>OZ010592.1:51152224-51158187 GCA_963932145.1 Acanthosepion lycidas | reverse complement strand
GATTGGAACAAGTATTACCAGAGTTAAACTCCGAAACCACTGTGATCGCAATTTCTGGGCGATGAAGGTTGTTACCCACAAATAATGCATATTGCCTTTATATATTATTCAGTAAGGGTGGGTATTACCAGAATTAGACTCCAAATATACCGTAATTACTACTATAGACTGATGGTAAGGTTCTAAGAGTAGTAAAGTATATGCAGATTAAGATAGATAGATAGATAGATAGATAGATAGATAGATAGATAGATAGATAGATAGATGCTGACTGAGTTAGATAGAAAGAAGAGTTAGATAGATAGAAAGAAGCTCACTGAGATAGATAGATAGATAGATAGATAGATAGATAGATAGATAGATAGATAGATGCTGACTGAGTTAGATAGAAAGAAGAGTTAGATAGATAGAAAGAAGCTCACTGAGATAGATAGATAGATAGATAGATAGATAGATAGTGTGACTCATCCCAGGTGTTGCTAAAATCGACTTTGCATTCAGTGTTACGCCAGGACTTCAGAGAATATGTATCGGCAGGTTGACCCCTAGCCAACAAGTGCAGATCCACGCTTCACTGTCAGTGACAGCCCCTCGACATGCAAAAACGAGATCGACCCAATTCCACCGTGGATGTGCACATGCAACGGAAGGAACTTATGATAGGTACCTATGTAAAGCCCATACACGCAACCGAGAGTATATATATATATAAATATATATATATATATATATATATATATATATATATACTTTCTTACATCGACGTTCGGAGAAAATCCTAAAGCCACACAGCTATTAACCGACAGCAACTGATCTAAATGTATTGGGTATTATTCAGTAGATATTTACTTAATAAACCGAACGTACTTTTTGGTCAACCCAATTATGTAGGAGTTAAATTGTACCACAATAATGTTGCAGATAGAGAGATAGAGAGATAATGAACAGATTTCTAGATAGATAGATAGATAGATAGATAGATAGATAGATAGATAGATAGATAGATATGAACAGACTGAGATAGATAGATAGATAGATAGATAGATAGATAGATAGATAGATAGATAGATAGATAGATATAAACAGACAGATAGATAGATAGATAGATAGATAGATAGATAGATAGATAGATAGATAGATAGATGCTGGCTGAGTTAGATAGAAAGAAGAGTTAGATAGATAGAAATAAGCTGACTGAGATAGATAGATAGATAGATAGATAGATAGATAGATAGATAGAAAGAAGAGTTAGATAGAAAGAAGCTGACTGAGATAGATAGATAGATAGATAGATAGATAGATAGATAGATAGATAGATAGATAGATAGATAGATAGATGCTGGCTGAGTTAGATAGAAAGAAGAGTTAGATAGATAGAAAGAAGCTGACTGAGATAGATAGATAGATAGATAGATAGATAGATAGATAGATAGATAGATATAAACAGACAGATAGATAGATAGATAGATAGATAGATAGATAGATATGAACAGACTGAGATAGATAGATAGATAGATAGATAGATGCTGGCTGAGTTAGATAGAAAGAAGAGTTAGATAGATAGAAATAAGCTGACTGAGATAGATAGATAGATAGATAGATAGAAAGAAAGAAGAGTTAGATAGAAAGAAGCTGACTGAGATAGATAGATAGATAGATAGATAGATAGATAGATAGATAGATAGATAGATAGATGCTGGCTGAGTTAGATAGAAAGAAGAGTTAGATAGATAGAAAGAAGCTGACTGAGATAGATAGATAGATAGATAGATAGATAGATAGATAGATAGATAGATAGATAGATAGATAGATAGATGAACATCGTAGTAGAGCACTTAATAAATATCGATATCAGTACACATAACTCATTTCTCCGAGTCGACATCTTCTTTCTTGAATGTGAAAAATAAGGAGAAAATAAATAAAAAAGATGAAAGGAAAGAAAAAGAAAGGAGATACAGGCTAAAAAATGAAGGAGAAAGAAAGATAAACAGAGGGGGCAATAAAAATAGATGTCAGGACTAAGAAATGAAAGCAAAAAATGAAGAAAATTTACAGATATAAGGGGGCCAAGAGTGTCGAAAGATGATTTGGTTAGTCAGAGAATGGTTCTGAAAAGAAAAAGGAAGAAAGAAATAAGAAATGGCCGACATACAAAGTAAAAAAGTAACAACGAGAAAGTTTCAGAAAAAAGGAAAAAAGATAGCAAGAGAGAAGGAAATAAGGAGTGAATGAAAAAAAGAAGAAGAAAATAAGGAATGAATGAAAGAAAGAAATAAGAAGTGAACGAAAGAAAAATGCAAGGAAATGAATGAAAGAAAGAAGAAAATAAGGAATGAATGAAAATGAACGAAATAAAGAATGAATAAAGACGAAGGAAATAAGCAATGAATAAAAGAAAGAAAGAAGAAATGAATGAAAGAAGGAAATACGGAATGAAAGAAAATGAAGGATATAAGGAATGACTGAAAGGAAAAGGAAAAAAGAAATGTATGAAAAAAGAAGGAAATAAAGAATGAAGGAAAGAAAGAAAGAAGGAAATACGGAATGAATGAAAGAAAGAAGGAAATACGGAATGAATGAAAGAAAGAAGGAAATAAGGAATGAAGGAAACAAAGAAAGATGGAAATACGGAATGAATGAAAGAAAGAAGGAAATAAGGAATGAAGGAAAGAAAGAAAGAAAGAAATACGGAATGAATGAAAGAAAGAAGGAAATACGGAATGAATGAAAGAAAGAAGGAAATAAGGAATGAAGGAAACAAAGAAAGATGGAAATACGGAATGAATGAAAGAAAGAAGGAAATAAGGAATGAAGGAAAGAAAGAAAGAAAGAAATACGGAATGAATGAAAGAAAGAAGGAAATACGGAATGAATGAAAGAAAGAAGGAAATAAGGAATGAATGAAAGAAAGAAAGAAGGAAATAAGGAATGAATGAAAGAAAGAAGGAAATAAGGAATGTATGGAAGAAAGAAGGAAATAAAGAATGAAGGAAAGAAAGAAAGAAGGAAATACGGAATGAATGAAAGAAAGAAGGAAGGAAATACGGAATGAATGAAAGAAAGAAGGAAATACGGAATGAATGAAAGAAAGAAAGAAAGAAATACGGAATGAATGAAAGAAAGAAGGAAATACGGAATGAATGAAAGAAAGAAGGAAATAAGGAATGAATGAAAGAAAGAAAGAAGGAAATAAGGAATGAATGAAAGAAAGAAGGAAATAAGGAATGTATGGAAGAAAGAAGGAAATAAAGAATGAAGGAAAGAAAGAAAGAAGGAAATACGGAATGAATGAAAGAAAGAAGGAAGGAAATACGGAATGAATGAAAGAAAGAAGGAAATAAGGAATGAAGGAAAATGAAGGAAATAAGGTATGTATGAAAAAAGAAAGAAAAAATGGATGAAAGAATGAAGGAAATAAGGAATTCATGGAAGAACGAATGAACAAAAAATCAAGAAAGAAAACAGAAGTTATATTTTTCAGCGCACTTTGTTTTACATCTACATTAAAGAGTGACTCGAAAATACAATGAAAAAATCGAGATCAAATCATGTTCTTAGCTGATGGGATAATAATGGTTATGAAAAAGGCATGAAATTAACTATCCCTGTGTCTTCTCCTACCACAATTATTTCTGTTACTACTATACAACATGGTCAACAGAAAAGCGTCAGCGAGAGAGATACTGCTCAATTGACCATTATAATATACTCGGCAATTGCGCTTTTAAAAAAAATAAATATGGGAATAGCTGGCCTAATAAAATGCAGAAGGCTACTTCCCAGCGTTTGCCGTAAGTAGTTCTGTAAAAATACCAGAGAATCTTTTATTCGAGAAAATCCTAGGAAAATAGATATAATAAATATGGGAAGGTTTGAAGTGGTTTTCTATCGAACAGCAATAATTAAAGAGGGGTTTTTTTTTGGGGGGGGGGTTCTAATAAGACACTTGAAAGAAGAATGAGTCCAGTAAGCAAATGGTTACAATTATCGGGTCAGTTTGAAACAATCAATGCTTGATATTGTCGAAAGGAAACTTGGAAAAGAAAAAGACAATTCTGAATTCCAAAACAAGGATAATGTAACGGTCAAGAACTCCATTACTTTCTCCAGGAAGTCATAGAAACTCACAGACAATAAAGTAAAAGAATCTGTGGATTGCCGGAACTTCCAACTTCCATGTCCGGAAGATTTAAATGTCGATCTTTTTCCAACTGACCGACGGTTATTCCAGACCGCACGTTGATTTTCTTTTTCCGGGCTTTTTTTTTTTTTTTACCAACCAGTCTGTTTTTTCCAATCTGACTGTTTGTACCAATCACGTCCCTCTCCGTTTTTGTTCCGGAAACAAATTGATTTTCAATGATTTTTCAAACCTACCCTTTTATTCCAACTTACATTTCTATTCCGGATTTAAGAGTAAGCCCAGGATGAATATGGCATTAAAAAGAGTATTCATTCCTCAAGAAGATAATTGAAGCCCTTCATATAAAACGATTTATGCCATGCCCCAACCTTGCTCTACTACCACAACTCATATAGCACAGCTTAGAATTACTACTAATTCCACGTAATACAACTTAAAACATAAAAACAGGATTACAAACTAACCCTTTGAAAATGTCTAATGAATTGACTGAAAACGCTTTGGGCAATAATCACTAAGGACGATTTCTACAATCTCTTAGGCCCCACAAAAGCAAAACTGTAAGAAAATTTGAAAACTAAATAAAGAAAACTTATAAAGTTTTCTTTGTCAGTCACATTCAAATATATTAGGTTGGTGCAAAAATAATGACGTAATAATGTCGTTTTTTGACGTTAAAAAATACGTCAAAAACGACATTATTACGTCATTATTTTTGCACCAACCATATATATATATATATATTGTAAAAATATTTTTAAAAACTTTGGGGGCGGGTTTCTTATACCAAAACAAGGTAAAATGTCCATATAATCATATGTCCAAAAGGCCATCGTTGTACCTCAACACAGCAACTCATATCAAATGTTCAAAATGTCCTTCGTGTGCTTCTATACGCGCATGGAGCCATCGGATCATTGACTGGCGGACCCTTTCAAATATTTACATATGGCGTCGAATGGTTTTGCATGCCTCCATGACTTATTGATGAAGCATTACTTCATTATTAATGTCTGCTGCATAATTCAATTGTTTTAGGTGGACCCACAGATAAAAATCCAAAGGATTGAGGTCTGGGAAACATGCGGGCCATGGAACCAGTCCTTCCCTAACTATCGATCTTTTTTGGTAGATATCAGCCAGTGGATCGAGAACAATGTGACTAAAATGTACTGGAGCCCCATCATGCATGAACCACGTGCGTCTTTGTATTAGCAGGGGTACATCCTGTAGTAGGTCTGGTAGTGTGTCCTAAATAAAGTCCTGTAGACAGCACCTGTAAGACGTGCTGGGAGAACATATGAACCTATCAGATAGTCACCTAGAATTCCAGCCCAAACATTAATCGAAAATTAGCGCTCGTATCTAGCCTGTATTGTACCATGAATATTCCGATCCGCCCACAAATGTTAGTTTGTTATTCCATCTCTTGCAAATGTTGCCTCACCTGTAAACAAGACTGACGAGACAATCAACGTGTCGGCAGTTTGTTTAATAAATCGTCGGTAAAAGTTCTCCAGTGATGAGTGAACAGAGGCGAAAAACCCTGAACGATACAAGAACTGCTCTTGAAGTACCCTTCATGCAGTACTGTGAGATGTACGATATGTTATGCCACAATTTTATTTCTTCAAAAGGCCAAGGAATCAGAATTAATGTGAGAGGTTTCGTGACGTGAAGTTTTGAAGTTCAATGGACTTTGTGATTTGAAGAGCTCAAGTATCTGCCTGAATCGGAATTTCGCTCCAAATCGGATTTTTGGCCAAAATCGGTTTTTTGGGCCGGAATTGGACTTACAGCTCGAATCAGAGTTAAT
>OZ010592.1:51127224-51147224 GCA_963932145.1 Acanthosepion lycidas | reverse complement strand
CTATGACAGCCTGCGCAATGAGTCTAAATATTAGGTTGGTGCAAAAATAATGACGTAATAATGTCGTTTTTTTTTCGTTAAAAAGTGCGTCAAAAAACGACATTATTACGTCATTATTTTTGCACCAACCTAATATAACAGGATGTTGTCTTTATCGAAAAAGTCGCCAAAACTTTTGTATGATGGGTATGTGCAGAAAATGGACAATTCTAACGAGGCAGAGATGCCCGTCCCCACATAATTACTCAACAAAACCTAGACTTTTTGTGCTAAAAGTATGCGATATGATAGTCAAAGTTTTCAAAGTGGATACAATAAAGAAACTATGCAATTTCTGTGTGGTAGTTAGGATATAGACAAAGGAATTCTAACTGCGCACAAGACAACACATTTGTTCTTGAAAATGTCTTTCGACAGTCGAGAGTACTTGAACAAAGCAACGAACTTTGGACACAATACTCAACACCTTATACGGAAATTGGAAAAATACAATAAAAAAATGAAGCAAAAAAAATTGTCGTTTCTTTTTAATGAAACTTGTTTGCGTGTATATATATATATATATATATATATATATATATATATATATATATATATATATATATATATATATATATATATATATATATATATATATATATATATATATATATATATATATATATATATATATATATATATATATATATATATATATATATATATATATAATAAAAAGGATTAAACACTAATATTTCATGGTCAATATTATATATATATATATATATTCAAACAGGTCTGGTTTTTATTTTATTTTCGGATAAGTTATTGAGTATTGTGCTCGGAGTTGCGGACCTCTTTCCCTGAAGTCATTAAACATGACATCAAACCCGACTATTTCAAATTTCCAGCTTCCCAAAGAATACATATGAAATAAGTCCGACAATTATTTTAATATATTTTCTCTTTATACGTTATTTTTATAGATGCTAATATTTAAGTAAATGTTCTGTTTATAATAAACAGTATTAACTACATTTACCGGCCTGAATGTCTGAGAAATTTCAGAGAAATTATGTGTCCTCCGACAGGAATCGAACCTATATCCTACACAGAACTGTCATTTGGCCTTACGTGCTGTACTATTTCTAAGTGCCACAACGACGTATTTGATGTCTCCATGGGAGCCTACGACTCAGCCCAGGTTGCTGATCTAGTATGTTTTATATTTTAGACGTACTTAGAAGAATCGTAAAATCGGAACTAGTAGGACTGTATAGTGATGACGGACTCGTCCTCACCCCTAATAGTAATGGTCCACTAACAGCGAAATTACAAAAGAAAATCATCAGGGCCTTCAAATTCCTTGGGTTTAAGATTGAGATTTCCTCTAACCTTAAAATAGTTGACAATCTAAATAACTTTAATGATAAAACTTTTAAACCTTACCATAAAGAGAACGAAACCCCAAACTACATTAACATCGGTTCTAGCCATCCCAATGCAATTCTAAGACAAATATCCACTGGCATTTGCACCAGAATTAGTAAATTATCGTCCAATGAAAAAAAAAGGCTCTCCAAAAATGGTTTCAAAAATAAACCCCCATAGGTAGTACCAACACACAAAAAATGGGATGTAGGTGTAAAAATAAGAAAAGAAAAATCATTTGGTTCACTACCCCCCCTTCTGCAAACTTATTGGACAGTACTTCCTAAAATTAATTACTAAACACTTCCACAAAAAATCATCTAAATAAGATATTCAACGGGAATAAAATAATTAGCTACTCCTGCACTAATAATATGTATCAAATTATTAATTCCCATAACAATTACATCTTCAGTAAATTCCATAGGAAAAGAATAAATCTAGCATGGAAATCCCCTGTAATTGTGGAATTAAGAAAAACTGCCTAGTAGATGGCAAATGCTGATCCACTAGGGTGGTATATCAGGCAACCATTACCCCCAAAGAAAATATGACAAATTATAATATTTACATCGACATCTCTGCAGGAGAATTTAAACAGAGAATCAATATACATAGACACTCATTTACCAACCAAAAATTAAAACACCAAACAGCCTTTTCGAAAAAAATTTGGGAATTGAAGGAAAAGGTTCTGAATCCCCAAATAAGTTGAAAATTTTACGTTTCGCGAACAGTTCCAATAGTTTTAGAGATAGGTGCACGCAATGTTTGGAGGAGAAAATTAGGATAGTAAAATACAAGATTCAATGGAAACTATTAAAGCAATGGAAAGAGTTAATTACGAAATGTAGACATAAGAACAGATTCAAAATTACAAAAGAATATATGTATATGTGGGGGTGCCTGTGTGCGAATAGTTGCTTATGCACATATATATGTACACGTATATGTATGTATATGTAAACGCACAAGCGCGTGTATATGTCATATATATGTGTATGTGTGTTGGATAGCATGATCTATTCCATTAGGTGTCCCAGTGTTACCCACAATTTATGAATCTATCATTCAACTACTTTACCTAAAATTAATTGGTCTTAAGGTTGAACCCCCCCCCCACCTAGCTTATTAATAACTTTAAATCCTTATGGTCTAAATATCATTTACTGAAAATCCCAGGAAAACACATTTGTTTATAGTATACGGAGCACCTCATTGTGGGAACTGAAATTTAGTTACAGACAATGAAAGGTTCTAGTGATAGACAAACTCAAACCCCAGACTACTTCCCCCGTAATGAGAAACCTTACGCCCACCCAATCCCCTTATCATAAACAAGGCGTCTCTCGGAAGGGAACTGGTACTAAAAAAAAGTTCAAATATATTAAAGTAATAAATCGTAAGTTAACCATTTGAACAAAAAGAGCAAGTGTATGTCAACGTTGCATGTCGGCTGCCTGCATTGGATGCTTTTCATCACACAGAACTCTATAGCAGCATGCACCATTTTCAAAATCTCCGTCGCAAATAGTGTACTGGTATGAGTGATATTACGTCGCAAGATAGTTGAAGATTTTGAAAATGTAAGAAAATTAAATGCCTTTCTACATATATACATATTATACACAGGTGAAGATCAATATCATCCTTCAGGGTGCGACAATTTTATTTTCTGTTAAGGGAGATAGATATCTGTAGCAAGCTATCTAGCTAGCTAGATAAATATGAACGGTCAAGTGTATAGATAGATAGATAGATAGATAGATAGATAGATAGATAGATAGATAGATAGATAGATAGATAGATAGATAGATAGATAGATAGAATCGGCTGAGATAAACATGAATAGGCTGAGATAGATATGAATAGGCTGAGATAGATAGATAGATAGATAGATAGATAGATAGATAGATAGATAGATAGATAGATATGAACAAAATGAGATATATAGATATGAACAGAATAAGATAGATATGAACAAAATGAGATAGATAGATAGAAGCAGACTTTGATAATTAAAATAATGTGATAGATAGATATGAACAGAATGAGATAGATAGATAGATAGATAGATAGATAGATAGATAGATAGATAGATAGATAGATCTTAACAAAATGAGATAGATAAATAGATAGATATGAACAGATTGAAATTGATGAATATAAAGATACAAACAGCTTCAAGTGGCTGGACATACAGATAAATATACATAAAAAGAGAAAAGGAGACAGACAGACAGATGAATAGATAGACGTGAATATGAAAACGGTGATAGATAGATAAATAGATATATAGGAAAATAAACAAAAGGGTCAGATAGATAAATAGCTAGATAGATATGAAAAGAGAAAAACAAATAGATTTGAACAGAGTGAGATCGATGAATATTGAGATATGAACAGATTTACGAAGATAAATAGATAGGTTTGAAAAGACAGAGAGAGAGACAGAGAGAGACAGAGAGACAGATAAATAGAAAGATATATGTGAATGTGAAAAAAGTTGAAATAGATAAGTAGATATATATAGAAAGAGAGAAAAGAGAGAGACGGATAGATAGATATGAAAAGAGAGGATAGATAGATAGATAGATAGATAGATAGATAGATAGATAGATAGATAGATAGATAGATATGAAAAGGCAGAAAAGATATAGGACGTAGAAAAATATATGTGAAAAGACAGAAAACAGACAGACAGATAGGTAGAAAGATATGAAAAGATAAAAAGGAGATAGATAGATAGATAGATAGATAGATAGATAGATAGATATGAAAAGATATAAAGAAAACAGGGAGATAGACAGATAGATATGAAAACACAAAAAGGAAATAGGCGGCTAGCTATTTAGCTAGCTAGATAGCTAGCTAGATAGATAGATATGAACAGACTAAGATAGATAGATAGATAGATAGATAGATAGATAGATAGATAGCGTAGTTTCACAGTTACAGTTTAGTGATTTTGATCCTCACTGGGCACTTGTGGGTCGGTGTCGTATTTGGTTAGGCTAACTAAATATCAACGTAAATGGGGTTAACACAAATATGTCGTAGCTCATTACTAGATCAGTTAGTGAGATACTCGCCTGTGACCTTCTATTCTACTCCGCAGAACTTACCCAGCAGGTTTTTAAGAATGCCTACTGAGTCATAGAAAGGCACACAAAACACGAAGACAAACCAAATTAAAACGTGGATGCGAAAATAAAACTCTGAATGACCAATAATGTAATTCGCCCACAGAGAGAATGGATTTGATTTATTTTTCTTCTTAGAAAATCATAAACAATTGTCGAAGAGGGAAAAGGTTCGCTCTGAAGACGATATCTTTGGTGGTTGATGAGAAAATCAATCAGTTTCAAAGACAGAAACACATGCCACATTGAACACTTACAAACACTGCCTGCTGTCTGACATCCAGATGTTTTTTTGTTTTTTTTTTTGTTTGTTTTTTGTTATTTTGCAATTGCGGTCCGGTGCTTTTCAAAGAGAAACGGGCGTATTCGCGCGAAAATTTAGAGATATCGTCTTCCTCACTACCCAATGACCTAGAAATGTTCAGACAAAAAAAAAACAAAAAAATTTCGCCACTTTAAACAAAAACAGGAAAAAAAAACACCTTATATTTGACGTTTCGTATCTGGCCAAAAAAGATTCCCTCCCGTATTCCATGAATAAATATTAAAGAGAAAAGTAAAATATACTTATACTTAACATCAAGAATCAAAATCAAAATTTCTAGGGCAAATATAGAGGAAGGAGGGCTTGGAAAATATAATACTCACAGGACAAATTGAATGCAATAGAGAAAACAACGCATTAAATACTGAGCTTGAGTAAATGGATGGCGCAATAGTATTTAGGAGAAATATCAAAAAGACAACACTTAAGAGCTACAAAAGACAGGAAATTGTGGAGAGCCATGGTCGTTTACATACTGAAGGGACATTAGTTAGTGATTTATATTTTCTTTCATGTGTTTTATCAATACGTTACGACGGCTCTTTTCTTCGACTTCTTCAAGGCTTCGCCATATTTAAACTGTTTAAAATGTACTCGGAATAAAACCAATATGTATCAATATGGTAATTTTATGAAACATGTATTAATAAAAACATGCTGCCAATATATATATATATATATATATATATATATATATATATATATATATATATATATATATATATATATGGCATAAAATTAAGAGATCAGACGATTCCGCTACCTTGGTTTCAACTTTCCGGCGAGTTGGATCAATTGATATCCTAACGTTTTTTTTGTTTTTTAAATAAAAATATTATGAACACTGTAATTTTATATGAAGTGTAAAGAAAAGAAAGTATGTATATTTCATTTACCCCGTCACACACAAACCGATACATATCCAACACATTTACTTTTCTCTTTCTCCTCCTCCTCCCACACCTTACGTCGTGGGCTTATTCATTTCTTTATTTATTTTTTTAAAAATATAGCGTTCATAATTTTTTTTTATTTAAAAAGCATTATTTTTGCACCAACCGAATAAATAAACTCATCACAAATGAAAATGAATTTTTCAACTGGACAAGGCTCAGCCTTCCCGAAAGGTCACTGTGCGTGCTTATCAGAGTCTGCCAGAGAGATGGATACGCAGTGCTGATGATGAAGGCGATGTGCTGTTGAAATGGCTGCCATGTTCATCTGACCTGGCACTTTGCGATTTTTTTTCTCTGGGGTTATGTGAAGGGACGGGTCTATATCATCTTCTTCTTACAAGCCTAGAGGAATCCAAGCAAAGAATCATTGCCGTATTGGAAACGGATACTGAAGAAATACCGCAGCGTATTTGACAGGAGCTGGACTACCAACTCGTTTGCTTATTGAAATCTTGCGAAAACTTGGAAAATCATTCATGAAATCCACATACCTTTGAATGTTCTCATTCAAATTTTGCTCAGCAATAAACCTGCTTAGTTTCCCTTGCCTCGATCAGTGTTTTCCAAACTTTTTTTTTTTAATTCAGAGCGTACTTGTAGACTCAATAAAACTCTGAGACGCACTTTAAGTTTTTTTATAAGGAAAAATAAGTCCTGAAATTTGAAAATAGAAAAATTTCTCCTGAAATAAGCAATTATTTTTAAGACATTACATTGCTTGGTGTCATTAGCTTTTTAAACTAAAGATTTTTTTTTAAAATATAAAAATAGTTAATAAATATCTCTTCTGTTATCTTAGGGTACACTTGGTTACCTTTCAGGGTGCATTAATACACCCGGTCGCACCGGTTGAAAAACGCTGGCTTAGACTCTGTACTCATATATTTACATCTCAAAGGATTAACACGAGTAGATACGTTCGCACTCCTTCACGGTTTTTTCACTCCCAGTAGATCTCGGTTGAATTGATTAAATAATATGTATTTTTTTAAATACCCTGTATATTTAAGTGTTGTCAAAAGTTAACATGAAAACACCACATGTTGGAACGAATGTTGTTGGCTGTAAAATCTTGTAATTTTTTTACGTTATTAATATGTTTTCGTTATCCCTTGAATACATTCTACCACAACGTATCGATCTGGAAAGCTATTCTTCTTTGTAATGATCCCAGGCCATTAAGACAAAAAAACATATATAAAACAAAAGATTCTACTTTACGAACGCCTTTAAAATTGTATTTGAAAATAAAACACGATAACAACTTTTTATTGAATTTTTAATAATTTCGACTTTCTAACAAAAAAATTCTGCTGCCATAAAGAAAATCCAAATATTGACTCCATTACATTAAAACGAATCACCCACAGATATTTAAATGGGAAATCCTTTTCCTTTCATTTTTTTTTCTGTATTCCCCACTCCACACCGCCGATATTTTTTTTCGCATTTTGCGGACTGCTCAAAATAAAAAAAAAATCTCGTTTTTATGTTTTCCAAAGAGAAAAGAAAAATCTAAATAAACAGAAAAATGAGAAAAAATAGACGAATGAATTAATTGCTGTTTTTAAGGTCTGACAGTTCAGATAAAATATTGTCGTTTATCGGACTGTAGAAAATATTTCGCAATGGACTATGGATAACGTTTCTTCTTCAGTGCGACGACTTTTTGTTGTTGTTTTTTTAACTTGTAAAAATGTAGGAATAAAAAATTTAAAAAAAAACTAGTAAAAGAAATGCTAGAAAAAATCATGAAACTAGAGGAGGTAAAAAAAAAAAAAAGAAAAGAAATGCAACAAAAAAATGAGCAAAGAAATATTTGTTGAAATCCGAACCTTTCATTACTAAAACGTAAAAAGCTGCTTCTTGTCACATGAAGAGAAAAAAAAACGGCCAAGAATAACAAGGATACAAGAGAGGTCTGTCGCAGAATGGTTATTAACCATCTAGTCTCGCAAACTCGTAAGGTTATTCGCGAATTGAGAAAATTCTTTCCTCGAGATCTCATGGCCGTTTGCCAGACTTTGCAAAAATCAGATGGGTTACCGTAATACAATTGTTAGTAAGTTAAGCTTGATAGAATATAGCTAATGATGTGAGTTGTATTCCTCTCCAACCCCCTATCACAGTTATACGTATAAAAGCTGCACTCTGTCAACAATTCTTGCCTTAATACTTGACTGCTCACAATACTTTTCTCCCTAATTTTAAAAGCATTTCTATTCCAAATGCTTATCTTTTGTTATCAAATATATATAATATCGCTATTCATTCAGTAATACTTACATTAAAATCTCATCACTAACAATACTTTTCTTCCTGTTTTTCAATGAATTTCTGTAGTAATATCATTGTCTTTATATTGTAAAATTATTTTTACTACATTCATACAGTCATTTTATATTTATTAATATTATTTTGGTGATGCTCATTAACGTAGTTAATAGAAAATCTGTTCTTGAGGCATGATGTCAAAAAAATAACTTACAACTTAAGAACATTTTGGAGAATCCATGAAAAGTAAATAATGGCAGTCTTATTATTATCATTGTGTATGTTATTATTATGATCATTACTATTATTATTATTATTACATTATCATTTGTGTATGTTATGTTTCCTGCTTTATATCTTGTAGAACATGAGTCCCTATATGATAATTGTCATTTAACTGATAGCACTTTTCTTTGTATATGGGATGTTCCTAGTAAGACGATCTTCTGGGCAATTTATATTCTAGTGTTACCTGGGACACTGTTAATAAAATTGTCCATTCCTTTTTTGATGAGGCCCAGAGCTCCGATTACTATTTGTACAGTTTCAGTCTTCATTAATCGAAATCTCCAGGTCCTTACATTTGGATAATTTCTCGATAATTTTATGAAGGTGTTTCTCTCAGATGATACTGCTATGTCAATAAGCATACACTTCCTGAACTTCTTGTCTCTTACGATAATATACGGTCTTTTGGTTTTCAGTTTGAACTGGCATGTCCCAGAGGATAGTTACATCGATATTTTGTGTAAATGTGTCTGTTTGGTGCTCATAGTTTCGATTTTGTGCAAATGTGCCTGTTTGGTGCTCATAGTTTCGATTTTGTGCTTCTTGCATATATTCCAGTGCACACATGTCGCTAGCTTGTTTAGTCTATGGGTATATTCATTTGTTGCTAGTCCCGGACATCCTGAGATAATATGTTCGACAGTTTCATCATACTTTTTGCAGATCCTGCATTTCGGGTTAGTTCCATCTTTGATTATGTGACAGTGATAGGATCTGGCTGCGAGGCTTTGGTCCTGAGCTGCACTAATTAGGCCTTGTGTCTTAGATTTCAGCCCAGTGCTCCTCAGCCACTCATGTGTTTTCTGTTAGTCCACATCTGCTTCTTTCGTTCTTTTTAGGTATTTGCCATGCAAAGCCTTGTCCTCCCAGATTATTATTATTATTATTATTATTATTATTATTATTATTATTATTATTATTATTTAACACCTTCTCCGACTCTTAGATGTTTGGGTCGGGTGATGATGATCATATCTCCTACCCGCAGCTTAGTGCCACAGCAATTTCCTCAGCACATGAGCTGTTCCAAGCTGTGCTGCCGCCTGCGCAATCCCAATGATGCCAAATATCCCCAAGGCGCCATGTGTTGCAAAAAAATTCCTGGAAATAGTCCCTCTGGGGAAGAAGCTGTCTGAGTGGAACTTCTTCCGTACTAATGGAATATGAAGGAAATGGGGATGGGTCGATTCCGTTTATGTGGCTTGGCGAGTCCTATCTGTGAAGGTCTGGACTGGTGGAACCAATGCATATCGTTCTCCCGAAAAGTAATTTTGGTGTGGAAAACAATTTATCGCCTATAAGGCCGTGCAAATGCTTTTGAAATCTGTCAGAACTGAAAAGTGAGGAATGTGCAGCCCCAGCCCAGATGCCGTAGCAATAATCTATCTTTGACCCGTGCTGGCTTTTGTGAAGAAAAACACCGATGGGGAAAGGTGTTTTTCTTGTACGGTACAAGGAACCCTTTATTTTCCAACGTGGATCGTATATCCAATTTCTACTATGAATTGGAGGAACGATGGAATAATGGATAGCGGCTCGGATTGAGGAATCGGAGAGCCGAGTTCGAATTCCAGTCAAATCCATTAAATTCACTTTTGTGCTAATACCCTCGGGTAAGGTATGAATCCTCTTCTTCTCCCCTTAGCTTTGGGTAAAATAGCAGGACAGACCGGGTTCTTTAGCATTGGATGGCCACTGGTCTACAGCAGAAAGAAATGGCAACCTACTGCGAGAAAAAATCTGCCTCGTCAGTCATGAATCGAAAGATACATGATCGCCTAAGCGTGTATCACGCATGGCACATAACTGATCTTATAAATTGAGCTCGAGTCTCACTTTTATACAACATTAGCCCAATCAGACATCTATGGGAGGTAGTGGAGAAGTTTATACGCACGCAAAATCCTGCACCTATATAAGGAAGATGTTTTTATAATCATTCCACCCCAAGCAAGGTAATAAAGCCATCGAAAGACAAGGGGTTACTTAAACGCATCTAGGTCGACCACTTGTTTACATGTCGGGGTTACTCAATGATATGTAATGAAAGCGCGAATCTGTACATGGCAGCTAGAATATCATCTCTCGTGTCAATACTCTCATGTAACTAACATTTCAGATGGACACTGAACGCAAGGTTTCTTTTGGCGACATCTGTGGTGAGTGACTAGCTATGGAGGTGTAGTTTTTTCTTAGGATCGTTTCGCTGTATAGGTCAAATAGACATTCATTATCACCTAAAAATGCATGTTGTGTATTTGCATAACTCTTTCTGCTGTTGTGTATTTGTATAACTCGTTCCCGCAAATAACTTCGTGCCGTTTTTTTTTTTCTACCGATGTAAGACGAGAACACAAAAAATTTGGCTCACGCGAAGAGGAGGAATTCCTCAGATGATGAACAATAGTTTTTTTCTTTTTTTTTTTTTTTTGCATGTGAGTTTCATTTTTATCTTTCTTAAAATAAAATAAAAAAAAAAGTTATATATTGAAAATGTCGCTAATTTTTTTCCATCTTGTTAGAATCAACAAAAATATATCAATTTCGACATTTTTAAATACCTGCCGACATGAGATTGTCATAATATAATTAACGCGATCTTTTTTTTAATGTAAGCTTACAGTCATATCACGTTGAAACACCAGTTCTCGTACGATCACCAAAGCTAAGCAACATGGAACTTGGTCAGAACCTAGATGGGTGACCGCTTGGGAGTACCAAATGCTATAAGCTTGGATGTGCGAGTGGTGTAATGTTAAAAGTTCGGATTTGGAAATTGGAGAGCGGAGTTACAATTCCAGTCGGGTACGCTATATTCAAATACGCGCAAAAGAAAAGGTATGGATCAATCTCTTTTCTCGACTCCTAGCTATGGGTTAATGTTGTGGTGTACTCCCTCTAAAGAATCTATGTTGGACTCTTCCGCCTACTATAAATAGGAGAGAAGGCCAGATCTGTTCGTACTGTGCTGGTCAAACTCTCTGCCTCCGGGAAAATAGGATCCCCAGACGAGGCTATGTCGAAGGGCAGAGTCTCGTCTCGGGGAAACAGCTACCCGACCCTGTTTTATACGGGGTGTATGGGGAGTTTTTGGCCGAGCCTACGGGCTCGGAATGCCACACATTAAACTCGGCCTTGTGCCACATCTTATCTCGCGGGGAGGCTAGTAAATATAAAAGTCGAATAAATTGAACGCTGGTCAACCGACACACACTCACTAGACGTGTAATACTCTTCTGCTGTACTTACTGTTTAATATATGAAATATCTGTAACACTTGTTTTCTTATTTCTTCAACCGTTTACTTGGTCACAAGAGTTAATTAGTAGGATTTGAATCAGTAAATCATTATTATCTCTAAAATAAATTCTTAAATTATAGAGAATTTTCTGGTTTAAAATAAACTTCAAAAGGTTGATAAGCCGTAAAAATGCAAACCAACCAATCTTTTAATGTAGTTAAAACAAAACACTACTATTAGCATCTAATGAAAAAGTAAAAAAAAAACATATTTTTTGTTTTTATCCAATATAATTGAGGTGACTGAAGTGAGTTCTTAACATACTCTTTAGACTTCACCCACACAGAAATCATTTTTGAAAAATCCGATTTGAATTCAAAGACGAAAATGAAAAACACATCCGAATGAGTGGGATTGTTAAAAAAAAAAACTAATTCCAAGGCAGCACCAATAAAAAGACTATTACAAGGATCAATACTTGTTCAATCAAAATCTTTTAATTAAAACGACGAGTCCTTTGATTAATTGCCGTACATCATAACATTAAAAACAGACTATAAAATGAACATGTGCTAAACAATTTTTTTAAAATTTCTGAAGTGACTGCAAATGGACCAAGTAAGCGGACTGCCTTCATTACCTTCTTGTATAAAATAAGCATATTCATTATTCTTAACTGCTTCCTGGTTACATGCATTGTATCTTTAAAAATAAAAAAAAGAAAGTTTTCCATGCACTGACACATGTAATTATACCAATACTCTAAAATACAGCCACAACAAATAAACGGTAGATTGGAACGGCCACCAAAAGAAGAATTATTTGATTAAACTTATTTTTTTTTAATAATTTAACTCCAACTAAGGCAATAAAGCCACTAAGGCGCAAGTGATTACTGAGTGTTAAAGAATAAAACAAATAAAAATATTATTGAGGAGCAGGAACAGTGACAGAAGAGGAATGAAGAAGATAACAGACAACAATTTATATTGCATTTAAATTTTTGAAGATCAAAGTTCGCTGAAAAGCAAGAAGCCGGAAGAGATTTCTACAGACGAGAAGTGCAGGAGAAGAACCTCTTTGCATAGAAATTACGGTTACAGCTAACCAATTCAACTATAAATCGATGGAACCTTGCTGCTAATATAGTCCTGCACTTAAATTCATAAAGTCTAGGTACCATAGCGAAGTGCTCCTCCGAAAAATTAGCATAAAAGTATTTATAGAAAAGACACAGGGAAGCTACGTTACGGTGGTGAGAAAGTGACTGAAGCCGAGATGCCAGATTATGACCAATAATATTGCTGAGTCTTAATAAATAACTATTGAATAAATAGCAAGAGCACCGGATCATACATTAAAACTATATCTTATCATATATATATATATATATATATATATATATAAGGAGAGAGAAAGAGACAGAGTTCGCTAAAACTGTATACACACTTCAAGAAAAACCTTCTATAATTATTGTAATGCTAAATTTATTCAGACATCACGAGGTTAATACATGTTTCCCTTGGACTGTACAATCAAACTACATGCTCAAAATTGTTGCTTTTAGCTTCAAGACATTTATTAGTACGCTGAACTACTGCTTGGGCAACGTTAGCCAAATTGTCAAGTGGGATTGCTGCACGTGTATGCCTAAGGTGCCACCAATGTTGTGGGTTTCCTGCGATGCATAACATCCTTTAGTGCCCCCACCAAACAGTAAACGGTGAAAGACAAGTTTTTCCTTTCCTGAAGTGCGTATACATTTTTTAACGGACTCTCTCTCTCTCTCTCTCTCTCTCTCTCTCTCTCTCTATCTATCTATCTATCTATCTCTCTATCTATCTATATATATATATATCTTGTCACCTCCCGCCAATTTTCGTTTAGCAGGACTTATCGGTTTAGACGGGTTGCTATTATTTTCACTGTTTAAAGAAAAACAAAATGATGAGGGATGTCAAGTCAAAAACACGCATGCCCACAAAAATAATCTTTAGAGTAATAAGAATATAATGGCGGATAAAAAATTAGTTTTTAAAATTACGAATTTATTTTACTACGTGGCTTTTCTCCATAAAAAAACTTTTATAAAATTATAAATATAGGATAATTTAATATAGTATGAATTCTAGTATAAAATATCTTTGATATATATAGTCAAATAGTATAAAATAATTTAATTATATAGTTAAGTAAATAATTTAAAATAAACAAATAATTTTTGTCTGAATTTCTGGGAAAAGGAGCTATTATTTACATTTATATTCGGAATATTGTCCTCATATTTTTAGTTGCTGTTATCACATTTCGGCCGTTGTGTCCTTCCGCCTTCATCAGTTGTATATCGATCTGGCTAACCTACAAGGAATCCTGAACTGAACCCTTTATTTGATCTACGCTCAATCTGAACATTGCCATTATTTAATTTATGGGAATAGACTGTTTTCGTTCCACTAAACATGTCTAGGAAGATTTCTTCTAATCGATTAAAGTGTTGGTTCGTGAATTTAGTGACATTAATTCTGACTTCAATTCCTGGGCCGGGAAGTGTATATTTGGACTCAGTGGAAACGGACAAGTAATAAGTTAGTAGTAGTAAGAATAATAACTAAACGAGATATCCCGAGATATAGGCAAGGAAACGAGAGCAGTCTACCCGCGAAAATTAAATAACGGCAGTGTTCAGAATTTCACTCCAAGAAAGTCAGAATTGCTAATAGTACGCAATGGGTTACAGAGATGGAAAATAAGAAAAAAGACTAAGTATAGGAAGGATTCAAGAAAAGGATAAAAGCTGAATGGGATTCAAAAAGAAAAAAGATGGCGATTGATGTTGCATTTAGATTTTTGAAGATTGTAGTTTTCAGGGAAGCAAGTAAACGGAAGGGAGTTCCATAGGTGGGAAATGCTAGAAAAGAAACTAGAAGAAAATAGAAATGGCGGTCAGATTTAACTATTTCAACAGTAAAATGGCGGAACCTAGATGCCAATCTATTAGCACGTTTATATTCATGTAGTTTGGGCACCAGAGAAAAAGCTCGTCAGAGCAAATGCCATGATATTATTTATCGAAAAGACAGAGGGAAACCACGTCATATCGGTGAGAAAGTGACTGAAGTCGAAATGCCAGGTCAGGATCGATTACATTGCAGATCCTTCTTTAGATTTCATCAAGAAACTCGAGATTAATAGCAGAAACAAAAGACCAGATATGGCAGCAGTATTTAATCCGGGGGCGGATGGTAGATTTGTAGATGTGCAAGATGGACTCTGGGGCGAATGGTAGATGCAAATGTGCAAGATGGACTCTGGGGCGGATGGTAGATGTAAATGTGCAAGATGGACTCTGGGGCGGATGGTAGATGTAAATGTGCAAGATGGACTCTGACGATAAAAATCTTCTGGCACGACACAATGACCCAACTTTCCTTGCAGTAGATGCAGCTATTGATTCAATGTAGTCGTTCCACTGCAAGTCAGTTGAAAATGTGAGGCCAAAAAGGCAGTTTTTTGCTCTCCATCAGCCATATTGATGGTGGACAGGAAAGTTTCTCTCTGGTGGTTAAATTTTGGCAGTTTTGTTTTGGAGTCATTCAAATTTACAAGACATTTTCTGCCCCAGTTAACCACTGATTGGATGTCCTTTTCAAGAGCAGTGGCCAGGGTAACTTTGTCAGCTATGAGAGATTTGCTTTTGAGACAGGAGTAAATGGTAATGTCATTAACATAAATGCTTTCTTGGGGAATGATGACACCAGGAAGGTCATTGATGAAGATCAGAAACAGCGTAGGGTCCAAGATAGAGCTTTGCGGGACAATGCGTTCGTGTGAAAGGATCTGAAAGTCACCCCGTTCAAAACGACCTTCAATTCACGATTTGACAGAAACGACTGAATTAAATCAAACAATCGTCCTCTAATACCGTAGCCCTTGAACTTACGTAGAAGACCAGCTTGTCAAACACTTTCAAACGCCTTCGAGATATCTGGAGCCATAGCTCGAGCTTCGTCGTTATTTTCAAGAGCCTGATATACATATTCAGTCATGGCCGTTAAAACATCAGCAGTAGACCTGGTAAAACGGAAGCCATATTGTTTGTCGTGAGAGGTAAGATGCTTAATCACTCCAGTATTGATTAAAGCCTCGGATACTTTGCGAAAAGCGGTAGGAGACTAATAGGGCGATAGTTAGAGGGATCAGAAGGTTCTCCAGAATTCTTAAAAACAGGGACTACATAGGAGGACTTCCAGCAACGCGGCAATAGTCGTAGAGTTTAGAGAGAACGGGAATCAGCTTTAGGACGACGGCTGGGATCACGTCACCTCCGTTTGCCTTATGGGAGTCTAATTTATAAATGATGTCTGATAATCGTGACGGGGATATGTGCATATCACTGACTAGAGCCTCTGTTCTAGTGGGGAAATCAGGTTTGGGTACTCCAAATGAGTCGGGTATTGAGTTGGAAAAGAATTTCCGAGCAAAGTATTCAACCTTATCTGATGTAGTTGTCAATACTTTGAATAGAGGAGAGATTTAGGATTTGCTGTTGTTCAGCACACTCTTGCAAAGCCGCCAATAATCTCTAAAACTGAATTTGCGAGATGTTATACGTCGTTTCAAACAATAACATCGCTTCTTTGTCGACACGCTTGAACTCATTATGAGCAGAGACAAAGAGACGTGCAATCAGACGTGTCGCTCTGGTACAGCCGGATGAAGTGATTCCTGCGGTCGAGCATGAAGGTGAGGACAAAGGAAATTTAACTTGATATTTCCTTGCTGGAAGGAAAGGATCGATTCTGGCTTTCACCCTGGAAGTGATCTCGGAGGCGCATTTTTGAACAGGATGATTAAAAGCTTCATTCCAAGGCATGTCACGAAAGAAACCACGGAACGAGTTCCAATCTGTTCGTTAATAACATAAAGATATTCTGTTGGTTGGAGGTTCTTGGCTCCACTGGGGAAGCAGAAAAAATGTTTGCAGACACTACTGTGTGACCAGAGCTGCCAAGAGGGCAACGCTGCATAGTACGACATAAGTCAGGAAAAAAGGTAAAAAAAAATATCTAGAAGAGAAGCATGTCCATCGGCGTTACTGGGGAAATGCGTGGGGAAGTCTACTACTTGCGTGAAAGATTGAGTGATTGAAAACTTCCGGGACCACTCTTCGGAGTAACGATAACAAACACGATAAACGGTATCAGTAAAGAAATTTCGAATTTTATCTGTGACCGCTTGTGTTCTCTTAGCGTTATGGACCTTAGTAAAGGCATGAATACATATCCCCCTGTTATCTTTGTCTTGCAATATCATGATTTAAAAAAACTTTTTGACGTTTCAAGAGAGAGGCGACTTCTGTCAGTCTTTGCCCAAGACACGCTTCGTATGAATGAATACCTACCGAGATATGTGGGCACAACTTGTGAGGTGTTCGTTTGGGCTGCGACCTTACGACGACATACGGTCATGAGATTGGTGATGATGATGATGATGATGATGATGATGATGATGTCGAGGACTTGCTATTGGTACGCCACAATTTTTAAGAGTGTTGATAGGAGAATACTTGGGGAAACCACACTCTCATAATCACTTTTCAGCTTAATCTTCTTCCTTATGTGCCGTGTCCCTTCGGGGCGTAGGCGATCATGGCTCTCCACAATTTCCTGTCGTTTGTAACTCTTAATAAATTGTCTTTTAGTTATTTCTCCTAAACCTTGTCCTCCCATCCATTTATTCAAGCTTACTGAGTGTGTTATGCGTTGTTTTCCTCTGTCCCTCTTGCTTCAATCTGTCTTGTGAGTATCAGATTTTATAGGCCTTCTTTCCTCATTATGTGCCCTAAAAAATTCAAATGTCTCTTCAAAATGTTAAGATGCTGCTATCCTCATTATCAGTCTTGACAAGAGTCCATCACGCCACAATTTCAAGCAAACGCCATTGAGTAATATCGTGAGCTAAGCTATATATATTTGTACATTTTGTTTGCCGTCATTTTTGGAGCACTTAAAACGTTCCACACCAACTGTTAAGATTGATTATGTCTTCTGAAAACGGGAAAGTTTTCTCTTTTTTTTCCAGTAGTTATTTATTTTCTTCCATTCGCCGCCGACTATCCTTATTCGGGCTGCCTTTCCCACTGAGTTATTCGCGTCTCTCGAACTTCAGAAAACCAGAGAAAGAAGCAAACAAGTTTTACTCAATACGCCGACATTGTTCATGGATTTTATTGATTAAGAATAATATATTCAGAAAGAGAAAAGGGTGAGATGTGCAAGAAAGTAACAAAGTGCGCATGCGTGATGATATATATTTATAAATATACACGCATGCGCAAGCACTCATTTCAAAGCTTCTAAAATACTAAATCTAAAATATTAAATCTACCGACCCCATTATCAATTTGGAGGCTTCTGTGCAGCCAACCAGATATGGTTCTTTCTTCGACTTAAGCTGAAAGAAAAAATTTTTTTTATCAGATACAAAGATTTCTATATTGTTTTAACTCGTGGATTACTGAACTTATATTACGTGAAATATTATTAACCACTATTCATTTTTAATTCGTATTTCTTTCATCTTCATTTAAGTTCCCTTATCTACACTAGTTGTAATAGTATCTCCTTTCTTTTTATTATATGAAACATTATCCACCAGTATTCATTTTTACTCATATTTCTTTCATCTTAATTTCACTTCCTTTATTTATATTGATTGATTCGTTTTTTACGGTTTATCAACCCTTTGCAGGTTATTTAAAGCCAGAAAATATTTTTAGATTGCAAGAATATATTTTGGCGATAATAATGGTTTACAAGTCTTACTAATTTCTTCTTTTAATTTCTTCTGCTTAATCAATAGATTGATTGATTGATTGATTCATTTTTTACGGTTTATTAACCCTTTGTAGGTTATTTAAAAGCAGAAAATATTTTTTAGATTGTAATATATTTTGGTGATAATAATGGTATACAAGTCTTACTAATTTCTTCTTTTAATTTCTTCTGCTTAATCAATAGATTGATTGATTGATTCGGTTTTTTACGGCTTATCAATCCTTTGTAGGTTATTTAAAGTCAGAAAATATTTTTAGACTGTAAGAATATATTTTGGTGATAATAATGGTTTACAAGTCTTACTAATTTCTTCTTTTAATTTCTTCTGCTTAATCAGTAGATTGATTGATTGATTCACTTTTTACGGTTTATCAACCCTTTGTAGGTTATTTAAAAGCAGAAAATATTTTTTAGATTGTAATATATTTTGGTGATAATAATGGTATACAAGTCTTACTAATTTCTTCTTTTAATTTCTTCTGCTTAATCAATAGATTGATTGATTGATTCGGTTTTTTCCGGCTTATCAACCCTTTGTAGGTTATTTAAAGTCAGAAAATATTTTTAGACTGTAAGAATATATTTTGGCGATAATAATGGTTTACAAGTCTTACTAATTTCTTCTTTTAATTTCTTCTGCTTAATCAGTAGATTGATTGATTGATTCGGTTTTTTACGGCTTATCAACCCTTTGCAGGTTATTTAAAGCCAGAAAATATTTTTAGATTGTAAGAATATATTTTGCCGATAATAATGGTTTACGAATCTTACTAATTTCTTCTTATAATTTCTTCTGATTAATCAGTACGACTTATCAACGCTTCGCAGGTTATTTAAAACCATAAAATATTTCTTAGATTGTAATATATATTAGATGATAATGATTTAGTGAAACAAATCTTACTAATTAACCCATAGGTGGGAGACGAAGTGGTGGAGTCATACCTTTCCCAAAGATATTGAATATAACGAACGCAACAGGAATCGGAAATCGGTTCTCCGATTAAAAATTCCAAGCTGTTATCCATTACACCACCCGCACATCCAAGCTTAGAACACCTGTTATTCCCAAGCGGTCACCCAGCTAGGATTTGACCAGGCTCGACGTTTCTTAACCGGTGTTTCAGTGTGATATGGCCGTAAGCTCTTTATTTATATTACTAATAATATTATCTTGATTTTTTATTATTAAATGATGCATTATTGATTATTATTTATTTTTCGTAGTATTTCTTTCATTTTATTTATTTTTTTGCTGATCATTGCAACTCGTCAGATTGTCATTCTAGGATCTTCAGTAAACATCGGGGATGTATTAAGCTCTCGATGGGACTCGAACGTGCAACCCTTTTGCCACGGTAAAGCACAAAATGCCAATTATACATAAATTGATGACGTCAAACTCATGGCAGTACAAGCAATTTAACTATTTCGTGAAGAATATTTAACGTCCTGGAATAAGGAAACATGCCTTCTAAAAATTAAACATTCTATTAAGAATCAGCAAAATTCCGTTAGAAACAGTGT
>OZ010592.1:51119724-51124724 GCA_963932145.1 Acanthosepion lycidas | reverse complement strand
ACTGTCACTCATACGAGTTATGTTTACTAAGAAAAATAGAAAAATTTATAATAAAGATGAGGTGGCGAGCATATTTTCGAAACGAGTATATATATATATATATATATATATATATATATATATATATATATATATATATATATATATATATATATATATATATATATATATATAAATTCCAATATTATTTTTTTAAATATGATTCCATCGCGAAAGAGAATATCCTATGTTTCAAAGCGTAAAACTCCAAATCTAAATTAAATTTAAAAATTAAAAATCTACAATACAGAGTTTCGATCACTACGGATCGTACTGGCACTGTTTTTTTTTTTTTGTTTTTTTTTCTTTTTTGTAGTTTTTTTTTAATAAAAGTTAAGAACTCTTAATTATAAATATCGCTGTTCTTTCCTATCATTTATATATATATATATATATATATATATATATATATATATATATATATATATATATATATATATATATATATATATATATATATATATATTCTGTTTATACGTTATTTTTATGCATACAAATATTTAAGTAAATGCTCTGTTTATAATAAACTGTATTAACAACATTTACAGGCCTGAATGTCCGAGAAATTTCATAGAAAATGTGTCTTCCGACAGGAATAGAACCTGTATCCTATACGGAACCGTCATTTATACCGTCATCTATACTATTTAGCTACAGAATAAGCGTCTGGTTAGCCGGTTAAAATTACTGTTTTTAAAATACAAATTTCCGATGATTTCTCTCGAACGCTTATATCCGCTCGAAGCGTATCTTAACGTACACAAATTACATTATATATTGTGAAATAGACTAAGTACGACAATTATTTCAATATATTTTCTGTTTATACGTTATTTTTATAGATACAAATATTTAAGTAAATGCTCTGTTTATAATAAACAGTATTAAACAACATTTACCGGCCTGAATGTTCGACGAGAAATTAAAATAATTGTAAGACTTAATCTATTTCATAATATATATATATATATATATATATATATATATATATATATATATATATATATATATATATATACAGATTATCATAGTGAAAACATAAGAGATACCAAATATACTTATACGGGGATGCATCAATAAATCTGTAGCCTAAGCTAACAATTATCTGCATTTTCACAGTATCATGTTCGATTTACAGGATTATTTGAAAAGTATTTTGGCAAAAATAAGATTATGTAGAAATAGAAAACTATATGTTGCGTAAAGTAAATGACTTTTCTACGTTATGGTCGGTTCCGTGCGCGTCTTCAGAATGTATCTGACTCCTCCTAGTATGCCCTGTCTTTACAAGCGCCATATCAGACCAAAAATGGTGGCATTGCTGACATGCCTGGAATGGAGCTCTCAGGCTTTATATAGTTATTTTTTAAGCGTCTATGCTTCCTTGTGAGTGATGGGTTATTTTCCTCTCGCACAGGCGAACAGCCGCAAACCTCTCGCAACTCTATCAATATTTCCATGGCAAATGTTCTGAAGAGCTATATTCATCTGTTCCACCAGTTCCGGTCCCACCGTTCCACATAAACTAGGACTGATCATCTCCATTTGTATTCCATTAGTAAGAAGAAGGTTCCCCACAGACAGCTTCTTTCCAAGAAAGGTTACTTTATGGAAGAGACTCCCGAGTGGATGCTTCTCCGATAGCTACTGTTGTGGCCTTGTTAGGGCCAGAAATAAAGACACAAGAGAAGAATTGAGTTAGACAAATATATTAACAGAAACAGTAATACAAACATGTACAAACGAGAGTGTTACAACAGGAATGTTCGGTCCGACTGTCAGAGCTGACTGCTGGAAACTTCCCTCTCCAAAAGGCAGTAACTACTCCTATTTATGGATGGGAGAGTCCATGCGTGCTTGGGTAAATTACCATAACAGCTACAATGTTAAACTTTTTAAGCCTAGGGTCAACCGCTATCTTTACTATATATCCTAATAAACTCCTATGTTCATACAACAACCGCATTCAGTAATCCTCTACCTTGAAAGGCTCTTTGGCCTTGTACTGGATGAATAATTATTATTTAAAAAAATTAGTTTCCCGACTTAATCGTGTATCTAGACACATGTGTTGCCTTTAGATCAAATAGAAAGTACAACAGCAGTGGTTTTCAATGTACAGTTCAGAGATCGCCATCAGCTTCCTTGTCGCATATCCCTTACTCTCGATCACGGTCTGAAATCTCCTCCCACTTACCGGCGATTTTAGCTTTCGAAAAAATCTGAATTGACAAAAAGACTGTGTAGGGTGTGGGGCTAACAGATCTGGGGATGTAATGTATTCAAACGTGAACAATTGGCAGTCGAATGTTCAAAATGGCGGCTTACTTTAATGTTAGATCACGGATATTTCACAACGAAAGCGGCAACTTTCTATACGAAATTAGACGAGAAGCCCTTTCTTCAGGAGAACCAGAAAATAACTTAATGTACATATTTCGAAAAATATGATGATTAAAAGATATCCTGATGTTAAATTAAGCTAAAAGAAAGAAAGAAAGAAAGAAAGAAAGAAAGAAAGATGAACAGGAAGAAAAAATGAATCTCTTTGGTAATAAAAGAAAGAAAGAAAGAAAGAAAGAAAGAAAGAAAGAAAAAGCAATCATAACAGAAAGAAAAATGTTTGTCTTTGGTATTAAAGAAAGAAAGAAAGAAAGAAAGAAAGAAAGAAAGAAAGAAAAAAGAAACAAACAAACAAACAAACAAAGAATGAAAGTATATGAAAGAAGCTATAAGAGAAAGAAAAATGAATGTCTTTGCAGTGGAAGAAAGATAAAAGTAGAGTTTGCTTAAAATGCCTGACAATAGTGATGCCCACTAACCAAAGAGTTAAACAAAAACTATTGAGGGAAAAAAAGGCTTAAAGGAATTCCCTACAATATCGCATTGCCATATGATGATTTCTGCTCATCTACTATTGTCGATGTAGTTCTCGGAAAATAGTTGTAATTAGACTCGGGCCGCTACATAAGCCAAAAAAAGAATTTGAGAAAAAAGTTACATCGGATTTATGAGAGAATCGATATTACCAGTGGCTGAAATTCAAAAGACGTATTGAAAAAGATGTTTCTATAACGCTTAATGCATGAGATAGATAGATAGATAGATAGATAGATAGATAGATAGATAGATAGATAGATAGATAGATAGATAGATAGATTTATTTTCGCACTTCCTTCTAATCATATCAATACGAATAGATGACGAATCTACATATCCATATATGTGCATTACCATATATGTAATATATAAAAGATTTTATTCAATACAATGTTTTCTTTTGTTTTTTTCTTGGGGTAAGTTTCATCGATGCCAGAATGTTTGAAAAATATCCAATACGTGCTTCTTATCTGTCTTCTTCAATAATACTGTCAAAATTCCTAGTAAATTGCTTGAATGTTTTACGTCGCTGCCTTGTCTCACCTCCATGCAGAGTTTGTACACACTCACACTTTTTAAGTACTTTTCTTATGGCGTCCTTATTTGTTTTATTAAACAATATACTGTATATACTCGTGTAACGCGGCCCCAAAATTTTCACTTATAAAAAATATCATGTATCTCATGTAACATGCGAGTTCTTTTTTTGAGAGACCAAATAACAATAGACTAACCTCTTTTCCTCTGTCTCTTTTTCCTATCTTCGAGTTAAATAAGTTAAAAAATTAAAAGAGAATTATAAAAGTTTTATCGTGAGTAAAGCTATACCCCCATTGTGTAAACGCTTGCAGCCATAAATAAACGAACTGGAAACACCTAAACATCTTATAAAAGTAAACCCATGGAAAAGATGCATATTTGCTATGTTTGTATTTCATAATACAATACTAATATGTGAATATTACATGCATTATTACTGGATACAGATAAATAAAACATCAATTTTATCAAAATCAGGTCTATTCTAAATACAGCTGTAACTTTGGTCTACAGTAAATAAATATAGAGTTTAGTCAATGGCGTAGCCATAGCCAGCAGTACATACGCTAATTTTATATCTCGTGTACGATGCGACCCCCTTAAATTTAGCTTGAAAAGTCACATGATACGCAAGTATATACGGTCATATATATATATATATATATATATATATATATATATATTTGACCCTGGGTTTCACGCTCTTTGCGATTGTCAAATAAACCTATAACAAACAAAGAGTTTGTCCGACGATCGCAAAGGAAAACCCAGGAACACAAACTCACATCAATCCAACTAAATATTTTAACCCTATCATTGATATTGAGCGCCTCCAGTAAGTACCGGGCATATATAATATATATAAAAATTTCATATATATATATATATATATATATATTATGCGCAGTACTTAATGGAAAGCGCTCTATATTAGTGATAGAGCTAACATATTAAGTTGTATGGATATCCATACAACTGAATAAGTATATCTATGAATATATATATAAATATATGTATATATGTGAATATATATATATATATATAAGTATAGATATCCATACAACTGAATACATATATATATATATATATATATGGGTTAACGAGATATATATCTATATATATACATATATACATATATATATATATATATATATATATATATATATATATATATATATATATATATATATATATATATCAAGTAAAAATTGTGCAAAATACATGACCAAGTATTAAGTTGGTGCAAAAATAATGTCGTTTTCTCACATAAAGTTTAACGTCAAAAAACGACATTATTTTTGCACCAACCTTATAGAAAAAATTTTCTTGTGATGCGTTTCGTCATTTAGGACTTCAACAGGACTAGGTTGGTTTTTATTGGTGCGACCCACACATGCGGCCAAATGAGGGATTGTGGAAATTTTAATTGTCTTTTTCACCATTCCTGGCAAAACTTCTATTATCACAGTGTGGGACATCATCTAAAAAAAAGTGATGGAAAGAAAAAGAAAAAAAATCTAAATAAAATCGGCTAGATTTTT
>OZ010592.1:51102224-51114724 GCA_963932145.1 Acanthosepion lycidas | reverse complement strand
TCCGCCTTTATTATGATGGACTCTCCCATACGAGTTCGATGTATGAGGTTCCGACGACCATAAATTAATTATCTGCATGGCTATGACAGGCATGACTTTTGAGACCGGCTCGAGAATTGAACAAAAGATCACAAACAGTACACACACACACACACACACATACATACATATATATATATATATATATATATATATATATATATATATATATATAAACTTGGTCTGAAGATAGCATTTAAGCATGAAACAGATAGTGTTGATTCCGCTGTTGATTCTGTCTATATATATAAATCGCCGATATTCGGCATTTTCACCTATACATATAGTAAAATATAAAACAAATATATATACATTGGATCATTGCTAAAGCTTGTGCCCGATTTTGAATGATTTTAATTTTATAATCTTGCATAAATTTTTACAAACATTATATATGTGTGTGTGTGTGTGTGTCTGTCTGTGTCTATGTGTACTGATAATAATAATAATAATAATAATAATAATAATAATAATAATAATAATAATATACTTGTACTCACCATTTGATGCAAGTCTGAGTTTCATTTGTGCCTGATGATTGTGAAGTGCGTGAAACTTAGAGTTGCACCAAACAGCTGGGAACAAATAAATATTATAAAAATAATAAATTTTACCTATTTTATTTTGCATGAAGCGCTGTTTTAATACCAACAGTACTCATTGTACTCTATATATATATATATATATATATATATATATATATATATATATATATATATATATATATATATACAAATACACATGCACGCATTTCTTTCTTTCATTTTCGGAAATGATGAAGACTTAAATGGTGAAATGCATTATCAAATCTGTTTTTAGACAAATCTATTTTCATGAACGTTTCCAATTGTCAAAATTTCAAAACTTTGTCGGAATTTCTATATCCTAATTTTAAAACATATATATATATATATATATATATATATATATATTAGGTTGGTGCAAAAATAATATCTTTTTTTGACGTAAAAAAAAACCGTCAAAAAACGACATTATTTTAGCACCAACCTAATATATATATATATATATATATATATATATATATATATATATATATATATATATATATATTGCTTAAACTGTCTTGTATCTATAGGCTGATAGGACAGAGAAAAATACAAAGAATAGGAACGGTAAACCACACTGCATGCTGACTGACAGTTTCATCAGCAAAACACTATATATATATATATATATATATATGTATATATATGACTTCGCTAACGCTAACTGACGTATTTCAATAAGAACGGGCGGACTCTGGAGATAATAATGTTTTACTGATATAAGTCCTACTAATTAACCCGTATATGGGGTAGGAGAGGTGGATTCATGCCTTCCCCATTATCAGTGGATGTAACGATCCCGACTGAAATTGGAACTTTCCGATTAACAATTCTGAACTGTTACACCAGTCGCGGATGCAAGCTTACAGCACCTGCTGATCCGAAGAAATCATCCATCTCGGTACTGACTAGGCTCGACGTTGCTTAAACTTCGGTGATCGGAGTTTCAACATCATATGGCCGTCAGCCCGGAAGGCTTGAAATACGGCAATATGCTTGACAACTTAGCCTCGCGCATTTTTTATAATATACAATTCTTTGTCGGCACTTAAAACATACTGCAAGACCCATCACTTAAAACCTACGCCGTGTTAACAACAAACGTCTTCACAAAGAGAGTATCGTCTGCTGTTTGCATTTCTACCAATTCAGGATTCCATACAATAGACAAAGAAGTACACAGCAAAGACGCGGACACACAGACACAGAAGACACGCGACAACACACGTACGACATGTTCACTTCAAATTATTCACCACTTTAGCATATTTTCGAACGGCTCGCAAGACCAATTTAAAGACGAAAACAAGAAACAATTCTAGTCGAAGGAAGACATGAACTTTAAAACTTTATACTTGGTAACTCTAAGAATTTTCTAAAAACAGAGCATAGCATAATGAGAAAAGGCCCCAAACCTTTTAAAACTTAGGTATCGCGTTTTGGTGGGTGGTCCCTACTCTATATACATATTTCTTCCTCTCTCTCTCTCTCTCTCTCTCTCTCTCTCTCTCTCTCTCTTTCTCTCTCTCACCCACTCACTCACACACACACACACATATATCTATCTATATATATATATATATATATATATATATATATATATATGTATATATATATATATATATGTACATACATATATATATATATGTATGTGCATACATATATATATATATATATATATGTATGTACATACATATATATATATATGTATGTACATACATACATATATATATATATATATATATATATATATATATATATATATATATATTGTGTATTTAGTCAGCAATCCTTAATTTATGCATGCTTCATTAAAGACGACAGAAAAGTTACTGCGATTATTCTTTTTATTTAATTTTTCAAACAAGTGCTTTCTTTTTGGGGACACAGATTGTGTAGAAACTGTCCAAATGTTCTATAATTCCGAGCGCTTTCGGCTATTTTTTCTATTTAATTGGGTTTGTGCGTTGTGTGTACGTTTTTAGTGTTATAGAGATGTTTTATTTTCCGAACATAGGACATTGTGGACGTGTTCGTAGTTAATATTATTAAGTTTTGGCTTTTTCTTTTTTTATTATTAACGCTTCCATTATTTTTAATCTTTTTTACATGTGGATGAGCTTATTGCATTTTCTACTAGTATGTTTTGGATGGAGTCTGGTAAGTTTGTGTGCGTGTTTAAATGAATTCTAATAGAGCTGGGGTTAGACAGGTTGAACGTAAGGCGTCTGGATAGACATGTGGTCGTGTGATCGGAGTAATTACTGAATTTTTTTTTCAGTTAAGTGCTCGGAATTATAGAACATTTGGAAAGTTTCTACACACTCTGTGTCCAAAAAAGAAAACCGTTTTTCGAACACAAGAAAAATTGAATAAAAAGCTTAATCGTTGTAACTTGTCCGTCGTCTTTCTTTAATGAAACATGCATATATATATATATATATATATATATATATATATATATATATATATATATATATATATATATATATATATATATATATATATATATATATATATATATATATATATATATATATATATTGGGCGCCTCCAGGTGGTGTAATGCTTGTCTCGCTAGAACAATTTCGACTGAGTAGTGAGTTCAATCCTCACTGGGTGCCCCTTACCTTCGCTTGGAAAATCACTATATATATATATATATATATATATATATCCTTCATTAAATATTTCAGACTGGCACAGTAAAGCTCTTGGGACAATGAAAATTATTGGAAATTTCTGTACTCCCTTACTTCTACAAAACGGAACGAGATAAGAATGCTGGAAAAACCAAATAAAAAAATAAATAAGTCTTCAATATTCAATGAAAGTTGTTTAAAAGAAAGTTTGCAGCCCAAATATATATTAGGTTGGTGCAAAAATAATGACGTAATAATATCGTTTTTTGACGTTAAAAATACGTCAAAAAACGACATTATTACGTCATTATTTTTACACCAACCTAATATATATATATATATATATATATATATATATATATATATGTACATATATGAAAAAAAAATTTAAAATGGAAGTGTAGATTTACTTTTGAAAAAATATTCTTAAAGCCTCTAGTTGCATTTTCTAGTTCTTTTTCCTATATTTTTGCTGTGATGGATACATTAAAAACATTTATATATATATATATAAAGGTTCAAATGATGTCTCATTTGACAACTTCAATGTTTCGCAGACACACCACTCATCAGGTTCAAATAAATCTTTCTAAATGATTATTTATTTATTTTTGACGATCAAGTTTTCTATTGAGCATTTAACTGAAGGAAAATTCTGCTTGGTTCGGAATATGTAAAATTCTACTAATTTTAGGTATTTGATGTTTTATTGATTTGCATGATAAACCTTATTTTTAGTGGGTACTTGTATGTGAGTAGCCGCTCCGTTTATTTCTTAAAGAGTATATTTATTTATTTTCGTCTACCGGCCTGAATATACGAGAAATTAAAAGAAAAATATTCGCTCTCATATTTTTGCCCAATAAAATTTCTCAAATATACAGACTGGTAGAGGAAAATAGATAAATATATTATTTAATAGCTAAACAGAGAGTCTACTGAAATATGAATATCCACTAACATTTTGTTCAAGTAATTAAATGAAAAAATGAAACATTCCTCTTTTCTTCGCAAATATATATATATATATTTATATATATTTTTGTGTATTTAGCCAGCAATCCTTCTTTTATGTACATTTCATTGAATACAACAGAAAAGGTGCTTTTATTTAGATTTTTTTTATACAGTTTTTCATACGGTCTAATAATTTGTTTCTTTTCGGATGATAAATTATATAAAAACTGTCCGAATATTCTTTTTATCCGAGCGCTTTCGGCTATAGATTTAGCTATTTTCAAGGATTAAATATTTTAACTGTTAAATAAGAAATAGTTTATTGTATGTATGTTTTATAAAATGTCAAGATATTGTGTCCATGTTCAAAGTTAATATTATTAAGTGTTGGGTTTTTTTTTTGTATTTATTAATAAGGCTTCCATTATTTTTACCCCTTTTTTTTTTTTTTTGCATGTAAATGATGCTTTTATATTAGTGTTGTCAACAAGTATGTTACGAATAGTGTCCGGTAGGTCTCCATGAATATTTAAAGTGAGTGAGTCTGGGTGTCAATATATATATATATATATATATATATATATATATATATATATATATATATATATATATATATATATATTCGTAATTTTTATATATATTATTTATATATTATATATACGCGGTACTCAGTGGAAAGCGCTCAATATCAGTGATAGAGCTAACATATTTAGTTGAATTGATGTATGTTTGTGACCCCGGGTTTCACAGAAACAGACGATCGAAAGGGCGTGAAACCCAGAATCACAAACTCGCATCAGTCCAACTATATATATATATATATATATATATATATATATATATATATATATAAATATTCACTTACCTTATCCCTACTCAGATTTTGAACCACAATCTTTGTTACTGATTATATATATATATATATATATATATATATAGAGAGAGAGAGAGAGGACATAGGAATCAACACCGCGTATTATATACAGATTCATGCCTCCAGCAATCGACCTGGGGAGGTGACCCCAACGTGCGAAAACATTAGAATGTGACTGAAAAACATACCATGGATTGACCCAAGCCTTGTGAGTGCAAATGTGGAAGCGGAACTGATCGAAAACTGTCAATATCCGTGGCCGGTGGGGGAGGCAGGAGGGGGGAGCGTACTGATATTGTTCAAACTGTCAAGCACGCCAGACTATGGGGAAATTCATCGACTCATTTTTTTTTTTTTTTTCATTAATGACGGGAAAAGAAGAACAACATTTGACACTTGAATTTTGAATCTGGAAACATCTTTCAAGTCTTCAAGTCTTCCAGTTAAATCTCCAATATGATTTTAGTATCACAAATTGACCATCTTAACAGAAATTTCGTTCTTGAGACACGGTGCCTGCAAGACACATCACAACTCAAGAGCTTTTAAGGGAATCCTCGCAGAGTAAATGATCGCCGTTTTCTGTAGGTCTACAATCTTGATCTTAATGCCAGTTTTCACTCACCGTTCTAAGTTTTGTTCCGAGTGCACTCATTACTACAGGAATTACTTGAACAGTTATATTAAAGTAAAGTCCCTAGCCAGATCCTGGGATTTTTAAATCTTTCTCACTTTCTTTGGAGTGCAGTTATTATCATTATTATTATTAATTGATTTGTTGTTTGATACAATCATTTCACCTGAAACCTAAGGTAAATAGAGACATTTCTTACGGAGTTGTTGTTCATATTGGAACGAAAAATCTGTTATTGTTATTATTATTAGTAGTAGTGGGGGTGGGGGTGGTGTTTGTAGTGGTGTTGTTCAAAATAAATACTGCCTTTCTTCTTAAAGATAGAAAGATCAAAGGTAAGGAATCCAAATAAAAATAATGATATCAAAATCGTTTCACCTGGCGGAACAATGCTATTTACCTTCGTTGAACAGATGAAAAAATCGGCACTCAACATTTAAGGATATTTTGGCAGGGGGTGTTTTTGTTTTTTATTAAAATTTGCCGTAAGTGCAAAACATCCAGACTAGTATTGATCTTTGTCAGGATTCATTATCAGTCCCCAAATTTTTGCGTATGTCTTTATTTTTTTTATTTTTTTTTTTTCGCCAGGATTTTAAGATATTTCAAAAATACAAATAGAGAAAGCACTAGTTAAGGCATATGTTTCAGGCATATGTTTTGTTTGAATAATCTAGGCATATGACTTTTTTCTTATTTTGTTCCTCGCAAATTCAAGGATCAATTTCTTGGTGCCGTTAAAAAACAGAGTAAGAAAGGCACCGTAGTTTTGATTGTTTCTTTTATTTTCCCTAGAACTTTCAATCTCATTCAAGATCATCTTCAAGGGTGAATTGCTAAGTCAAGTCAATGTAGTTGTTAATTGTTAATTTGTTTGTAAAAGCGCTGCGTTATAGTCAATTTAAATGTTTGAAAAAACAAAATGCAATTCCTTTTAAAATTATATATACAGTTGCAGCTATCCCAAAACATTCCCAAAGCATCTCAAAACACACACACACACACACACCACACATAATAACATATATTATATAATAATATGTATGTATAATATATACTATACTAACTATATATACTATAATATTATTTTGTACATGCACAGTACTTAGTGGAAAGCGCTCCATATCAGTGATAGAAGCTAAAACATATTCAGTTTTAAATATAGATATACAGTTTGTCAGGTGATCGCAAAGCGTGAAAACAAGGGTCACAAACTCACATCCATACACACACTGACATACAACTGAATATATATATATATATATATATATATATATATATATATTATATATATATATATATATATATGGTTAGAACTGTGTACCGGAAAAAACATATTTTAAATCAATTAATTTATAATATAAATAAATATTATATATTTATATAAAATATATATATATATATATATGTGTGTGTGTGTGTGTGTGTATAAAGAAGTAATGGCTTTTTTCATATAATAATCCGACTGATTTTTAGCACTTTAAACTTTATTTTTTTGTGGATAACTATATTTGAATAAAATTCCTTTCTTGTAAAGGTATATTTATTTCAGTCGAATATTCCGACCAGGAGATGAAAATAAATATATGCTTGAAAATAAAAGGACTGCCTACTCAAATATGAGTATCTACTGAATTCTAGACGTTCCTACGTATCTGTTTTTCAGGAGCATAATAATCCTGATTAGCAATGGCAAATGACACTAATGAAAATAGTTCTTTTATTCCTTATCCAATGAATCTTTTATTCTTGGCAAAAAAAATTCAGATAATAGCGAATTGGTCTCTTCTATTTTTAAAGATTTTGCTTCAAAGCAAATGTTACAGGCAAAACAAAAATGGAACACTGAAGACGTTAATCCATATATATATATATATATATATATATATATATATATATATATATATATATATATATATATATATATATATATATATATATATTAAAAGACATTATATATATATATATATATATATATATATATATATATATATATATTAAAAGACAATTTATTTATTAAAGACATTTTTATGTTTAACGTTCTTTTTATAGATACAAGTATTTAAATAAATGCTCTGTTTATAATAAACAGTATTAAATAACATTTACCGGCCTGAATACTGTTTATTATAAACAGAGCATTTACTTAAATACTTGTATCTATAAAAAGAACGTTAAACATAAAAATGTCTTTAATAAATAAATTGTCGGATTTTGTCGATTTCTTAATATATATATATAAAGAAAGAGAAATTGGGTGAAGCTTTGCTGCAATGGCTTCTCGTAAAGCATATAATTTTTTTAATAGTAATCAAATGCTTTGTCGTAAAATGGCCACTATGTTTTGAGAGGAAATTTAATTTAATAAAAGACCGATTACAATGCAAATACCCTTCTCTCAGAAAAGAATATTCCTCCCTGTTTGAAAATCAAACGTATGTGTGTGTGTGTGTATGTGTATATATATATATATATATATATATATATATATATATATATATATATATATATATATATATATATATATATATATATATATATAAAAGCTGCCCTATCTGGCAGCATTTAAACTAGCTGCTGCGGAGAGCTCTTGATTGGGCCTTCGGCTTGTTCAGAAATTTGAGAATCCATAAGTCTTTTGCTATTCTTAGCATTGGAAGCTCTTCTCGCTGTCGTTTGATCATGGTTTTCATTTGCACGGGACTTTCTTTTTCTCATTGCAGCCTTTGCTTTTTTCATTGCAATCTGGTCCTCTGTTGGCGGAGATTTCTTTTTGCGAGGCATACTGCTGCCATATGCGATAAGCGAAAATATACTACAGAAGAATTCAAAATTGATCGCTGCATCTAAGTATTGCATTTATATTTAAGCTTACCTTTTAAAAGTTCAACGATAATTCTTCTGCCGCCACTTAATTTAAAGACAGTTTGATGTACGTAGGTTCTTATTTTCCGTACAAACAATTATTAGGTTGGTGCAAAAATAATGACGTGATAATGTCGTTTTTTGACGTTAAAAATACGTCAAAAACGACATTATTACGTCATTATTTTTGCACCAACCTAATAGTTTATTTTTTTTTAGATATTAAACATTTTGTGTGATAGACAATTATCCAATGCTGTTATGCGTTTTGGACAATTTTCTAGTTACAGGGAGTATATATATATATATATATATATATATATATATATATATATATATATATATGAAAGCAATGATGATATACACACTGAATCTATCATAAAAATTAAAGATATAGAATTGATAAATACTAAACCCTTTCAATACCCCGGTGTAGATAGCAGTTATCACAAATGTCGTATATGTATGTAGATAAGGAAATTGAACATAGAATAAGCCACACATGTGAGTGGGGTGTAGTTTCCGCCACCACCCACCCCCCACCCTAAAAAAAAACACCGCAATAGCTTCAAAACTACAACATTAACCTATTAGGTTGGTGCAAAAATATTGACGTAATAATGTCGTTTTTTGACGTTAAAAACGACATTATTACGTCATTATTACGTCATTATTTTTGCACCAACTTAATAAAAACACAAGTCATGTTCTTAAATATTGTTATGGGGTCCTCCCCTTTTTCATATAAGTGGACTCGACCAGAGTGTTACTTAAACTGCTGCCGTTAAATACCCAGAGTCAGTCAGAATATAGGGAGAGTGAGCAGAGATTGTGATTGAGTTGGAGGTAGAGTAATAGTTTGAGGTAACCGCTTGTAGAAGTCACAGTTACAAGCACGTAGACTCTAAGGAAGTCCTACTTCGAGACTCTATATATATATATATATATATATATATATATATATATATATACATATATATACATATATATATATACATATATATATATACATACATATATATACATATATATATACATACATATATATATACATATATATATATACCTACATATATATACATATATATATATATATATATACATACATATATATACATACATATATATATATATATATATATATATATATATATATATACATATATATATATATATACATACATACATATATATTTTTTAACGTCAAAAACCGTCATTATTTTTGCACTAACCTAATATATATATATATATATATATATATATATATATATTATTGCTACTAACCGTGTGACTGGATTTATTAACAGTATTACCCATTGTATTATTGTGTAAATACATATAATTTCTTATATTTAATTCTTGCGTTTGTCAGTCATTGGAGACCGAATTTCATCTCGTAATCCACAACAAATATCCATGTCAGATGTGATAAAAGTATCCTCAGATCAATGATTACAATGGCTTCCGGCGAATGAACCCTTTAGGTCTTAGGGATGACCTTGCAGACCTGCACTACAGAATCGCTAACAAAGATTGCTTGATTTATTTTTTTATTTTTTTTTTTACGGATTATCAGTTCTTTTTAATATCTATCTATATTTCTGAGATGAGGTATTATGTACATTATTTACATTATTCGGACTATTGTCCTCATCTTTGTCGCCATATTTATTACAACGTTTCGGTTCTTCAGTATCTGTCTATATTTCTGAGATGAGGTATTATGTACATTATTTACATTATTCGGACTATTGTCCTCATCTTTGTCGCCATATTTATTACAACGTTTCGGTTCTTCAGTATCTGTCTATATTTCTGAGATGAGGTATTATGTACATTATTTACATTATTCGGACTATTGTCCTCATCTTTGTCGCCATATTTATTACAACGTTTCGGTTCTTCAGTATCTGTCTATATTTCTGAGATGAGGTATTATGTACATTATTTACATTATTCGGACTATTGTCCTCATCTTTGTCGCCATATTTATTACAACGTTTCGGTTCTTCAGTATCTGTCTATATTTCTGAGATGAGGTATTATGTACATTATTTACATTATTCGGACTATTGTCCTCATCTTTGTCGCCATATTTATTACAACGTTTCGGTTCTTCAGTATCTGTCTATATTTCTGAGATGAGGTATTATGTACATTATTTACATTATTCGGACTATTGTCCTCATCTTTGTCGCCATATTTATTACAACGTTTCGGTTCTTCAGTATCTGTCTATATTTCTGAGATGAGGTATTATGTACATTATTTACATTATTCGGACTATTGTCCTCATCTTTGTCGCCATATTTATTACAACGTTTCGGTTCTTCAGTATCTGTCTATATTTCTGAGATGAGGTATTATGTACATTATTTACATTATTCGGACTATTGTCCTCATCTTTGTCGCCATATTTATTACAACGTTTCGGTTCTTCAGTATCTGTCTATATTTCTGAGATGAGGTATTATGTACATTATTTACATTATTCGGACTATTGTCCTCATCTTTGTCGCCATATTTATTACAACGTTTCGGTTCTTCAGTATCTGTCTATATTTCTGAGATGAGGTATTATGTACATTATTTACATTATTCGGACTATTGTCCTCATCTTTGTCGCCATATTTATTACAACGTTTCGGTTCTTCAGTATCTGTCTATATTTCTGAGATGAGGTATTATGTACATTATTTACATTATTCGGACTATTGTCCTCATCTTTGTCGCCATATTTATTACAACGTTTCGGTTCTTCAGTATCTGTCTATATTTCTGAGATGAGGTATTATGTACATTATTTACATTATTCGGACTATTGTCCTCATCTTTGTCGCCATATTTATTACAACGTTTCGGTTCTTCAGTATCTGTCTATATTTCTGAGATGAGGTATTATGTACATTATTTACATTATTCGGACTATTGTCCTCATCTTTGTCGCCATATTTATTACAACGTTTCGGTTCTTCAGTATCTGTCTATATTTCTGAGATGAGGTATTATGTACATTATTTACATTATTCGGACTATTGTCCTCATCTTTGTCGCCATATTTATTACAACGTTTCGGTTCTTCAGTATCTGTCTATATTTCTGAGATGAGGTATTATGTACACTATTTACATTTTTACATTCTTCGGACTGTTGTCCGCATTTTTTTTTTTTTTTTTTTTTTTTTTGCCATACTCACGACGTTTCGGCCGCTGTACGCTCCGGCCTTCTTCAGGTGATTGGAATTTCGAACTCAACCCTTTATTTCGCCCACCGGAGTATATTGTTCTCATTCCACATGTCATGCTTCTTCCGTATGACTCAAGTTATCTCCCTTTAACTCCCCAGTTTTCTTTCACCATTGCAGTAGCCAGGTATTGAACTCAAATCTCGTTGGGTCAAATCACTGGATCCAACCAAGGCTTTTATTCATTAGACCATGTGTCTTTTTTCATAGTAAATATTTTCGGCGGCGTCCATCGTCATATTTGGGGCGATATAGTTAAAAGATAAATCTATGTTCCATATGCTGTGTAACAAAGAGTTGAAATCACTATCAAACACTACATTTGTTATATAAAGAGAGCGCATTTTTTATATAAACAAAGTGTAAAAAATAAAGGAGAGATGGCGGAGCAGGTTATGGGAGAGATAGCAAAAAGACAAAAGTTATTAAGAGCTACAAGCGACAGGAAATTGGAGAGACGCATGATTGTCAACGTCCCAAATCGACATGGCACAAAGAAGAAGAAGAAGAAGAAGAAGAAGAAGAAGAAGAAGAAGATAGCAGGCCTCTGGCTCTAAGTGTTTATCACTTTCCGAATTATTCTTGCCATTCCTAAACGACTTCCTTTCTGTTACAGTTCCACTGGGCAATGAGCGACAATTCAAAAGTTTGAATCCAGACCCGGGATTTTTTTTTAAAT
>OZ010592.1:51017224-51097224 GCA_963932145.1 Acanthosepion lycidas | reverse complement strand
GGACAAACCGGGTTCTATAACCTTGGATAGCAGCTGGTCTACTGCAGAAAGAAATGGCAACCTACTGCAGGCAAAAGTCTGTCTCCTCAGTCATGTATCGAAAGATACATGATCGCCTAAGCGTGTATCACGCATGGCACATAACTGACTGACTGACTATTTTATTTAGTTTCTTGTAAATAGTTTTGTGTTATTTTTGTGAATACTCATTGGAGATTAGATTTTTAAATTTTTATTTTATTTGCCCTCTCCCCAATAGACATGAATTGTACTTATGGAAACTAGTTAAGATTTTCACAGAAACAATGAGGTATTATGGTTGATGTAGTAAGAATGGTAAGTAAAAATGCGTTGTTTTGGTGTTAGGAATATTGTGGTATGTTTGGGTCAGTGTTTGTGGTTAGCTAAGTTTAAATTAAAGACAGAAGAAGACCATCCGTTTCCCCTATTCCGTGTGTGACATTTTGTATATATATATATATATATATATATATATATATATATATATATATAGGTAAAAATGTGTTTGGTAATCCGTATGAATAATTCCAGGGAGGATATAATCCGGAGAGCTCAATGTAAAAACAGAGCAAATATTAATTATATTAAGAAACAGGCAACTTTAAGGGTTCATCGGATTATAATTTATTTCCTTACAATAAAAAATGCGATTCTAAGGAAATATATTATAATCAGCAAGAACCCTTAAAGTTGTCTGTTTCTTAATATATATATATATATATATATATATATATATATATATATATATATATATATATATATATATATTGCTCTTTCCTATGTTACCTAGCCTTTATGAATGTAAGCACAGTACTAGACTGGCGTCGAGATCTCATCAATTTACAGTTGAGTTGGCTAGATGTAGCCGTAAATTCTATGCTAACAGTTTCTTTTCTCGCACTTCTCTCTTCCGACTCCATGCTTTCCAGTCAACTCTAATCTGTAAACATTTAAATGCAATGTCAATCGCTATCTACACTTTTACTCTTTTTTCTTCCCGCTCATTATTAATGTTTCTATTTCTAATTCTTCAACGCCCAGTAAACCCTTGTGTTTTAGTGGCTTTACTGCTTTGCTCGATTTTAAAAAGGGTCATTATTTAAAGAAGTTAGAGAATACAAATAAAAGGTTTTTAAACTGACAATTTTTTCCGTTTCAATAAAGCAGGCGTTAAACGCATGAGTGCATTATCAATTTTTATTTCTTTTTTTTTTTCTCACTAACACCAAACCGCATCTCTGATATGCCTTTTCCGTCTTTCCTCACGATCAAAACGGAATAATCGATTATTTATTATGTATTGGTTCATTCGAACTAACTAATTAAGTAACTAATGGACTAAAAACAAGTAGAATTATTTGTTTTGTTTGGTTAACATTATATCAACTCCTCATGCATCATTTAATGCCGAAATTTAATTTTCTTGGGAGTTTTAAAGTAATAAAAATGATATATGTTATTCTGCTTTCACAATTGAGTACATGGTAGATGATACTCAGCTTTTGTGCATATACATATTTGTGGGGACATAATTACTAGAGGCGGTGATATGCGTGTTTTATGTTGGAGTTCTGTTTTGGAATACAGTTTGCTTTTAGGATATTATATGCATTAATCTCATGAAAGAATTCTTTCATGTTGGTGATTTGGTTGATTTTGTTTAGCGGCATAACAATCTCTATCGCATATTTAATGACGAAATCTAAATATTTTGAACGCAAAAGCGTGCCTTCAACTTCAGATAAAAAGTATTGCTGATAATTTTACTATAAATAGGTATTTTTATACCTTCATAGTGTTTAGTTTTTGTTTGGTAGTTCACTATTTATCCATAGCTGGTAACCTAATAGGTGCTATTACCCCAGGTCAGGGTGGGCCTGGAAACAACATCATTTTAATATATATATATATATATATATATATATATAATATGATTTTAATATTATTTTCATATTTTTAATATTGAGCACTATATATAAAATTATCTGTTGTTTCTTAAATATTATATATATATATATATATATATATATATATGATATAAAGATATATAATTTTGTATAATTTTATATATCAACAAAAAATATTTCGACAACATGTATGGCAAATCGGAAAAAGAATTCATCCTAAAGGATGGAACGCGTCACAAAAACCTTTTTTTCCAATTTGTCATACCATATATATATATATATATATATATATATATATATATATATATATACACACACACACACACGTATATATATATATATATATATATAAATAAATATTCCTAATATATTATTTATCCATTCGTAAGAACAGATATTTTTCTTCGGAAATAACTAAGGGATAAAATTTTTTATTTACTACGATATCTTTTACATATTTTCTTCTGCCACTGTATTCCGTGTCCCTTCAAAACCTTGACGATCATGGCTCTCCACAATTTTCTGTCCTTTATAGCTCTTAATAAATGTTGCTATTTTGTTATCTCTCCTAATCCCTGTTCTACCAACCCTTTGCACAAGCTCGTTAAGTAGCTTATGCACTGTTTTTCTGTCCTTCTTGCTTTTATTTTTTCCTGTGAGTGTCAAATTATCCAAACCCTCTTCCCTCATTATGCGTTCTTAAATTTGCAACTCTTATTCTGACGTTAAATATATAAGTTTCCTTTTTGTTTCCATTTTCTCTAAAACTTCATCGTTGCTGACATGTTCAGTTCATTGTATTCTCAGCATCCTTCTGTAGAACTATATTTCTGTTACTTCAAGTCTTTTCTTCATCTGTGGGGAGATTGTCCAACATTTAATGCGAGATAGAAGGACTGATACAACATGACACTTCGGTACACTTTCCTTTGTTTCTAACGAAATTTTCTTAATTCTTAATATTGTGCTTCGCTTTTAGAAGGCATCTTTAGCTATCCCAATATGCCTTCGGATTTCGGAGTCGCATTTTCTGTCCTCAGTTAAAATACTTCCCAATCTCAGTAAATTCAAATAAGAAAGTGTCATTTTAGGGCATATTCACATCAAAAAGTTCATTACTGTGGAAAAAATTTGATCGACAGTGGATGTTCCACGCTTGACTTTGTGTCAAATCTAAGTTTGGTAAATACGAATGTGTGCGTGGGGTTTTATTTATATATATATATATATATATATATATATATATATATATATATATATATATATATATATATATTTATTTTTGTGTGTGTGTGTATGTTCTCCGACAGGAATCGAACCTGTATCCTACACGATTCCTCTTCGGAGGGCACATATTTTTTCGGCCATTCAGGCCGGTATACGTGATTAATACTGTTTATTATAAACAGAGCATTTCGTTAAATATTTGTATGTATAAAAATGACGTATACACGGAAAATATATTAAAATAATTGTCGGACTTTTTTTATTTCATAATATATATATATATATATATATATATATATATATATATATATATATATATATATATATATATAAAGAAATATAGTCTTAAGGTGTGCTATATTTATGGAATAAAGTGCTCAATATCAGAGATAGAGCGTGTGTAAATATAAAAGTGAACATAGAAGTCAACACTTAGAGGCGACAGTCTGTTTCATGCTATATGCAATCGTCAAGCCATATATATATATATATATATATATATATATATATATTATTTCATAATATATATATATATATATATATATATATGAATAAAATAAGAATAATAACTATATTATTATAACTGAGAATTTGTGTGTATATATATATGCGTGTGTGTGTGTGTGTAGCTTATTCATGTAAACAGTATATATTTTTACAAGTATTTATTTTTCTATATAATCTCTTCCTTCGTCATTGAATTTCCCCAACACACACACACACACACTTCTTTATAGATAACATCGATCGGACATTATCCAGTAACATTTTCGATTAAAATTCAGCTAATCTGTGTCAAACTACGAACTTATTGATCCGCCCACGTACAGCTATATTTTTTTATTTTTATTTATTTATTTATTTATTTTAGGATATGTTCAATTTATATGCATATATTACGCACCAGAATGATTTCTCAGTGATGTCTACTCTGGGGTAATAGAAAGTTTCAGTCCTCCATGACTTTCTTTACCATGAGCCCAGCCGAGAGTGATCATTTCTCGTCTAGTATTCTGCCATAGTTTCACATGGTTGCAAAAATTGTAACAATATTAGTACCTCCTCATTATATATATATATATATATATATATATATATATATATATATATATATATATGCGGTTGCATGGAAAGTATTTTGTAACGTCGGGTTTCACGCTTTCGCGATCTTCAGGCAAACTGGTTTATTTTTTCAAAAGTCGATCTATTTAGGCTTTATTTGTGTTTGTTTATTTGTATGTCGTGGAGGAGGAAAAATTTTCTTCTGTGTTTGTTTGGGATGACACATATACATAGACACACATGCATACAGACGTAGGCATGTTAGTTCGTACATACAAAATGCACATATACACACAAACAGACACACACACACACATATATATATACTTATATATGTATGTTTGTGTGTATTATTTTTATCATTTCATACTTTGTGTCTTTGTATGTATGTTATAGATAACTACATCACCCTTTGTTCCATGTACGGATCATAAATTTTACTAATGTACTTTCAGCTATGCTGGAGGAGAGAAAGACAAGTGTTCCATTCTTACAAAACAATTCTAAATAAATATTTGAAATACTTTTTAACTTTGTTCAAACCCCGACACCGGATGCCAGAAAGAAGTACTAAACTATCTCAGCTATCAAGCGAGTTAAAAGAAAATTAGATTAGACAGTCAACTGGCTAAATTAAGCGGAGAAGACAGTGTTGCGCTAATCTTTCATGGATAGTGACCCTGCCGAATTTGAAGACCCGTACTCGAAATCGTAATATCCAGCATGAGTTCGGACACCGTCTCCAGATTCTGATAATAAACTCAGAGCTACTGCAACCATTTCTAAACAAGTACATCTACCCCCCACACACACACATATATTTATATATATATATATATATGTGTGTGTGTGTGTGTGTGAGTGTGTGTTTGTGTTATATATATATATGAGTGTGTGCGTGTGTGTGTTATATATCTATATATATATACATACGTATATATATATATATATATATATATATATATATAACACACGTATACTCACACACTCATACATATATATATAACACAAACACACACACTCACACACGCACACACACATATATATATATACGTATGTATATATATATATATATATATATATATATGTGTGTGTGTGTGTGTGTGTGAGTGTGTGTTTGTGTTATATATATATATGAGTGTGTGCGTGTGTGTGTTATATATCTATATATATATACATACGTATATATATATATATAACGCACACGCACACTCACACACTCACACACTCATATATATATATAACACAAACACGCACACTCACACACGCACACACGCATATATATATATACGTATGTATATATATATATATATATATATGTGTGTGTGTGTGTTATATATATATATGACTGTCTGCGTGTGTGTGTTATATATCTATATATATATACATATGTATATATATATATATATAACACACACGCACACTCACACACTCATATATATATATATAACACAAACACACACACACACTCACACACGCACACACACGTATATATATACGTATGTATATATATATATATATATATGTGTGTGTGTGTGTGTGTGTGAGTGTGTGTGAGTGTGTGTGCGTGTTATATATATATGTGGGCGTGTGTGAGTGTTATATATATATGTGTGTGTGTGTGTGTGTGTGTGTGTGTGTGTGTGTGTGTGTGTGCGTGTGTGTGTGTGTGTGGTTCGCTAAAGACGGATGACTAGTTACTGCGGTTAATATTTTTATTCAAATTTTTTTGTGTTTGTACAAGTGTGTTTTTGTCTGGACGCAAAATGTGTAGAAAATAAAAGCATAATCGCCTCATACACATGTAAAAAAATATTTAAAATACTGGCAACCCTAATAATAAAAATAGGAAAAGCCAACACTTAACTAACATCAACTATGAACACGGGCACAATGTGCTGACCCTGTTTGGAAAATAAAAGATTCTTATAACTTCAAACACGTCAAAAAAAAAAACAGAAAACCCGCACATTCATTTAAAAATTAAAGAGCAAAAACCATCCTTGATAATGAGTAAAAGAATAGCCGAAAGCGCTCGAATATCGACAATTCTTACACACTTTGTGTCCAGAAAAGAAAAAACTTGTACAAACACAAGAAAAATTAGATAAAAAGATTAACCGCAGCACCTTGTCCGTCGTCTTTAATCAAACATGTATAAAAAAAAGTGGTTGCTTCTCCCTCCAAATATACATATATATATATATATATATATATATATATATATATATATATATATATATATATATATATATATTGCTAAAGAATTAATGGATTTATTTAAATCCGACATTTGTATTACTTCAAATATCATGTATACAGACATATATAGCGATAGATAGATAGATAGATAGATAGATAGAGAGAGAGAGAGAGAGAGAGAGAGATGCGAGGAGAGAGAGCACCGAATTCAACGAAGGAAACATAGCAGCCTATCAAGTGAAGAAGTGTCGTAGTCTTGAAAATCAGCATTCGCGAATCGTGGCATTTAACTGAGCTCGGACACTGCATCCAGACGCCGCAAACAAGTACAGGAATGTCCCAACAAGTTTACAGGGGACGATAGATAGATAGATAGATAGATAGATAGATAGATAGATAGATAGATAGATAGATAGATAGATAGATAGATATTTGAAATAATAAAATGTATAGATAAAGATTCAGCCGATTTAAAAGGTATAGAACAACCTATTAAAAATAAATCGAAATATCCTGCAAGAGAAAGTTCAGGATTGTGCCAAAAAATATTATCTGATTTTTTTTTAAAATAATGAGCATAAAAAATGTAAAAAATATTATTTTGTTACTTACTTGTTATCGAGGGCCTTCTCAATGACATCCTTTAGCTGGGCTGTATTGTCAGGGGAGCTGGCTGCACTTATTCGCTTGTAGGATGGGGGTACTCCACCTGTCAATTGTTGATTGTAGCGTCGATACCGTTTGGCCAGGATATTTAGTGAGCTACGACTGTTGTCTTTATCACTGCTGCTGCTATCAGTTCGGCCCGATTCCCCTTGCAAAAGTTCCATATTCTCCTCATCGGCCGGCAGTCGCCCCATCAAACTTGCCCGGCGCGAACCAGCAGGTACGATACCCATCAAAGGGTAGAGCACCTGGCTATTACTCAGCGGGTCATCGTTCATCGACAAGACCGGAAAATCTTCGGGTCCAGCCTCAGCCCCGGAGATGCGCACCTTATCTTCTTCGTTGTTATTGTTGTTCCCCATGTGAGATCGTCTTGACTGCCCTTCGACGTCCAGGTTTGCAGCAGCGGCGGCAGCGGCGGCCGCTTCAGCCGCTGCATGTGTGTCAGACCTTTTCCCGGCGAAATGGTGCGCGGTACAACGACACAGGTTACCTCCCTGACCGATAGCGCATCTTTTTAAACAAAATTTTTGCAAATCGAAAGTGTGGACTGCAGCCAAGAGACATAAGTACATCAGGTAGACAAGACACGCACTAGATTTTGACATGATTCTCCCGTTTTAGAGTTCGATAAACTTAACTAAAAGTTCTGTTGTTTTAATTTATTTATTTTCTGCCTGGATTTAAGAAGCAGAAATTTGGTGGGGAGATTTATTACTTTTTAGGATATATTAAATAAAATCTAAAATAAATAGTTGGTTGTTAATAATTTATCATAAATGTGTACGTCTAAGTTGATATGTGTTGATAGCACAAGTTATGTGTTTGTTAATAAAACGATTTTCCTTGTGTAAAAAATGTTTTATCCACGTTTTTGATTGATTAAACTTTTTAACCGTTTTTTTTTTGTTTTGTTTTTTTTGTTCAATTGTAAACGATCGATATCAGTGAAAATCTTTAAATATTTCCGCTTATATATTTTTTTTCTTCTTCGCCTGCTGCTGTCTAACGAAAAGTGTTGTGTATTGAAATGAGAAAGGTTTCGATTTTTCTTTCTTTTTATCTTCGAATTTACTGAAGAATTTTTTCTTTCCTTTTTTTTTTTTTTTTTTTTTTTTTTTTTATCTCTGTTTCCTTTTCGGTGAGGTATGTGTTTCTCTTCTCACTGTAAAAAGCAATGCTGTCGGAGTCTGATCTAAGATGGTCTTATATCCTTTCTGCTATTTCTCATCTGCTAGTTCTCTTCTGTGTGCGGGTATGAAACAATGAAATGAATAGTGAAGTGGGGGGAATCAGAGTGTGTGTGTGTGTGTCTGTATGTGTGTATTTGAGAGAGAGTGAGAGTAAGTGCGCGTGTGTGTTTGTATGTGTGTGTGCGTTGGGTATATGTGTGAGGTTAAGAGAGAGAGAAAGTGAAAATTATTTCGATGTTAAAAGTTAGAGGAAACCTAGAGATATAGCAAAACGTTTGGAAGCAGGAAATGAATTTAAACTTCCTTTTTAGAATTAATTTCTAGGATTTTGTTATTTTGTAATAATCACTTTGTTTCTCTTCTTGTTTTGTTTCGTTTGATACATCTATTTTTGTAAAATTCGTTTCCTTTTTTGCAAAACTTATTTAGATAATTTTTGTTTGTTTGTTTACATTTGAATTTGTTTTTGTTTTGCTTTTTTATTTCTTTTTTTTTTTTTTTTTTTTTTTTGTTGCTTTAGGCTTGAATTTTACCGACAATCAGTGTTTGGTATTTATATCTAGCTTTTAAATTTAAGTTTAAAACTAATATCTCTTATCGTTTGTGGTTAGCAAGAAATATCGTTGGAAGTAAAAGTTATTAATGTTATTGTTGTTGGCTTCGTTTTCTTTGTCGTTCTTTTCCATTCACTCCATACCCTCTCACGCACCCTCTGACTCCCTTGTTTCCTTCTCCCCAAGCACACACACTCTATCTTTCTCCCTCCCTCTCCCTTTCTCTCTCTCTCTCTCTCTCTCTCTCACACACACACACACTCTTTCTCTCTTTTTCTAACTCAATTTCTCACTTTCTTTTCCTCTCTTTTTCCCCCCTTTCTTTCTCCTGGGATTTTTCTTTCTTTCTTCCTTTGTTTTCCTTTCTTTCTTTCTTTCTTTTTGAGCCTTTCTGGACAGTTCTTTCTTTCTTGCTTTCTTGCTTTCTTTCTTTTTTCTTTTTTTTTTCTGTCTTTCTTTCTTTCTTTCGGCGGATCCTTCTCACCTAAGCTATGCTGTCAGAAGTATAGCTGCCACCCGGTGCAGCTCTGGAATTAAATACGGTTAGGATTTGTGTTGGCGTTCGCTTTGTGAACCCCCTTTGTCAACAGTTCTAGTTCCTTGAGGAAGCTGTGACGGGGGGTGACAGTTAGGGACGGATGGGAGTGGAATTGTCGAGGCAGAATGAGAACGGAGAGTAAGGCCTGTTTCATTTACCACGTGACCCATTCTACTCAATGGGCGTGTTACTGAAAAGAGCCTCTCCCACCGCAGAAAGAAAAAGCTTCAGACGGATCGCACATCGGCTCCTCCTCCTCCTCCTCGTTTTTCTCTCATAGCAACCCACTCTTTCTTGAATCAAACTCTCCCTCATCCTCACGCTCCCCACTCAGACTGCTCCCACCGACGTTAACTCAACTATTGACTTGATTCGAAGCTATCTTAATGATCGAATCAGAGACTAAATCACATTGTTGGTGGTGTCAACTCAATAACGGTTCTAAAAACTCTTCACGATTTTTTCCCGGCGTCTCTGTTTTATTTCTGTTTATTGTTTAAGCGTAACTTCTTTTTTTCTTTTTCTTTTTTTTTTTTTTTTCCTGTATTTGTATGTTCATAATTATATCTTTGATTATTTTCTTTCTCTGTGTGTGCGCGCATGCGCATGTATGTGTGTGTGACGTTTTTACTCTCCACTTTAAGCAGACGATAATTTTCTTTGCCATCACTTGTGATGCGCGTCTGCGAGCCACAAGTGGTGGTTCAACTTTTATCAAACTCATAATAATAGCAAAAAATAGTGGCACAAGCAAAAACGAAAAAAAAAAAACAACATTGGCATTGTGACCCTATCGAGGAGGGGGTCGACTTCAAACGGCTTCATCATTTTTTCTTATGTTTGATGTGTACTCGTTCAGTCACTTCTATTTGGTACTATATTTGGAGATAAAGTGGCAACAAGTCTCCTTAGTTTACCAGTACTCTCTTCGGTATTGTTATTATTATGAAATTTCATACATATCAAGTGACGGTATTGCACTTCAATAATCCAGCACTATTCTTAGTATTATATATATATATATATATATATATATATATATATATATTAATCAATTCACTCCAAGCAAGGCGATAATGCCACTAAGGAGCGAGGGCTTACTGGGAGTGAAAGAGAATGAAAAGACTTAAGAAGGAACCCAAAACCCAGTCCAAAACAGGGAACAAGAGATAAGCCTCTACTAGGGGTGAGCCGGACGATAGTCAACGTTTATACTATCTATTTATCTGTCTATCTATCTATCTATCAATCTATCTATCTATATATATATATATATATATATATATATATATATATATATATATATATCTGTCTCTCTCGCTATATATATATATATATATATATATATATATATATATATATATATATATATATATATATATATATATATATATTACCATCAGTCGTTTCTAGGAAAGTTCAATGGAGATCATATGAGAGCAAATTCTACAATTCTCCAGAAATCTTCTCTGTATTTTTCTCAGTATCATTAAGATTTGTACTTTTTGGTATTGTTATTAACATTTTAGTATTAACCGTTACTTTTCATTAGATATTATTATTATTATTATTATTATTATTATTATTATTATTATTATTATTATTATTATTATTATTATTTGCTTTGGTTTCTGTTTTATGCACATTACCTTCCGGGTCCTAACTAGAGATCGAAGATCAGAAATGGATTTATGAAATTTTCTTCTGATAATTTTTGTAAAAAAAAACTATTATTATTATTATTATTAATATATGATGATATAATTATTGGATGATATTATATTTTTGTTGTTATTATTATTTTTAGATGATAATATTATTATTATTTGAGTTTTCAAACCAACAAATGGTGAGTTTCACCGAAACTTAATTGACATCGTCTCCTTAATTTTACAGCAGATTTTTTAGTTTTTAAGCCAATAGTATCTGTTAGATTTCAATGAAAATCAAGCGACAGCAAGTCCCTTTAGTTTTTCCAGCACACTCTTCTGTATTATTTTTATTTATTTATTTGAGTATTCAACAGCAGTTCCCCTTAATTTTCCAGCCATGGCATCAATATTATTATTATTAGTAGTAGTAGTAGTAGTAGTAGTAGTAGTAGTAGTAGTAGTAGTAGTAGTAGTAGTACGTATTTGAATCTTTACAATCAGTAATATCTCTTGACATCCTTTGAAAAGCAAACAACAGCATGTCTCCTCAATTTTCCAGGATTGAACTCAATATCCTTGTTGATTTTGCTAATGCTGTCATCTGGATGGTTCCAAAATTTTTCGACTTCCCAGTTCTTTTCATTTGTTTACAAGGTTCTTCTAAACTGTTCGATCATCATCATTATATATTTTTATTTATTTCATGTATCAGCGTGTTCACACGAGATATCGCATTCTTGCCGTTTGGGATTATGTGACAGCAAGACTCCTCCAGCACCTTTCTCAATATCCTTGTCGGCCCCACCCTACTGTATTGGGGACATCCTCAAGTATCCAGTGCCTCTAAATTTTCCCTAGCGTTTTTTATACAGTTCCAAATGCACCAGATAATATGGACCCTGTCATTGTTTTAATTTTACACATTTTTTTTAAATTCTGCCTCTCATTTACTCTTTGGTTAAATGTTTTCCAATTTATATTTAATAATCTCTTTATATAAGTCTACAATAAGTCTATATAAGTACAGTGTGACCCGGATATAAGAGAGTAGTCGGGACCGGATAAAAGTCTCTTATATCCGGGTTTCTCTTATATCCGGGTTTGGTCTATTTTGTTTAGGTAAGTATGGCTCTAATTTGGGACCAGATAAAATCTATCTTAAATCCGGGTTTCTCTTATATCAGGCTCTCTTATATCCGGGTTACACTGTATGAGGTATATGATTATAAGCTATATAAATATGATATATATATATATATATATATATATATATATATATATATATATATATATATATATATAGTTACATATTATATTACAGTCATTGTGATAGTAATGATAATATTAGCCGTTTCCTTATAAGGAAACATTCGACTTTCATAGACTGAGCTGCCAGTGCTACTATCGATTAAAATTTATAAGATCTTTCTATTAAAACTATTTTTCAGGAAAATGGGTTTCTCAAGTCCAGTAGCTGTTATCTCTCTATCCTGTATTGATGGGGTTTCCTTACTAACCTTTTGTCTGAAGTAGTGTGGAACGTCAGCGCCTCGATTATGTCATTATTCTAATTTCGAGTTACATGTGATAGACATTTTTTAGTCGATGCTGATGTCGATCAGTATTAGAGCCGTTAGGCATTGTAGGATTTTAATTCAGGGACTTTTCTTATTATTTTTTTGTATACGCATATATACCTACACACACATATATATACGAAACGTGCCTTCGATAAAAATAATTCGACTTTGTCTCATCATCTTCACTTTTATTTTGGATAGTATTATGCATCCTACAAACGCAGACACACACACGCAGACACACACACACACACACACACACACATATATATATATATATATATATATATATATATATATATATATATATATAACCAACCACACTTTTAAGAAAGAACTGAATACAAAGAATCTGAACGTAGTGTGCCACAAGGCCCCCAAACAATCTTCTTCAGGTTTTGCCCTTTTCCTAGAATGATTGCCACCCAAGACTATAGAACCCAGTCTTTCCTGCTGTTTACTCATATCTTGGAAATATAAGTGTGTGTATGTGTGTGTATGTGTGTGTGCATGTGTGTGTGTAGGCACTTCCAAAAAATGCGGTATCCAAGGTGTAAAATGTAATTTTTCTTGAAGCTTTTATTTTAGATTTAATTCCAAGTAAATAGATTAAATTTAATATTTCCAAAAAGCTAAATATTCTGCTGTATTTCAAACCGAATTTAAATGAGTTTTGGGGGTTTTTTTAATCGCTAAATTCGGCCATATTGTCAAATTTGTCACCACTACATAATTCTCTTTATTTATCGATAGCATAACGTTAAGCATTTTTGACTACCATGCATATAACTGTAAAATTTACTTGACGAATACAATGTGAACGCATTTTATAATATTCTTTAAATACAGAGTAATCTTTAAAATTTAGGAAAATATTCTAAATAATATAATATTTTATTGAATTTTAGGTGCTTACAAAGACACTTGTTGAGAAAATTCCACTAAATTTGGGCTTTAAATTTACTATACTTACTACTCTTATTTTCTGATAATGTCGTGTAGGGTCGCCCGTATTTACAAAACTCAGCCCGTTTATATACACGTCAAAATTCTTTTTTTTTAAATACTGGTGGTCACTGAATTGTAATAATCTTTTCCATTTATGATTAGTAAATATAGTTTAACTTAATAAAAATATCACCTAAATGCTGCAAATTAATACCGAATTTTAAAAGATTTAAAACTTTATTATTTTAGTTAAAGAAAATTAAAAATATTCTTGTAAAAAATCATTATCATCGAATTTTTTCTTAAGACAATGGTGTACATAAAATTCATTATTCATAAAAGTTATTAAAAACGTTTCTAATTAAATAATGTCTTAGTTTTATTGCATTTTCTATTTTACGATTTAGAGCATATATTTTTTTTTTTTTTGTAACTGGGTTGTTTGACAAACAAAAAAAAATGATTTGTATTTATAACTAAGCTCTACAAAACAAATTTCCTAAAAATTTCATAAATTAAATAAGTACGTGGTATCAGATTTAAAAAGAATATTTTTATAAATATTTTCTTAAAAAAATACATTTCTGCAATAATTTAATTCATTTTTGAATAAATTCTGGAAGTTTCATTAAAATCCGAGTATTATCTGATTTTTGCAAGATTTTCAAAATCAATGTGCAAAATCAACGGAAAAGACGCTAAAATTTCCCATAGTAATTTATTGTCACCCATTTACGCAAGAAAATCAAAATTTTAAACCAAAAATTGCGAAAGTTCTAAAAACAATCAAAAATTATAATTTAATAATCAAAAAATTATTTGCTCTTTCTTCTTAATAAGAGCATAAAGATTTTGAGGCTAAAACTTTGTTTTTATTAATTTGGGACATTTTTTCATCGCTCATTTTTTGACGAATCTTTGAACCTATATATATATCTACATAGAGGTAATAGATTTCTGTTTCATATATATATATATATATATATATATATATATATATATATATATATATATATATATATATATGGTGGGGGGTAGCACAAATCTATTACACTTAACAAAAACGTAAATTACTAAATTTTAACGAATTTCAAAACGAGCAAATTTTTTTGTAAAAAATCAGCTCTAAGATAAGTTTTTGGAACTTTTCCTTATCTTGAAGATAGATAGATAGATAGATAGATAGATAGATAGATAGATAGATAGATAGATAGATAGATAGATAAAGAAAGAAAGAAAGAAAGAAAGAAAGAAAGAAAGAAAGAAAGAAAGAAAGAAAGAAAGTGAGAGAAAGTGAGAGAATGGGAATGATTATATAAAAGAATAATATATTATCAATGGATTATTTAATATCTCTTTTTTAGTGTCAACTTTTAATTATTATTCAACATTTATACTCTCTCCCCCCCCCTTCTCTCTCTCTCTCTCTCTCTCTCTCTCTCTCCTCTCTCTCTCTCTCTCTCTTTAATATTGCATTATGCGGGTGCCGATTAGGCATTATTGACTGGAATGTTATATGTAAAGACTTACATATTAAAACCGTCAAGTAAACTTGTGAGTAAGAATTTAATTAAATATTCCATCACTTTTTACGGCATTGATAAATTACTATATACATAATATAAGAGGCTGTATTTAATTACAATAAGGTTATATAAGTTTATTAATATATAATAAACTTATATAGAGCCACAGTCGTGTTATGTCAGATTATTATGATAATTATTGTTATTATTATAATTATTATAAAATTATATAAGGATATAATAATATTATAAAAGCTCATGCATAATATTTATAAGGTTCAATAAGGTTATATTTAGATTATAATATAGTTATAATACTTTATATAATACAACGCTATGTAATAAATTTACACACACACATATATATATATATATATATATATATATATATATATATATATATATATATATATATATATATATATATATACACACACACACATATATATATATATATACATAATGGAATATGCGTACACCTGTGTTCCCCTCACTGGAATATGATTGGCTGGTGTAGGTACGACAGAGTCAAAGAGCCTTAGTCTGAGAGCTAAGTCTATAACGACGACCATTGGACTACGCCATTGATCTACACTTCTTACCTGCGACTACGACGCGTACCAGTCGATTACTGCTGCCATATTCTACTTGGTTACAGTAGCCAAACCCACTTAACTACTTCGATCAAATATATTCCTTTCCGGGACATATCCATATATAATAGTCATTTTTATATAAGGTTGCAAAAAGGTCATATCAGGTTCCAATAAAATTATATGAATATACGAGTTCTGATCAAAACTTGTCGTGACTGGTGCTATAAAAAAGAACAACATATATCAATTTAACATTTAATCTCCTTTGAATTAATCTCCTTCTGAAATCACACTCTACCCAGCATAGTTTCAATTAATAGAAGCATTCCTGTAACTCCTTTTTGTGATAGTCAGCATTTTCTTGGATATCCTCGACGTCTTGGAATCTTGTTTCTTTCAAGTGGAATGTGATTTTTGAAGAAGAAAATGTCTCAAGAGTGACATTTAGTGGTTTTTCAAACCTGGGGAATGTTGTTCTTAGCCAGAAACTACAACACAAGCTATGGCCACTGATGGAACTTCATGGTCACCGTAGTGTTGACGACCACACGCTATACACTTTCCTTCCAATTACTGTCATAAACAACGGAAGTGAGTAAGAACGTTATACTTTAGTGTATATACACGACAGGATTCAAGATCAATTTGTGCCAAGCACAACTTTATCTCCGTCGGCATAGAAACAGTCCTGATGCTTTTTATCAAACGACATATATATATATATATATATATATATATATATATGCAATATTCTATATGAGATTGTAACAATTTTATATAAGTATAAAAAGACCAAATATAAATAAATTTCGTGAAATGAAGATGGAAAATAAAATAAATCCTCAAAGGATTAAAACCAATGACAGAAAATATATTCTTTATTTCTTGATGAAGTTTGTCAGATGTGTAAAGTGTCCAGCGAGACGGAGCAAACTATGCGTATTTTAAGTTATATAAAAAATTGATCAATCATTCATTGGGCGCAAAATTCGTTCAAATTCATAAGTAAAATAAAATATTTTTCATCATTACCTTCATAAACACATTTCATTCTGATATCAGTTTCATTATTCTGTCTAGCGAAAAACTTGTTTTCTCGGTTTAGAGACCATATATATATATCAATCAACCCGTGTACTTGTCGTTTTATTTTGCTACTTTCTACTAACTTTCAATCAAACTCTTAGAATTTGTGTCTGATCAACAAAGAAACATGCCGTTTCGTATTATTATGAAAACATTCCGCCTTTTTTTCATGCGTTTTTCATTGATTGATTTCAACTTTGGTGCTAAGTGGGAGAAGTACTTGTTCGAATTAATCATTTGATTCTTTTGAAAGATCTTATAGTAGAGGATTATCTATTCCATCATATAAACGATAGCAACTTTTTGGAGAAATACTGGCTTTGATATGGTCTGTGATTATTCATATTTTGAGATTTTTGTCATAAAATATTTATTACTGCAAAAATGGAGTATTGGAGTCTTGTCTCATGGCAAAATATACTGGTGTCATATATAGTCATATACTGTCTCATTGGAATCATATATACAGTCATATAGTGTCTCATATACTGTCTCATTGCTGTCATATATACAGTCATATACTGTCTCATTGATGTCATATGTAATCATATACTGTCTCATTGGTGTCGTATATACACACTCATACACTGTCTCATTAGTATTATATATACTGTCATATAGTGTCTCATATACTGTCTCATTGGTGTTATATATACTGTCATATAGTGTCTCATATACTGTCTCATTGGTGTTATATATACTGTCATATAGTGTCTCATATACTGTCTCATTGGTGTTATATATACTCATATACTGTTTCATATATTGTTACATTGGTGTCATATATAGAGTCATATACTATCTCATATACTCTTGGTGTTATATTTAAAGTCATATACTGTCTCATATTGTCATTGGTGTCATATATAGAGTTATATACTGCTTCATATTCTGTCTGATTAGTGTCATACCTTCAATCCTTTCTTTTCAGCCTTGACAGAGTTCAAAACCATTTGCGCAGTCTTATTTAGAAAAACTTATTACATTTATTACGTTAATCGCTCTTTTCTTTGTTTCCAATCACCTTTTCCTGTCTTTTAATACTTTGTTTAACATTTTCGGATTTCTGTGTCACATTTTTCCGTCGTCTGTAATTAAAATTTTCCATTCTATTTCAGACACAGTGTGTTGGCAGCGGCAGATACAGAAAGAAACCTGGAGCAACTGCAAAATAAGTTATTAACAGAAAGCGAGAAAAAAGGACTATCAGTTGTAAAAAAATAGAATGTATACTTGTTAGCCAGAGTAGGGGGAAGAATCCAAAATTCAAGAATTAGAAATGCCAGAGAAACATGATTAAATAAAAAAGAATGTAGGTTGCAAGTTCTTTTCCAGTTTCAGTATTGTTGAAACTTGACTAATGCATGGAATAATAATGCAACACAAAATGTACTTAGAACAAAATGTATTGAAACAAGAAAGTGTACACAATATTTACATATAGTCTTTTGTATATTCCTGGGAAGACCGTTCCTGGAATGTGTGTTGACTGAGTCGCAGTCGGGCAGAGTCTCTGGTTGAATCTCTCGATTCCCACCCTCTCTTCCCGGTACCAACCATATTTATATGGTCGGTACTCCACTATGCAAATTAGGTGGATCCTACCACAACAAGTATAAATAAACTTCGAAATCGAAAGTTATTAATAAAAATTGAAGACGATTCAATCTTTACGTCAAGATGAAATGCGTCAGTAAACTTTCTTTAATGTCGAATAAAAATCGAAATGAAATATATTTCGAAACATGGACGATCATGGCTCTTCACAACTTCCTATCTCTTTGTTGTAATTTAGGAAAAGTTACTGAATAGAATAATCACACGAAGGTTTCTAATGAACGATGATAATTTGAACAAGGACAACACATAAGATTCGCCAGCGGCGCGTAGAAATAGTAGTCAACTGCTAGAAGTAGGTCAAGTGAATTACACAATGAATGTCCAACTGCAGGATATCTACCAACTGCCCCACACTGGCAGATGTGGCACTAGGCCGAATTTAATGTGGATTATCCCAGCCCGTAGGCTCAGGCAAAAATTCCCCGTAGACACCGTATAAAACGGGGTCGGGTAGCTGTTTCCGAGAGACGAAACTGCCCTTCGACATAGCCTCGTCTGGGGCCAGCACAGCTGGAGACGAATCTCCAACTGAAAAATATATACCAACCGTCCCACCGGTCAGATGTGGCACAAGGCCGATTTTAATGTGGTGTATCCGAGCCCGTAGGCTCGGCCAAAAATTCCCCGTAGACACTGTATAAAACGGGGTCGGGTAGCAGTTTCCGAGAGACAGGACTCTGCCCTTCGACCTAGCCTTGTCTGAGGATCCTCTCTGCCCGGAGGCAGACAGTTTGATCAGCACAGCTGGAGACAAATCTCCGACTGCAGACGAACATACAATATTTACTACTGTATTTATGTGAATGGGGCATACCCATTATCGTCCGTAGATATGCTACAACACCCTTGTAGCCCTTAGCAGATTTTCTCCTTTTGCTAAGGCTCCCGCACAAACTTCACACAAGCTCTTCAGATAAGTGGCACGCTGCCTTCCCTTGTCTTGTCCTCAATATGCTTTGTGAGTGTTGAATTTTCGAAGCACCCCACCACCGCTTCTATCCAAGGAATTTCAGCTGTTTTTTTGTGTTCTCTTTGTTGCAGTTTTTTGTGTATATTATGTAACTAGTGAGCTAGCCCAAATGACTAGACTCAATCTATAGTCCACCAATAGAAGGTTAACCAATCAGAAGACGTAGAATATTCAATCCGTCGTGTATAAAGGCGGCCATTTTGTTTACTCTATCCGAATGTCCAGTGCCAGCTTGTCAGGACCAGAAGAGGAACAAAAGGAAGAACTACGCTCTGCTACTTTACCGGGATATCCACTGCTAACCTGAACTACACTTCCCTACTGTCTTCGAAATATTCACTGCTAACCTCTGGATTCTATACTCAAAGACGACCGTCATCATGAACGACACTTTTTAAATTCTGAATAGAAGTGTTCTATTTGTTGCCATTTTCTTTAAGATTTACTTATTGCTTACTCGCTATATAGGAAAAATGTGTCCTGGTACTGGTCTTATAATCTAAAAAGAAATATTTAATCCATTTATCTTTGCCAAAGTCAGATGAGACCAAAAATGGCGTACGGCTGCCAAAGCTGGACTGGATCGGTTCAATTCTAACTTTCCAGCATTTCAAAACTGTTATTGTTGGGGAAAGCTTATTCACCACTTTGCAGTGATTGATTATTTTGCTTCCTACGGTTTATCAACCTTTTTTAAGGTTATTTCAAGGAGAAACATATTATGTGATTGTAAGAGTTGTTTTTGGAAATAATAATGCTTTTCTGATACTAATCTTACTATTTAACCCATAGCTGGTAGGAGAAAATATATTTCAAGCCAGAAAATATTTTTTTGATTGTAAGAATTTTTTAGAGATAATAATAATTTAATATGCATTACTATTTAACCCATAGTAGGGAGAAAAAGAGGTGGATTCATACTTTTCCCAATGCTATCTGCCCGTGAGCGAATATAACGAAACCGACTGAAATTCGAACTCGGCTCTTCGATTTATCATTCAGACCCGTTATCCATTACACCACGCATACATCCAAGCTTACAGTACCTGGTAATCCGGAATGGAGAACCGGACGATATGTGGCAGTAATATTTGAGACATGGACGAATGGTAGACTTATAAATATGTAAGATAGATTCTGGAGAGAAAAATTGTCTTACCCGACATAGTGAAACAACTTTCCTAGCTGTTTCCGAGAGACGAAACTGCCCTTCGACATAGCCTCGTCTGGGGCCAGCACAGCTGGAGACGAATCTCCAACTGCAAAATGTCTACCAACCGTCCCACCGGTCAGATGTGGCACAAGGCCGATTTTAATAAACATTAGATTCAATATAGTCTCTCCACTTTATGTCTATCGAGAACGTTAGCCCGAGAACGATAGTTCGAGTCACTCTTTTGGGGGTTAGCATCAGCCATGCTGGTGGATAGCAGAACGGGTTCTCTCAGATGATTACTAAAGAGCAGTTCTGTTTTGAAGGCGTTAAAAGGCGTTAAAATTAACAAGCCATCCTTGCCCCAGTTAACAACAGACTCTCGGACATTTTTAGAAGCAGCCGCCATCTTGACCTTATCGAATTGATCATACTTACTATCGAGACATGAGTAAATGGTTGTGTCGTCAGCATTGATACCATGTTGAGAACTGATTTCATCGGGAAGGCTGTTGATGAAGATTAAGAACAATGTGGGACTAAGGATAGATCCCTGGGAGACACTTATGATAGATCCCTGGGAGACACTTAAGATAGATCCCTGGGAGACACTTAAGAGTGACCGATCAGGTTATCTTTCATTTAATTGTTTTCTTTGTGTTCTTCTATCATGAACATTTCCAGCATTTTATTAGAATAAAACAGGTTTTTTTTCTAAATTGTGTACGCTCAAAAATCATTTAATTGTAGGTTCCTGCTAATTGGGGATTAGTAAAAGAACAAGTAAAGCTAACTTTAAATTTAAGGGTAGTTGGAGTTTAGCTAATTATTTATTTAGAGAGTGAAGCTAGAGTAATGGCTATTGGCAATGAAAGCGAAATTTGCGAGCTGCGTTTTAATGCGATATGCAGGTCGGGAACACTAGAATCAAGGTGACTCGACAGTTTAAATATCTGGGAAGCGTTCTGACAGAGGAAGGTAAATGATAATGAGATCAGTAGACGTATTGTGCTGACCAAGGAAGTATTCCAAAAGCTAGGCAGAATATTGCGAGACAGGATTTGAAATTCTCAATCTCTTTCTCGGTGATTTTTCATTGCGAGACAGGAGTTCTTTTGTAACGAAGAAAAGAATACTGAACTGTTACGCGACATCTGTCCTTCTTTACGGCCGCAAATGTCAGACGATTTCCTAGAAGATGAAGAAGAAACTCGAGGCGACGGAGATGTGGTTCTACAGAAGGATGCTAAGGATATCAGGGACCGAGCGTGTGAGAAAGGTTAAGGTTAGAGAGAAGGCAAACAAGGAGGAGGCTTATACTTAACATCAGGATGAGGCAGCTGAAGTTCTTGGGACACATAAGAAGGAAGGAGGGCCTAGAAAATCTGATATTCACGGGTCAAATATAGGGAAAAGGGGACAAGAGAAAACAGCATGACATACCTAGTGGCAAATGGATGACAGAACGCGGTCTGGGGGAGGTGGCAGAGGAAGAAACTTGTGAGCTGCAAGGGATAGAGGAATGTGGGGAGCTATGATCGCCTACGTCCATCGAAAGAAAGAATACTCTTGGAAAATGAATGGCTTCTTCTCTTCTCCTAACCACCAGCTATGCGTTAAATAACAGTGTAGATTGAACTTTCTAATCATGGGTTAGTCAATGTAAAATAAGGATAACTCTGAATTCCGTTGTTTGGCCTCAAACAGAGACCACTGTACTATATTTCGCAATGAAGCATTGCAATTTACAAATAATAGAGAAAAGGACGCTGTGGAAAGCTATGATCTTCGTCCTGAATGGGCATGGCAGTAAAATAAATGAATTATGAAAATGGATTTTATAATCACGATCTTTTCATACTTATAAATGAATGGTACTTCGGATACGTCACATTACGTTTCAGGTGATTCCAGCTTTCCATAATTCCTCCCCATGTTGAATTCTCATCTTACAATCTTCTTGACCATTATAATTTTAAAATGGCAATTATTGAAACAATTTATGAATTCGTGTATTAATGACAATCAAATGAGAAAAAAGATAACATTTCTATTTTGATTTTTCTTCACCTTGTTAAAGTTACTCTTCTTAGACATGAAAATCCTACCTTAGGAGCCAAATGGCTCCCTGTTGAGAATCCCTGATATAAAAGATTAAATATAAAATGGACGTAAAGGAGAAACAATGTTGGATTATTTTTTATATATTAGTGTGAACGGCAAGTAATTACTTTTCCCAGAGAGGATATAAAAATAAATGTAAGTTAAATTTATTTAAATATAATTTATTAAAAATGTACTCACCTCCATTTTCAACGACTGTAGCCCATCGGGAAGCCAATTTTTCGATTCGACGTTTAAAGAAATCTAAACTATTAACTTCTTTGTTTACGATGTCGTTCCATTTATGGAACAAATGAAAATCTTTAAATGCTATTAGGTTGGTGCAAAAATAATGATTATAATTATTTTTGCACCAACCTAATAAATCTGGTGAGTATGGAGGATGTAGAAGAACTTCCCTTGCAAACGATCTTTTTTTCTGTTTTGCAGAATCCGCTCTTGCATTGTCATCTTGGAGAATGACATATCTTCTATTTACCAAAAAACAGGACACTATCTATGTAATGCTTTGTTTACCTGATCAAATTGCTAGCAATAAATATCTGCATTATTGTAGAATAAAAAAAAACATCATCCATCATGAGATACTTGAACGTAGATTTTCCATCTGCTTTTAAAGGATGCCGCCTTTCATATTCTACCAGACATAAAGCAAAGACATCTTTAGATGGGGTCCTGGTTTTGGTGTTGGCACTGATAACCATTGTTTTTCTCATTTTCTGTTGACATGCAAAACCCATTTTTCATCATCTGAAACAACACAATACAAAAAAGAAAACTTGGAATTCCTGGTTACAAGACTGCTACAAGCGAAGGCTTGTTAGGAATCCAAATTCTTTCTTTGCAAGTGTTGAACATGGCACATTATTCTTGCACCGAATCTCTGGCGCTTCCACATGGATCAAACTTTGTTATCTCTTTCAAATGTATTCCATTCAGAGTAGGTGGTCTTCTAGATGGTGGCTTGTCAAATATGTCAGTCACCGTTAGGGATTTTTCTCTCTGTAAAAAGTTTGAAAGGTTGTTGAGATTCTGAATGTTTTGTTACTTTGTTAGATTACCACCCCTTGATTAATAAAATCTCACTGCGGCGAGATTTTGGAATTATCGTCCCCTGACGGTTTATAGGCGGCGCGTGATTTGAAATTCTCAATCTCTTTCTCGGTGATTTTTCATAGTGAAAAGACATATTCCTTTCCCTTCTGCAAAATGAGAGTAATCAACTACAAATACTTAAAGTTGCTTAGAGCTTTTTCACGTTTCATCTCATTTCTCATCTTTTCTTTTGTAAAATGACCTGATAATATATTTCTTATTGTTTCTTTGTTCAAATTCTATATCTTATTATTTCTCTGGACTTATACGAATCCATCAAAATTGTTAGCCGGTGGAATGTACCAGGGGCTTATAACTTCTCATGAAACGAATATAAACCAGCTACAATTTATAAGATATCATGGTGATCGAAATAGGTGAAAATATATAAATGCTAAATCTACTGAGTATGGCAGATGTGGAAAAAAAATTTTCTATCCTTACGATCTTAATTTTTCTTAGGTCTGTTTGCATTGTCATATTGAAGAATAAGATTTTGCCAAATCAAGTCACTTTCGACGTAATTTTTCTTGTACTTGATCAAGATGCTGGCATGAAGTGTCTACAGGAATGGTCCTAACATGTACCATTTGTTCATAAAAGACGGCACCTTTCATATTCCACCAGACACAAAACAGGGACTTCTGTGAATGGAGTCCTAGTATTGGGGTTGACACCGGTTTCCCATTTTTCATCAATTGAAACAAAGCGATGCAAAAATGAAAGGTTAAAGGATTGTTGCGGATGCTCGATTCTCAAGTGAAATCTCACGAGGGACCCAATTTCCTGTCCTTTGCAACTGCAAGCAACTTTTGCCATCCATTTGCTTATTTTTGTCTTGGATTTGTTTTGCAAAGTGTACCTTTAAATTGTCATTGAATAAAAACTTTTCTATTTATCAAAGACATATACATTCGAAGTTATACAACGTTTGCCTGATCAAGTTGTTGATCGTCAATATTGATGGTGTTTCGATGTTTCCTTATCTCATAATAGAGGATAAATTTTATATTTCACCAGACACAAAGTAAGAACTTCTGTGGGCGGATTCCTGGTTTTGCTTTTGCCATTGGTTTCTCCTTTTGCGATAACCACTGTCTTTTTTCGTTTTCTCTTGACATGCAAATGCCATTTTTATCACCAGTAACAATGCTATGTGAAAATTACAATTTGGCATTTCTAGATAAAAGTCTGTTGCAAATGTTGGAACGTTGTGTCCAGTTCTCAAGCGAAGGCTTGTAAGGAAGCGAAATTCTCTCTTTGAATGTGTTTCTAATTCTCCTGAGATGCTCGTGGACAGTTAAACATGACACATGTTTTTTGCGCCAAATCTCTGGTGCTTTGATCCACCTTAATAGTCCCTTGAAAGATGTTCGTTCAAAGTGGGTCGTCTTCCTGTCAGTTATGTCACAATCGCCATTTTTAAACCTTTCAATCCGCAGCTGACATGTACGGACCTTCCTTGCATCCGTATACACAGCACAAGTGCTTTTAAATGCCGCTGTAACTGTACTAGCCTTTCGGAATTCAAACGTTAAGCAAATGCGAAGATGCCGATTTTTAAAATTGAATCGTCCAAGGAGGTAAATTCTGAATGCGCTAGAAACGACACTATTGGTAGCGCGACGTCTGTTCACCGACCGAACGCAAACGAAGCGACGCAGGAGTGTTCTCTTCTCCGCACAGGTCTGGGCAGGATATTTTGGGGTGAGGGGGAATCGATAGTTGCCCATACAGTACATTGCCTCTTCGTACGCCACGGATAAAAGGGAAAACCCGACGAAACTACCAGACCGATTTTGGATGCAATGTCGGTCTGCCTACGGCCCCAGATTTTATCCTCATGATACTTTTCCCCGGAATTTTCCCCATGATTGGGCATGGCTGCAAAGCAACGAACGTCTGAGAAATCAGAGTTTTTCTTCTCTTAGATAGATTGGGTGTGCGGGCGGGGTAATGTATAGCGGCTGGGAATGAGAAATCGAAGAACCGAGTTCGAATTCGAGTCGGGTTTGTTAGATTCATTTATGTGCAAATGACGTATAGAAAGGTATCAATCCATTTTCTCCCCACCATCTACGGATCAAATAGCTGGATTTGTACCTGGAAAAAGCAGTGTAAGCCACAGCAATCCTTAATATTCATTCGCAAAAAAGAAAAAAAGGAAAAAATTATGCTTGCAGTGCAAAATATGTTTTGGGTTTAAATAAACCTTAAGGGGTTGATAAGCCGTAAAAGACAAGTCTTAGATAAACTGTATTTTCTGGACAATGGATTGCCTATCTGTATCATATATTTTGAGTATATGTTGTAGCTTAGAATAACCAAAACGGAGGTTGGAAATGAAATCTTTATAACATCAACAAAATACAATACTCGCCAGCGGCGTGAAGTAGGTAAACCACTGCTAGTGGTGCTCTACTTAGACAGCATATTGCCCCCACTTACAATAATGTCCAACGTATTTATAAGGATTGGAACATACCCATTAGTGTTCATAGGTTAAGATATATAACAGTATATTTGTTAAAATGTGAGGATACCTTATTGAAGGGGTTTATAAGCCGTAAAAACAAGCCTTAAACTATTGTTTCTGGCCAACGGATTCCTTCCATTCCTCCCATTACTTATCTGTATCATAAATCTTGTGTATATCTGTTTTAATGTGAGGATTCCTTATTGAAGCCAAGTAACGTTTGATTAGCAAAGGTTTCGGAAATCTTCGTCTTAGAAATCAACTTGCATAAATACCATCCTCTGTCTATTTGCAACTAAACATCTGTATTACACGCATTCACTCTCAAACAGCCTGGTCAAGAACTAACCCTATATCTTGAGTGGGTCTTAGGCGTTTTAACAATAAAAACATATATAATCATTCCAGGCCTTTCCTTACCTAAGTTGCCAGCAAAGCTTATAGTGAACTACGCAAACATGTTTGGAGAAACAGAAATCCCAGGAAATACACAAAATTGTGCTGCCTACTTTCATTTTTAGAGCCGAATACTGGGTCATATATGTCTATATATGCATCATTCTCAATGTGTACTGGAATGACATCATCACAAACTGTGTAGTATTTAAGACAGTTATTGCTACAAGCACTTAAGTTATACTGCAGAAGGTCCTGTTTATAGACAAATACTGCTAAATTCGTCATAACATGTATCATCTAATTTATTGACCAATGAAAATACTCTATACTCCCGAAACTACTTTCAAATTCCCAGCACAAAATATAAGTCCCTAGAACCTAAAGAGAAAACCTCTTCTTCCCCTTTCTACAGCAGTTACGACCCGACGTCTGTGTAAATGTCCCTATTCAGGTCAACATCAGTAACCAGTAAGTTATTCCTGCTACTATTACTTATACATAGACAAAAGACTTTTTTCATTCGATCCTACTCTATGAAGTCCAGAAAATAACCCTTTTTTCTATGATACCAAATAATTCTGATTTAACTAACTTTGCGTCTACACTTTGTCTGTATACATATATATATATATATATGTGTGTGTGTGTGTGTGTGTGTGTGTTATCTTTTGTCATTGCTATAAACGAATTTATTATGTGTCCAGTATGACGTTTTCTTCTTTCGATATCTTATTCATTAAGTGTGTTAGTTCCTTCGTCAAACAATAGATAAAATTTTCTAGTTCACCTGCATCACATTTATCCGAAATTTAATAACATCGTTTTCTTATCTTATGTTCAACACAGTCACTTCCCACTTCTGTTGGCCAGAATTAATATATCGATTCATGGTTGTGCAGCGCACATTAATTTCATTGGCTGAAATTGGTTAACATAGAAACTTTTAAGCCAATCAGAAATATTCGTCTAGAACATACATATCGAATACTTTTATTTACACGTAACCGAGAAATAGTTACCATATGGTGATTTTCTAAGCGTACCTTGGATGTGGCACAAGGCCGAAAGTATGGGACACCTAGTGAGGATCGAACTCGCTATTCAGTCGTAATTAATCTAGAGAGACAATCTTGCATTACATCGAACATCGAAGTGCCTGGTGATTTTCTAAGTGTAGCTTAGATGTGGTACAAGGCCGAAAGTAGAGGCATCCAGTAAGGATCGAACTCACTATTCAGTCGTAAATGATCTAGAGAGACAAGCTTGTTCATCATTACACCATGTCGAAGTACACCAGACCATATGCGGCAGCAATATCCTAAGCATGAACGAATGGTAGACTTGTAAATAAGTAAGGGAGATTCTGGCGGAGAAAAATTGTTCCTCACAACACCCTAAGCCAGGCTTCCTAGCAGCAGACCTATCAATCAATTCGATATGATCTTTCCATTTGATGTCAGTGGAAACCTTTAGTTCGAGAAGGCTCAATGTACCACTCTCCTGGAAGCTAGCACCAGCCATGTTAATGCAAGGCAGAAAGGGTTCTCTCAGACGAAAGCATGTTTTGTTTTGGTGATGTTAAAAATAACAAGCCATTCCTTGCCCCAGTTAACGACAGAACGTAGATCATTTTTAGATCAGCTCCCAACTTGACCGTATAGAACATCTGGGACTTACTATTAAGAAAGGAGTAAATGGTTATCAGCACAGACACCGAGTTGAAAACTGATACCATCAGGATGGTCGTCGATCAAAATTAAGAACAACGTTTTATGCCGCGGGGGCGTCTGCATTAAGGAAGAAAAAAAAAGAATAGTAGTTCAGGACAACTTACATTACGCGATTTGATAAGAAAGACTGAATCAGTTCAGAAATTCGTTCAGAAATACCATAACCTTTCAATTTGTGAAGAAGACCAATATGCCAAAGCATGTCCATTGCTTTCAAGATAGCCAAAGCAACAGTCCGAGCTTCATCATTCTTATCTAAAGCTTGATGGACTCTTTCAACAATAATCGTCAAGACATCATATATATATATAGGGTGTAACAGGTAAAATTCTCCAATTGTTAGATTATGCCCTGAACCTTTATATGTTAGAAAATATTAAAGATATCTTACTGGAATTCTCTGAGGGTTTTATAACACTTTGGACTCTAGTTTGAGCAATTAGAATGTATAATTACCCTCCAAGCTTAACAGAATAATTGTGATGAAATCAATCATAAATGAAAATGACATGTTCATCATTAATTAATCATAAGAGCCAGAAGCTCATGAAGAATTTATATATATATATATATATATATATATATATATATATATATATATATATATATATATATATAGCTTCAAAACTACAATAGCTTCAAAACTACAACATTGACCTAAAAACACAAGTCATGTTCTTAAATATTGTTATGGGGTCCTCCCCTTTTTCATATAAGTGGACTCGACCAGAGTGTTACTTAGATTGCTGCCGTTAAATACCCAGAGTCAGTCAGAATATAGGGAGAGTGAGCAGAGATAAGGATTGAGTTGGAAGTAGAGTAATAGTGTGAGGTAACCGCTTGTAGAAGGCACAGTTACAAGCACGTAGACTCTAAGGAAGTCCTACTTTGAGACTGTATATATATATATATATATATATATATATATATATATATATATATATATATATATATATATACTTACAAGCATAGGATTGGTGTATACGGAATAAATTCCAGTAACCAAAAAATACTATTCTTAATACAAAGTAGAGCAAATATAATTTATTAGAAAATTATAACATAAATATGTTATAAAATCACTACAAAAATAGCCATTTTGTTTCAACACTTTTGACGTCTTATCAAGTGATGGTGCTGAATGTAGAATCTACATCTTTCTGCATTCAACACCATCAATTGATAAGACACCAGAAGTGTTGAAACAAAATGGCTATTTTTGTAGTGATTTTATAATATATCTATGTTATAATTTTATATATATATATATATATATATTATTCCAGGGTCATTTTAGAACTTATTCAAGATGATCTTCGCCCTCTCTAAACTTGTAATTTTCTGCTTCCCATGTTTCACGTACGATTTCATTTCCAAGTTTTTTTCACTGCTCTTTGGACTGTCATAACTCAAACTTCTTTCTCACGTGCCAAACGTCTTATGAATTGAGTTGGATCTTTTCTGATTGATCTTGTTAGCTTTAAGTTGAAATGATGATCCTTCCTCTTGTTGTGACCTCCTGATCCAGTTTTTCTCTCAACTGTTCCCACTTTTTTAAACTCATTCACCATTCTCTTGATGGTTCTTGAATGGACATTGAAGATGGAAGCCAGAGTATGAATATTGGTACCAGTACTGAAGGCCTGAATGATGTTTTCCTGTCATCATTGCTCAGTTGAGAAGATATTAGGTCTGACACAAAACGATTTTAATGGCTTTTCAGTCATTGTAACAACAAATGGTATCAAGATGTCGAAACGTCTTATCTGAAAACTTGGAAAAAAGTAACTCAAATAGTTTAGTAGTTATATATATATATATATATATATATATATATATATATATATATATATATATATATATATATATATGCAAGTGATGATATTCTTTGCTTGGGGTTCTCGAAATAAATCTATTTTTTATCTTGCCCAACAAATAACGTTTTCTCTGTCGAACAAGAACGAAAAGAAGTGTTTAAAGACTAAGCAATTTATAAATTAGGCACACTGTCTTTACAAAAGACAGATCAAACCATTAATGGAATACTCTTCCCACAACTGGACAGGAACTGTTCAATCCTCATTTTCCAACCTCCAAAAGGTCGAAAAGCGTTTGAGTGACCTTGTATATGATGAATTTTTCCTCGCTACAGCGTCTTTAGACACACGAAACATTGCCAGCCTCTCGCTGCTCTGTCGCTATTTCCCTGGCAGGTGTTCGGGCGAACTACTGTCCTTCGTTTCACCAGTCCAGACATTTAAAGGTAGGACCCGCCCTGCCGCGTACACAGAGTCGGCTCATCCTCATTTCCTTCGTATTCGATTGGTGAAGAGGAAGTTCCACTCAGACAGATTCTTCAATAGAACTGCGTCATTGTAGGACTGATATCCTCGATATACACCTCTAACCCCATTCTATTGTACGTCCTTACCTTATTTAATACCCCTCTACATTGAAAGGATCTTGGGCCTTGCATCGGGTAACCAAAGAACTATATTAACAATTTTTTTATATATATATATTCGTTTCGCCACATGCAAAGAGGCAATGCCATTAGAACATGAATGATTATGAGAAGATTGAAATTGGAGAAGATTGAGGAAAGAGGGAAAAAAAACAGCATTCAAGAAAACAGAAAATAAGATTGACGTTGCATTTACATTTTTAATATTGTAATTATCAGGGGAGCAAGAAATCAGAAGGGAGTCCCACAGATAGGAAGAGCGATAAAAAAAATACAGAGTAAAGATTACGTTTGTATCTAGCTAGTTCAAGAATAAAACGGCCTAATAGCCAAATCTAGTAGCATGCTTTAATTCATGAAATCGGGGCACTACGGAAAAAGTTCTTCAAACCAGTTACCATGAAAATATTTGTAGAATCGACAGACGGAAGCCACGTCACGTCAGTGACAAAGTGACTGAAAACGAGATTCATGATCAGAAACGATAGTATTACAGACCCTTCTATGGATTTCGTCAATAATCTCGAGATGCAGAGCAGGATCAACAGACCAGATATGGCAACAAACCTCAATACACGGACGGACAACATGCAAGATGGATTCTTACGAGAAAAAAATATTTGGCATGATACAGTGAACCAACGTCCCATGCAACTAACTTAGTAATTGACTCGATATAGTTGCTCCGCTTCAACTCGGTGCAAAACGTGAGTCCAATAGGGGGTGACGGATACAAGAAGGCGTAGAATGTAGCTCTCCTGGAGTTCAGCATCAGTCATCCTGATCGTAGAAGTCATGTGACGGATACAAGAAGGCGTAGAATATTGCACACCTAGAGTTCAGCATCAGTCATCCTGGTCGTAGAAGTCATGTGAAGGACACAAGAAGGCGGAGAATGTAGCTCACCTGGACTTCAGCATCAGTCATCCTGATCGTAGCAGTCATGTGACGGATATAAGAAGGCGTAGAATGTAGCTCTCCTGGAGTTCAGCATCAGTCATCCTGATCGTAGCAGTCATGTGACGGATACAAGAAGGCGTAGAATGTAGCTTTCCTGGAGTTCAGCATCAGTCATCCTGATCGTAGAAGTCATGTGAAGGATACAAGAAGTCGTAGAATGTAGCTATCCTGGACTCCAGCATCAGTCATCCTGATCGTAGCAGTCAGGTGACGGATGCAAGAAGGCGTAGAATGTAGCTCTCCTGGAGTTCAACATCAGTCATCCTGATCGTAGAAGTCATGTGACGGATACAAGAAGGCGTAGAATGTAGCTCTCCTGCAGTTCAGCATCAGTCATCCTGATCGTAGAAATTATGAGAAGGATACAAGAAGGCGTAGAATGTGGCTATCCTGGACTTCAGCATCAGTCATCCTGATCGTAGCAGTCATGTGACGGATACAAAAAGGCGTAGAATGTAGCTCTCCTGGAGTTCAGCATCAGTCATCCTGATCGTAGAAGTCATGTGACGGTTACAAGAAGGCGTAGAATGTTGCACACCTAGAGTTCAGCATCAGTCATCCTGATCGTAGAAGTCATGTGAAGGACACAAGAAGGCGTAGAATGTAGCTCACCTGGACTTCAGCATCAGTCATCCTGATCGTAGCAGTCATGTGACGGATACAAGAAGGCGTATAATGTAGCTCTCCTGGAGTTCAGCATCAGTCATCCTGATCGTAGCAGTCATGTGACGGATACAAGAAGGCGTAGAATGTAGCTTTCCTGGAGTTCAGCATCAGTCATCCTGATCGTAGAAGTCATGTGAAGGATACAAGAAGTCGTAGAATGTAGCTATCCTGGACTTCAGCATCAGTCATCGTGATCGTAGCAGTCAGGTAACGGATACAAGAAGGCGTAGAATGTAGCTCTGCTGGAGTTCAACATCAGTCATCCTGATCGTAGAAGTCATGTGAAGGACACAAGAAGGCGTAGAATGTAGCTCACCTGGACTTCAGCATCAGTCATCCTGATCGTAGCAGTCATGTGACGGATACAAGAAGGCGTATAATGTAGCTCTCCTGGAGTTCAGCAACAGTCATCCTGATCGTAGCAGTCATGTGACGGATACAAGAAGGCGTAGAATGTAGCTTTCCTGGAGTTCAGCATCAGTCATCCTGATCGTAGAAGTCATGTGAAGGATACAAGAAGTCGTAGAATGTAGCTATCCTGGACTTCAGCATCAGTCATCGTGATCGTAGCAGTCAGGTAACGGATACAAGAAGGCGTAGAATATAGATCTCCTGGAGTTCAACATCAGTCATCCTGATCGTAGAAGTCATGTGAAGGATACAAGAAGGCGTAGAATGTAGCTCTCCTGCAGTTGAGCATCAGTCATCCTGATCGTAAAAATTATGATAAGGATACAAGAAGGCGTAGAATGTGGCGATCCTGGACTTCAGCATCAGTCATCCTGATCGTAGCAGTCATGTGACGGATACAAAAACGGGTGGAATGTAACTCTCCTGGAGTTCAGCATCAGTCCTGCTGATCGTAGAAGTCATGTGACGGATGAAAGAAGGCACAGAATGTTGCTCTCCTGGAGTTCAGCATCAGTCATCCTGATCGTAGAAGTCATGTGACGGATACAAGAAGGGGTAGAATGTAGCTCTCCTGTTCAACATCAGTCATCCTGATCGTAGAAGTCATGTGAAGGATACAAGAAGGCGTAGAATGTTACTGTCCTGGACTTCAGCATCAGTCATCCTGATCGTAGAAGTCATGTGACGGATACAAGAAGGCGTAGAATGTAGCTATCCTGGACGTCAGCATCAGTCATCCTGATCGTAGCAGTCATGTGATGGATACAAGAAGGCGTAGAATGTATCTCTCCTGGAGTTCAGCATCAGTCATACTGATCGTAGAAGTCATGTGACGGATGCAAGAAGGCGTAGAATGTTGCTCTCCTGGAGGTCAGCATCAGGCATCCTGATCGTAGAAGTCATGTGACGGATACGAGAAGGCGTAGAATGTAGCTCTCCTGGACTTCAGCATCAGTCATCTTGATCGTAGAAGTCATGTGACGGATACAAGAAGGCGTAGAATGTAGCTCTCCTGGAGTTCAGCATCAGTCATCCTGATCGTAGAAGTCATGTGACGGATACAAGAAGGCGTAGAATGTAGCTCTCCTGGAGTTCAGCATCAGTCATCCTGATCGTAGAAGTCATGCGAAGGATACAAGAAGGCGTATAATGTAGCTCTCCTGCAGGTCAGGATCAGTCATCCTGATCGTAGAAGTCATGAGAAGGATACAAGAAGGCGTAGAATGTAGCTATCCTGGACTTCAGCATCAGTCATCCTGATCGTAGCAGTCATGTGACGGATACAAGAAGGGGTAGAATGTAGCTCTGCTGGAGTTCAGCATCAGTCATCCTGATCGTAGAAATCATGTGGCGGTTACAAGAAGGCGTAGAATGTAGTTCACCTGGAGTTGAGGATCAGTCATCCTGATCGTAGCAGTCATGTGACGGATACAAGAAGGCGTAGAATGTACCTCTCCTGGAGTTCAGCATCAGTCATCCTGATCGTAGAAGTCATGTGACAAATGCAAGAAGGCGTAGAATGTTGCTCTCCTGGAGGTCAGCATCTGTCATCCTGATCGTAGAAGTCATGTGAAGGATACAAGAAGGCGTAGAATGATGCTTTCCTGGAGTTCAGCATCAGTCATCCTGATCGTAGAAGTCATGTGAAGGATAAAAGAAGCCGTAGAATGTAGCTCTCCTGGGGTTCAGCATCAGTCATCCTGATCGTAGAAGTCATGTGACGGATACAAGAAGGCGTAGAAAGTAGCTCTCCTGGAGTTCAGCATCAGTCATCCTGATCGTAGAAGTCATGCGAAGGATACAAGAAGGCGTAGAATGTAGCTCTCCTGGAATTCAGCATCAGTCATCCTGATCGTAGAAGTCATGTGAAGGATACAAGAAGGCGTAGAATGTAGCTATCCTGGAGTTCAGCATCAGTCATCCTGATCGTAGAAGTCATGTGACGGATACAAGAAGGCGTAGAATGTAGCACTCCTGGAGTTCAGCATCAGTCATCCTGATCGTAGAAGTCATGTGACGGATAAAAGAAGGCGTAGAATGTAGCTCTCCTGGAGTTCAGCATCAGTCATCCTGATCGTAGAAGTCATGTGAAGGATACAAGAAGGTGTAGAATGTAGCTCTCCTGGGGTTCAGCATCAGTCATCCTGATCGTAGAAGTCATGTGACGGATACAAGAAGTCGTAGAATGTAACTCTCCTGAAGTTCAGCATCAGTCATCCTGATCGTAGAAGTCATGTGAAGGATACAAGAAGGCGTAGAAGGTAGCTTTCCTGGAGTTCAGCATCAGTCATCCTGATCGTAGAAGTCATGTGAAGGATACAAGAAGTCGTAGAATGTAGCTCTCCTGGAGTTCAGCATCAGTCATCCTGATCGTAGAAGTCATGCGAGGGATACAAGAAGGCGTAGAATGTAGCTCTCCTGCAGTTCAGCATCAGTCATCCTGATCGTAGAAGTCATTAGAAGGATACAAGAAGGCGTAGAATGTAGCTATCCTGGACTTCAGCATCAGTCATCCTGATCGTAGCAGTCATGTGACGGATACAAGAAGGCGTAGAATGTAGCTATCCTGGACATCAGCATCAGTCATCCCGATCGTAGCAGACATGTGACGGATACAAGAAGGCGTGGAATGTATCTCTCCTGGAGTTCAGCATCAGTCATCCTGATCGTAGAAGTCATGTGACGGATGCAAGAAGGCGTAGAATGTAGCACTCCTGGAGTTCAGCATCAGTCATCCTGGTCGTAGAAGTCATGTGACAGATGCAAGAAGGCGTAGAATGTTGCTCTCCTGGAGGTCAGCATCAGTCATCCTGATCGTAGAAGTCATGTGACGGATACAAGAAGGCGTAGAATGTTGCTTTCCTGGAGTTCAGCATCAGTCATCCTGATCGTAGAAGTCATGTGACCGATACAAGAAGGCGAAGAATGTTGCTCTACTGGAGTTCAGCATCAGCCATCCTGATCGTAGAAATCATGTGAAGGATACAACAAGGCGTAGAATGTAGCTGTCCTGGAGTTCAGCATCAGTCATCCTGATAGTAGCAGTCTGGTGACAGATACAAGAAGGCGTAGAATGTAGCTCTCCTGGAGTTCACATCAGTCATCCTGATCGTAGAAGTCATGTGACAGATACAAGAAGGCGTAGAATGTAGCTCTCCTGCAGTTCAGCATCAGTCATCCTGATCGTAGAAATTATGAGAAGGATACAAGAAGGCGTAGAATGTGGCTATCCTGGACTTCAGCATCAGTCATCCTGATCGTAGCAGTCATGCGAAGGATACAAGAAGGCGTAGAATGTAGCTCTCCTGCAGTTCAGGATCAGTCATCCTGATCGTAGAAGTCATGAGAAGGATACAAGAAGGCGTAGAATGTAGCTATACTGGACTTCAGCATCAGTCATCCTGATCGTAGCAGTCATGTGACGGATACAATAAGGCGTAGAATGCATCTCTCCTGGAGTTCAGCATCAGTCATCCTGGTCGTAGATGTCATGTGACAAATGCAAGAAGGCGTAGAATGTTGCTCTCCTGGAGGTCAGCATCTGTCATCCTGATCATAGAAGTCATGTGACGGATACAAGAAGGCGTAGAATGTTACTTTCCTGGAGTTCAGCATCAGTCATCCTGATCGTAGCAGTCATGTGACGGATACAAGAAGGCGTGGAATGTAGCTCTCCTGGAGTTCAGCATCAGTCATCCTGGTCGTAGATGTCATGTGACAAATGCAAGAAGGCGTAGAATGTTGCTCTCCTGGAGGTCAGCATCTGTCATCCTGATCGTAGAAGTAATGTGAAGGATACAAGAAGGCGAAGAATGTTGCTCTGCTGGAGTTCAGCATCAGCCATCCTGATCGTAGAAATCATGTGACGGATACAAGAAGGCGTAGAATGTAGCTCTCCTGGAGTTCAGCATCAGTCATCCTGATCGTAGCAGTCATGTGACGGATACAAGAAGGCGTAGAATGTAGCTCTGCTGGAGTTCAGCATCAGTCATCCTGATCATAGAAGTCATGTGACGGATACAAGAAGGCGTAGAATGTTGCTTTCCTGGAGTTCAGCATCAGTCATCCTGATCGTAGAAGTCATGTGACCGATACAAGAAGGCGAAGAATGTTGCTCTACTGGAGTTCAGCATCAGCCATCCTGATCGTAGAAATCATGTGAAGGATACAACAAGGCGTAGAATGTAGCTGTCCTGGAGTTCAGCATCAGTCATCCTGATAGTAGCAGTCTGGTGACAGATACAAGAAGGCGTAGAATGTAGCTCTCCTGGAGTTCACATCAGTCATCCTGATCGTAGAAGTCATGTGACAGATACAAGAAGGCGTAGAATGTAGCTCTCCTGCAGTTCAGCATCAGTCATCCTGATCGTAGAAATTATGAGAAGGATACAAGAAGGCGTAGAATGTGGCTATCCTGGACTTCAGCATCAGTCATCCTGATCGTAGCAGTCATGCGAAGGATACAAGAAGGCGTAGAATGTAGCTCTCCTGCAGTTCAGGATCAGTCATCCTGATCGTAGAAGTCATGAGAAGGATACAAGAAGGCGTAGAATGTAGCTATACTGGACTTCAGCATCAGTCATCCTGATCGTAGCAGTCATGTGACGGATACAATAAGGCGTAGAATGCATCTCTCCTGGAGTTCAGCATCAGTCATCCTGGTCGTAGATGTCATGTGACAAATGCAAGAAGGCGTAGAATGTTGCTCTCCTGGAGGTCAGCATCTGTCATCCTGATCATAGAAGTCATGTGACGGATACAAGAAGGCGTAGAATGTTACTTTCCTGGAGTTCAGCATCAGTCATCCTGATCGTAGCAGTCATGTGACGGATACAAGAAGGCGTGGAATGTAGCTCTCCTGGAGTTCAGCATCAGTCATCCTGGTCGTAGATGTCATGTGACAAATGCAAGAAGGCGTAGAATGTTGCTCTCCTGGAGGTCAGCATCTGTCATCCTGATCGTAGAAGTAATGTGAAGGATACAAGAAGGCGAAGAATGTTGCTCTGCTGGAGTTCAGCATCAGCCATCCTGATCGTAGAAATCATGTGACGGATACAAGAAGGCGTAGAATGTAGCTCTCCTGGAGTTCAGCATCAGTCATCCTGATCGTAGCAGTCATGTGACGGATACAAGAAGGCGTAGAATGTAGCTCTGCTGGAGTTCAGCATCAGTCATCCTGATCGTAGAAATCATGTGGCGGTTACAAGAAGGCGTAGAATGTAGTTCACCTGGAGTTGAGGATCAGTCATCCTGATCGTAGCAGTCATGTGACGGATACAAGAAGGCGTAGAATGTACCTCTCCTGGAGTTCAGCATCAGTCATCCTGATCGTAGAAGTCATGTGAAGGATACAAGAAGGCGTAGAATGTAGCTCTCCTGGAGTTCAGCATCAGTCATCCTGATCGTAGCAGTCATGTGACGGATACAAGAAGGCGTAGACTGTACCTTTGCTGGAGTTCAGCATCAGTCATCCTGATCGTAGAAGTCATGTGAAGGATACAAGAAGGCGTAGAATGTAACTATCCTGGACTTCAGCATCAGTCATCCTGCTCGTAGCAGTCAGGTGACGGATACAAGAAGGCGTAGAATGTAGCTCTCCTGGAGTTCAGCATCAGTCATCCTGATCGTAGAAATCATGTGACGGATACAAGAAGGCGTAGAATGTAGCTCTCCTGCAGTTCAGCATCAGTCATCCTGATCGTAGAAGTCATTAGAAGGATACAAGAAGGCGTAGAATGTAGCTATCCTGGACTTCAGCATCAGTCATCCTGATCGTAGCAGTCATGTGATGGATACAAGAAGGCGTAGAATGTAGCTCGCCTGGAGTTCAGCATCAGTCATCCTGATCGTAGAAGTCATGTGACGGATACAAGAAGGCGTAGAATGTAGCTCTCCTGGAGTTCAGCATCAGTCATCCTGGTCGTAGAAGTCATGTGACGGATACAAGAAGGCGTAGAATGTAGCTCTCCTGGAGTTCAGCATCAGTCATCCTGATCGTAGAAGTCATGCGAAGGATACAAGAAGGCGTAGAATGTAGCTCTCCTGCAGGTCAGGATCAGTCATCCTGATCGTAGAAGTCATGAGAAGGATACAAGAAGGCGTAGAATGTAGCTATCCTGGACTTCAGCATCAGTCATCCTGATCGTAGCAGTCATGTGACGGATACAAGAAGGCGTGGAATGTAGCTCTCCTGGAGTTCAGCATCAGTCATCCTGGTCGTAGATGTCATGTGACAAATGCAAGAAGGCGTAGAATGTTGCTCTCCTGGAGGTCAGCATCTGTCATCCTGATCGTAGAAGTAATGTGAAGGATACAAGAAGGCGTAGAATGTTGCTTTCCTGGAGTTCAGCATCAGTCATCCTGATCGTAGAAGTCATGTGACCGATACAAGAAGGCGTAGAATGTAGCTCTCCTGGAGTTCAGCATCAGTCATCCTGATCGTAGCAGTCATGTGACGGATACAAGAAGGCGTAGAATGTAGCTCTGCTGGAGTTCAGCATCAGTCATCCTGATCGTAGAAATCATGTGGGGGTTACAAGAAGGCGTAGAATGTAGTTCACCTGGAGTTGAGGATCAGTCATCCTGATCGTAGCAGTCATGTGACGGATACAAGAATGCGTAGAATGTACCTCTCCTGGAGTTCAGCATCAGTCATCCTGATCGTAGAAGTCATGTGAAGGATACAAGAAGGCGTAGAATGTAGCTCTCCTGGGGTTCAGCATCAGTCATCCTGATCGTAGAAGTCATGTGACGGATACAAAAAGGCGTAGAAAGTAGCTCTCCTGGAGTTCAGCATCAGTCATCCTGATCGTAGAAGTCATGCGAAGGATACAAGAAGGCGTAGAATGTAGCTCTCCTGCAGTTCAGCATCAGTCATCCTGATCGTAGAAGTCATTAGAAGGATACAAGAAGGCGTAGAATGTAGCTATCCTGGACTTCAGCATCAGTCATCCTGATCGTAGCAGTCATGTGATGGATACAAGAAGGCGTAGAATGTAGCTCTCCTGGAGTTCAGCATCAGTCATCCTGATCGTAGAAGTCATGTGACGGATACAAGAAGGCGTAGAATGTAGCTCTCCTGGAGTTCAGCATCAGTCATCCTGATCGTAGAAGTCATGCGAAGGATACAAGAAGGCGTAGAATGTAGCTCTCCTGCAGTTCAGGATCAGTCATCCTGATCGTAGAAGTCATGAGAAGGATACAAGAAGGCGTAGAATGTAGCTATACTGGACTTCAGCATCAGTCATCCTGATCGTAGCAGTCATGTGACGGATACAATAAGGCGTAGAATGCATCTCTCCTGGAGTTCAGCATCAGTCATCCTGGTCGTAGATGTCATGTGACAAATGCAAGAAGGCGTAGAATGTTGCTCTCCTGGAGGTCAGCATCTGTCATCCTGATCATAGAAGTCATGTGACGGATACAAGAAGGCGTAGAATGTTACTTTCCTGGAGTTCAGCATCAGTCATCCTGATCGTAGAAATCATGTGACGGATACAAGAAGGCGTAGAATGTAGCTCTCCTGGAGTTCAGCATCAGTCATCCTGATCGTAGCAGTCATGTGACGGATACAAGAAGGCGTAGAATGTAGCTCTGCTGGAGTTCAGCATCAGTCATCCTGATCGTAGAAATCATGTGGCGGTTACAAGAAGGCGTAGAATGTAGTTCACCTGGAGTTGAGGATCAGTCATCCTGATCGTAGCAGTCATGTGACGGATACAAGAAGGCGTAGAATGTACCTCTCCTGGAGTTCAGCATCAGTCATCCTGATCGTAGAAGTCATGTGAAGGATACAAGAAGGCGTAGAATGTAGCTCTCCTGGAGTTCAGCATCAGTCATCCTGATCGTAGAAATCATGTGACGGATACAAGAAGGCGTAGACTGTACCTTTGCTGGAGTTCAGCATCAGTCATCCTGATCGTAGAAGTCATGTGAAGGATACAAGAAGGCGTAGAATGTAACTATCCTGGACTTCAGCATCAGTCATCCTGCTCGTAGCAGTCAGGTGACGGATACAAGAAGGCGTAGAATGTAGCTCTCCTGGAGTTCAGCATCAGTCATCCTGATCGTAGAAATCATGTGACGGATACAAGAAGGCGTAGAATGTAGCTCTCCTGCAGTTCAGCATCAGTCATCCTGATCGTAGAAGTCATTAGAAGGATACAAGAAGGCGTAGAATGTAGCTGTCCTGGACTTCAGCATCAGTCATCCTGATCGTAGCAGTCATGTGATGGATACAAGAAGGCGTAGAATGTAGCTCGCCTGGAGTTCAGCATCAGTCATCCTGATCGTAGAAGTCATGTGACGGATACAAGAAGGCGTAGAATGTAGCTCTCCTGGAGTTCAGCATCAGTCATCCTGGTCGTAGAAGTCATGTGACGGATACAAGAAGGCGTAGAATGTAGCTCTCCTGGAGTTCAGCATCAGTCATCCTGATCGTAGAAGTCATGCGAAGGATACAAGAAGGCGTAGAATGTAGCTCTCCTGCAGGTCAGGATCAGTCATCCTGATCGTAGAAGTCATGAGAAGGATACAAGAAGGCGTAGAATGTAGCTATCCTGGACTTCAGCATCAGTCATCCTGATCGTAGCAGTCATGTGACGGATACAAGAAGGCGTGGAATGTAGCTCTCCTGGAGTTCAGCATCAGTCATCCTGGTCGTAGATGTCATGTGACAAATGCAAGAAGGCGTAGAATGTTGCTCTCCTGGAGGTCAGCATCTGTCATCCTGATCGTAGAAGTAATGTGAAGGATACAAGAAGGCGTAGAATGTTGCTTTCCTGGAGTTCAGCATCAGTCATCCTGATCGTAGAAGTCATGTGACCGATACAAGAAGGCGTAGAATGTAGCTCTCCTGGAGTTCAGCATCAGTCATCCTGATCGTAGCAGTCATATGACGGATACAAGAAGGCGTAGAATGTAGCTCTGCTGGAGTTCAGCATCAGTCATCCTGATCGTAGAAATCATGTGGGGGTTACAAGAAGGCGTAGAATGTAGTTCACCTGGAGTTGAGGATCAGTCATCCTGATCGTAGCAGTCATGTGACGGATACAAGAATGCGTAGAATGTACCTCTCCTGGAGTTCAGCATCAGTCATCCTGATCGTAGAAGTCATGTGAAGGATACAAGAAGGCGTAGAATGTAGCTCTCCTGGGGTTCAGCATCAGTCATCCTGATCGTAGAAGTCATGTGACGGATACAAAAAGGCGTAGAAAGTAGCTCTCCTGGAGTTCAGCATCAGTCATCCTGATCGTAGAAGTCATGCGAAGGATACAAGAAGGCGTAGAATGTAGCTCTCCTGCAGTTCAGCATCAGTCATCCTGATCGTAGAAGTCATTAGAAGGATACAAGAAGGCGTAGAATGTAGCTATCCTGGACTTCAGCATCAGTCATCCTGATCGTAGCAGTCATGTGATGGATACAAGAAGGCGTAGAATGTAGCTCTCCTGGAGTTCAGCATCAGTCATCCTGATCGTAGAAGTCATGTGACGGATACAAGAAGGCGTAGAATGTAGCTCTCCTGGAGTTCAGCATCAGTCATCCTGATCGTAGAAGTCATGCGAAGGATACAAGAAGGCGTAGAATGTAGCTCTCCTGCAGTTCAGGATCAGTCATCCTGATCGTAGAAGTCATGAGAAGGATACAAGAAGGCGTAGAATGTAGCTATACTGGACTTCAGCATCAGTCATCCTGATCGTAGCAGTCATGTGACGGATACAATAAGGCGTAGAATGCATCTCTCCTGGAGTTCAGCATCAGTCATCCTGGTCGTAGATGTCATGTGACAAATGCAAGAAGGCGTAGAATGTTGCTCTCCTGGAGGTCAGCATCTGTCATCCTGATCATAGAAGTCATGTGACGGATACAAGAAGGCGTAGAATGTTACTTTCCTGGAGTTCAGCATCAGTCATCCTGATCGTAGCAGTCATGTGACGGATACAAGAAGGCGTGGAATGTAGCTCTCCTGGAGTTCAGCATCAGTCATCCTGGTCGTAGATGTCATGTGACAAATGCAAGAAGGCGTAGAATGTTGCTCTCCTGGAGGTCAGCATCTGTCATCCTGATCGTAGAAGTAATGTGAAGGATACAAGAAGGCGAAGAATGTTGCTCTGCTGGAGTTCAGCATCAGCCATCCTGATCGTAGAAATCATGTGACGGATACAAGAAGGCGTAGAATGTAGCTCTCCTGGAGTTCAGCATCAGTCATCCTGATCGTAGCAGTCATGTGACGGATACAAGAAGGCGTAGAATGTAGCTCTGCTGGAGTTCAGCATCAGTCATCCTGATCGTAGAAATCATGTGGCGGTTACAAGAAGGCGTAGAATGTAGTTCACCTGGAGTTGAGGATCAGTCATCCTGATCGTAGCAGTCATGTGACGGATACAAGAAGGCGTAGAATGTACCTCTCCTGGAGTTCAGCATCAGTCATCCTGATCGTAGAAGTCATGTGAAGGATACAAGAAGGCGTAGAATGTAGCTCTCCTGGAGTTCAGCATCAGTCATCCTGATCGTAGCAGTCATGTGACGGATACAAGAAGGCGTAGACTGTACCTTTGCTGGAGTTCAGCATCAGTCATCCTGATCGTAGAAGTCATGTGAAGGATACAAGAAGGCGTAGAATGTAACTATCCTGGACTTCAGCATCAGTCATCCTGCTCGTAGCAGTCAGGTGACGGATACAAGAAGGCGTAGAATGTAGCTCTCCTGGAGTTCAGCATCAGTCATCCTGATCGTAGAAATCATGTGACGGATACAAGAAGGCGTAGAATGTAGCTCTCCTGCAGTTCAGCATCAGTCATCCTGATCGTAGAAGTCATTAGAAGGATACAAGAAGGCGTAGAATGTAGCTATCCTGGACTTCAGCATCAGTCATCCTGATCGTAGCAGTCATGTGATGGATACAAGAAGGCGTAGAATGTAGCTCGCCTGGAGTTCAGCATCAGTCATCCTGATCGTAGAAGTCATGTGACGGATACAAGAAGGCGTAGAATGTAGCTCTCCTGGAGTTCAGCATCAGTCATCCTGATCGTAGAAGTCATGCGAAGGATACTAGAAGGCGTAGAATGTAGCTCTCCTGCAGTTCAGGATCAGTCATCCTGATCGTAGAAGTCATGAGAAGGATACAAGAAGGCGTAGAATGTAGCTATCCTGGACTTCAGCATCAGTCATCCTGATCGTAGCAGTCATGTGACGGATACAATAAGGCGTAGAATGCATCTCTCCTGGAGTTCAGCATCAGTCATCCTGGTCGTAGATGTCATGTGACAAATGCAAGAAGGCGTAGAATGTTGCTCTCCTGGAGGTCAGCATCTGTCATCCTGATCATAGAAGTCATGTGACGGATACAAGAAGGCGTAGAATGTTACTTTCCTGGAGTTCAGCATCAGTCATCCTGATCGTAGCAGTCATGTGACGGATACAAGAAGGCGTGGAATGTAGCTCTCCTGGAGTTCAGCATCAGTCATCCTGGTCGTAGATGTCATGTGACAAATGCAAGAAGGCGTAGAATGTTGCTCTCCTGGAGGTCAGCATCTGTCATCCTGATCGTAGAAGTAATGTGAAGGATACAAGAAGGCGAAGAATGTTGCTCTGCTGGAGTTCAGCATCAGCCATCCTGATCGTAGAAATCATGTGAAGGATACAAGAAGGCGTAGAATGTAGCTCTCCTGGAGTTCAGCATCAGTCATCCTGATCGTAGCAGTCATGTGACGGATACAAGAAGGCGTAGAATGTAGCTCTGCTGGAGTTCAGCATCAGTCATCCTGATCGTAGAAATCATGTGGCGGTTACAAGAAGGCGTAGAATGTAGTTCACCTGGAGTTGAGGATCAGTCATCCTGATCGTAGCAGTCATGTGACGGATACAAGAAGGCGTAGAATGTACCTCTCCTGGAGTTCAGCATCAGTCATCCTGATCGTAGAAGTCATGTGACGGATACAAGAAGGCGTAGACTGTACCTTTGCTGGAGTTCAGCATCAGTCATCCTGATCGTAGAAGTCATGTGAAGGATACAAGAAGGCGTAGAATGTAACTATCCTGGACTTCAGCATCAGTCATCCTGCTCGTAGCAGTCAGGTGACGGATACAAGAAGGCGTAGAATGTAGCTCTCCTGGAGTTCAGCATCAGTCATCCTGATCGTAGAAATCATGTGACGGATACAAGAAGGCGTAGAATGTAGCTCTCCTGCAGTTCAGCATCAGTCATCCTGATCGTAGAAGTCATTAGAAGGATACAAGAAGGCGTAGAATGTAGCTATCCTGGACTTCAGCATCAGTCATCCTGATCGTAGCAGTCATGAGATGGATACAAGAAGGCGTAGAATGTATCTCTCCTGGAGTTCAGCAACAGTCATCCTGATCGTAGAAGTCATGTGACGGATGCAAGAAGGCGTAGAATGTTGCTCTCCTGGAGGTCAGCATCAGGCATCCTGATCGTAGAAGTCATGTGACGGATACGAGAAGGCGTAGAATGTAGCTCTCCTGGAGTTCAGCATCAGTCATCCTGATCGTAGAAGTCATGTGACGGATACAAGAAGGCGTAGAATGTAGCTCTCCTGGAGTTCAGCATCAGTCATCCTGATCGTAGAAGTCATGCGAAGGATACAAGAAGGCGTAGAATGTAGCTCTCCTGCAGGTCAGGATCAGTCATCCTGATCGTAGAAGTCATGAGAAGGATACAAGAAGGCGTAGAATGTAGCTATCCTGGACTTCAGCATCAGTCATCCTGATCGTAGCAGTCATGTGACGGATACAAGAAGGCGTGGAATGTAGCTCTCCTGGAGTTCAGCATCAGTCATCCTGGTCGTAGATGTCATGTGACAAATGCAAGAAGGCGTAGAATGTTGCTCTCCTGGAGGTCAGCATCTGTCATCCTGATCGTAGAAGTAATGTGAAGGATACAAGAAGGCGTAGAATGTTGCTTTCCTGGAGTTCAGCATCAGTCATCCTGATCGTAGAAGTCATGTGACCGATACAAGAAGGCGAAGAATGTTGCTCTACTGGAGTTCAGCATCAGCCATCCTGATCGTAGAAATCATGTGACGGATACAAGAAGGCGTAGAATGTAGCTCTCCTGGAGTTCAGCATCAGTCATCCTGATCGTAGCAGTCATGTGACGGATACAAGAAGGCGTAGAATGTAGCTCTGCTGGAGTTCAGCATCAGTCATCCTGATCGTAGAAATCATGTGGCGGTTACAAGAAGGCGTAGAATGTAGTTCACCTGGAGTTGAGGATCAGTCATCCTGATCGTAGCAGTCATGTGACGGATACAAGAAGGCGTAGAATGTACCTCTCCTGGAGTTCAGCATCAGTCATCCTGATCGTAGAAGTCATGTGAATGATACAAGAAGGCGTAGAATGTAGCTCTCCTGCAGTTCAGCATCAGTCATCCTGATCGTAGAAGTCATTAGAAGGATACAAGAAGGCGTAGAATGTAGCTATCCTGGACTTCAGCATCAGTCATCCTGATCGTAGCAGTCATGTGATGGATACAAGAAGGCGTAGAATGTATCTCTCCTGGAGTTCAGCATCAGTCATCCTGATCGTAGAATTCATGTGACGGATGCAAGAAGGCGTAGAATGTTGCTCTCCTGGAGGTCAGCATCAGGCATCCTGATCGTAGAAGTCATGTGACGGATACGAGAAGGCGTAGAATGTAGCTCTCCTGGAGTTCAGCATCAGTCATCCTGATCGTAGAAGTCATGTGACGGATACAAGAAGGCGTAGAATGTAGCTCTCCTGGAGTTCAGCATCAGTCATCCTGATCGTAGAAGTCATGCAAAGGATACAAGAAGGCGTAGAATGTAGCTCTCCTGCAGGTCAGGATCAGTCATCCTGATCGTAGAAGTCATGAGAAGGATACAAGAAGGCGTAGAATGTAGCTATCCTGGACTTCAGCATCAGTCATCCTGATCGTATCAGTCATGTGACGGATACAAGAAGGCGTGGAATGTAGCTCTCCTGGAGTTCAGCATCAGTCATCCTGGTCGTAGATGTCATGTGACAAATGCAAGAAGGCGTAGAATGTTGCTCTCCTGGAGGTCAGCATCTGTCATCCTGATCGTAGAAGTAATGTGAAGGATACAAGAAGGCGTAGAATGTTGCTTTCCTGGAGTTCAGCATCAGTCATCCTGATCGTAGAAGTCATGTGACCGATACAAGAAGGCGAAGAATGTTGCTCTACTGGAGTTCAGCATCAGCCATCCTGATCGTAGAAATCATGTGACGGATACAAGAAGGCGTAGAATGTAGTTCACCTGGAGTTGAGGATCAGTCATCCTGATCGTAGCAGTCATGTGACGGATACAAGAAGGCGTAGAATGTACCTCTCCTGGAGTTCAGCATCAGTCATCCTGATCGTAGAAGTCATGTGAAGGATACAAGAAGGCGTAGAATGTAGCTCTCCTGCAGTTCAGCATCAGTCATCCTGATCGTAGAAGTCATTAGAAGGATACAAGAAGGCGTAGAATGTAGCTATCCTGGACTTCAGCATCAGTCATCCTGATCGTAGCAGTCATGTGATGGATACAAGAAGGCGTAGAATGTATCTCTCCTGGAGTTCAGCATCAGTCATCCTGATCGTAGAAGTCATGTGACGGATGCAAGAAGGCGTAGAATGTTGCTCTCCTGGAGGTCAGCATCAGGCATCCTGATCGTAGAAGTCATGTGACGGATACGAGAAGGCGTAGAATGTAGCTCTCCTGGAGTTCAGCATCAGTCATCCTGATCGTAGAAGTCATGTGACGGATACAAGAAGGCGTAGAATGTAGCTCTCCTGGAGTTCAGCATCAGTCATCCTGATCGTAGAAGTCATGCAAAGGATACAAGAAGGCGTAGAATGTAGCTCTCCTGCAGGTCAGGATCAGTCATCCTGATCGTAGAAGTCATGAGAAGGATACAAGAAGGCGTAGAATGTAGCTATCCTGGACTTCAGCATCAGTCATCCTGATCGTAGCAGTCATGTGACGGATACAAGAAGGCGTGGAATGTAGCTCTCCTGGAGTTCAGCATCAGTCATCCTGGTCGTAGATGTCATGTGACAAATGCAAGAAGGCGTAGAATGTTGCTCTCCTGGAGGTCAGCATCTGTCATCCTGATCGTAGAAGTAATGTGAAGGATACAAGAAGGCGTAGAATGTTGCTTTCCTGGAGTTCAGCATCAGTCATCCTGATCGTAGAAGTCATGTGACCGATACAAGAAGGCGAAGAATGTTGCTCTACTGGAGTTCAGCATCAGCCATCCTGATCGTAGAAATCATGTGACGGATACAAGAAGGCGTAGAATGTAGCTCTGCTGGAGTTCAGCATCAGTCATCCTGATCGTAGAAATCATGTGGCGGTTACAAGAAGGCGTAGAATGTAGTTCACCTGGAGTTGAGGATCAGTCATCCTGATCGTAGCAGTCATGTGACGGATACAAGAAGGCGTAGAATTTACCTCTCCTGGAGTTCAGCATCAGTCATCCTGATCGTAGAAGTCATGTGAAGTATACAAGAAGGCGTAGAATGTAGCTCTCCTGGGGTTCAGCATCAGTCATCCTGATCGTAGAAGTCATGTGACGGATACAAAAAGGCGGAGAAAGTAGCTCTCCTGGAGTTCAGCATCACTCATCCTGATCGTAGAAGTCATGCGAAGGATACAAGAAGGCGTAGAATGTAGCTCTCCTGCAGTTCAGCATCAGTCATCCTGATCGTAGAAGTCATTAGAAGGATACAAGAAGGCGTAGAATGTAGCTATCCTGGACTTCAGCATCAGTCATCCTGATCGTAGCAGTCATGTGATGGATACAAGAAGGCCTAGAATGTAGCTCTCCTGGAGTTCAGCATCAGTCATCCTGATCGTAGAAGTCATGTGACGGATACAAGAAGGCGTAGAATGTAGCTCTCCTGGAGTTCAGCATCAGTCATCCTGATCGTAGAAGTCATGCGAAGGATACAAGAAGGCGTAGAATGTAGCTCTCCTGCAGTTCAGGATCAGTCATCCTGATCGTAGAAGTCATGAGAAGGATACAAGAAGGCGTAGAATGTAGCTCTCCTGGACTTCAGCATCAGTCATCCTGATCGTAGCAGTCATGTGACGGATACAAGAAGGCGTGGAATGCATCTCTCCTGGAGTTCAGCATCAGTCATCCTGGTCGTAGATGTCATGTGACAAATGCAAGAAGGCGTAGAATGTTGCTCTCCTGGAGGTCAGCATCTGTCATCCTGATCGTAGAAGTCATGTGACGGATACAAGAAGGCGTAGAATGTTACTTTCCTGGAGTTCAGCATCAGTCATCCTGATCGTAGAAATCATGTGAAGGATACAAGAAGGCGTAGAATGTAGCTCTCCTGGAGTTCAACATCAGTCATCTTGATCGTAGCAGTCATGTGACGGATACAAGAAGGCGTAGAATCTAGCTCTGCTGGAGTTCAGCATCAGTCATCCTGATCGTAGAAATCATGTGGCGGTTACAAGAAGGCGTAGAATGTAGTTCACCTGGAGTTGAGGATCAGTCATCCTGATCGTAGCAGTCATGTGACGGATACAAGAAGGCGTAGAATGTACCTCTCCTGGAGTTCAGCATCAGTCATCCTGATCGTAGAAGTCATGTGAAGCATACAAGAAGCCGTAGAATGTAGCTCTCCTGGGGTTCAGCATCAGTCATCCTGATCGTAGAAGTCATGTGACGCATACAAGAAGGCGTACAAAGTAGCTCTCCTGGAGTTCAGCATCAATCCTGATCGTAGAAGTCATGCGAAGGATACAAGAAGGCGTAGAATGTAGCTCTCCTGGAATTCAGCATCAGTCATCCTGATCGTAGAAGTCATGTGAAGGATACAAGAACGCGTAGAATGTAGCTATCCTGGAGTTCAGCATCAGTCATCCTGATCGTAGAAGTCATGTGACGGATACAAGAAGGCGTAGAATGTAGCTCTCCTGGAGTTCAGCATCAGTCATCCTGATCGTAGAAGTCATGTGACGGATAAAAGAAGGCGTAGAATGTAGCTCTCCTGGATTTCAGCATCAGTCATCCTGATCGTAGAAGTCATGTGAAGGATACAAGAAGGTGTAGAATGTAGCTCTCCTGGGGTTCAGCATCAGTCATCCTGATCGTAGAAGTCATGTGACGGATACAAGAAGGCGTAGAATGTAGCTCTCCTGAAGTTCAGCATCAGTCATCCTGATAGTAGAAGTCATGCGAAGGATACAAGAAGGCTTAGAATGTAGCTTTCCTGGAGTTCAGCATCAGTCATCCTGATCGTAGCAGTCATGTGTTGGATACAAGAAGGCGTAGAATGTAGCTCTCCTGGAGTTCAGCATCAGTCATCCTGATCGTAGAAGTCATGTGACGGATACAAGAAGGCGTAGAATGTAGCTCTCCTGGAGTTCAGCATCAGTCATCCTGATCGTAGAAGTCATGCGAAGGATACAAGAAGGCGTAGAATGTAGCTCTCCTGCAGTTCAGGATCAGTCATCCTGGTCGTAGATGTCATGTGACAAATGCAAGAAGGCGTAGAATGTTGCTCTCCTGGAGGTCAGCATCTGTCATCCTGATCGTAGAAGTCATGTGAAGGATACAAGAAGGTGTAGAATGTTGCTTTCCTGGAGTTCAGCATCAGTCATCCTGATCGTAGAAGTCATGTGACGGATACAAGAAGGCGTAGAATGTCCCTCTCCTGGAGTTCAGCATCAATCATCCTGATCGTAGAAGTCATGTGAAGGATACAAGAAGCCGTAGAATGTAGCTCTCCTGGGGTTCAGCATCAGTCATCCTGATCGTAGAAGTCATGTGACGGATACAAGAAGGCGTAGAAAGTAGCTCTCCTGGAGTTCAGCATCAGTCATCCTGATCGTAGAAGTCATGCGAAGGATACAAGAAGGCGTAGAATGTAGCTCTCCTGGAATTCAGCATCAGTCATCCTGATCGTAGAAGTCATGTGAAGGATACAAGAAGGCGTAGAATGTAGCTATCCTGGAGTTCAGCATCAGTCATCCTGATCGTAGAATCATGTGACGGATACAAGAAGGCGTAGAATGTAGCTCTCCTGGAGTTCAGCATCAGTCATCCTGATCGTAGAAGTCATGTGACGGATAAAAGAAGTCGTAGAATGTAGCTCTCCTGGAGTTCAGCATCAGTCATCCTGATCCTAGAAATCTTGTGACGTTTACAAGAAGACGTAGAATTTAGTTCACCTGGAGTTGAGGATCAGTCATCCTGATCGTAGCAGTCATGTGACGGATACAAGAAGGCGTAGAATGTACCTCTCCTGGAGTTCAGCATCAGTCATCCTGATCGTAGAAGTCATGTGAATGATACAAGAAGGCGTAGAATGTAGCTCTCCTGGAGTTCAGCATCAGTCATCCTGATCGTAGCAGTCATGTAACGGATACAAGAAGGCGTAGAATGTAGCTCTCCTGGAGTTCAGCATCAGTCATCCTGATCGTAGAAGTCATACGAAGGATACAAGTAGGCGTAGAATGTAGCTCTCCTGGACTTCAGCATCAGTCATCCTGATCGTAGAAGTCATGTGACGGATACAAGAAGGCGTAGAATGTAGCTCTCCTGGAGTTCAGCATCAGTCATCCTGATCGTAGAAGTCATGTGACGGATACAAGAAGGCGTAGAATGTACCTCTCCTGGAGTTCAGCATCAGTCATCCTGATCGTAGAAGTCATGCGAAGGATACAAGAAGGCGTAGAATGTAGCTCTCCTGCAGTTCAGGATCAGTCATCCTGATCGTAGAAGTCATGAGAAGGATACAAGAAGGCGTAGAATGTAGCTATCCTGGACTTCAGCATCAGTCATCCTGATCGTAGCAGTCATGTGACGGATACAAGAAGGCGTGGAATGTATCTCTCCTGGAGTTCAGCATCAGTCATCCTGATCGTAGAAGTCATGTGACGGATGCAAGAAGGTGTAGAATGTAGCACTCCTGGAGTTCAGCATCAGTCATCCTGGTCGTAGAAGTCATGTGACTGATGCAAGAAGGCCTAGAATGTTGCTCTCCTGGAGGTCAGCATCAGTCATCCTGATCGTAGAAGTCATGTGACAGATGCAAGAAGGCGTAGAATGTTGCTCTCCTGGAGGTCAGCATCATTCATCCTGATCGTAGAAGTCATGTGACGGATACAAGAAGGCGTAGAATGTTGCTTTCCTGGAGTTCAGCATCAGTCATCCTGATCGTAGAAGTCATGTGACCGATACAAGAAGGCGAAGAATGTTGCTCTACTGGAGTTCAGCATCAGCCATCCTGGTCGTAGAAATCATGTGAAGGATACAAGAAGCCGTAGAATGTAGCTGTCCTGGAGTTCTGCATCAGTCATCCTGATCGTAGCAGTCATGTGAAGGATACAAGAAGGCGTAGAATGTAGCTCTCCTGGAGTTCAGCATGAGTCATCCTGATCGTAGAAATCAAGTGACGGTTACAAGAAGGCGTAGAATGTAGTTCACCTGGAGTTGAGGATCAGTCATCCTGATCGTACCAGTCATGTGACGGATACAAGAAGGCGTCGAATGTAGCTCTCCTGGAGTGCAGCATCAGTCATCCTGATCGTAGAAATCTTGTGACGTTTACAAGAAGACGTAGAATTTATTTCACCTGGAGTTGAGCCTCAGTCATCCTGATCGTAGCAGTCATGTGACGGATACAAGGCGGCGTAGAATGTAGCTCTCCTGGAGTTCAGCATCAGTCATCCTGATCGTAGAAGTCATGTGAATGATACAAGAAGGCATAGAATGTAGCTCTCCTGGAGTTCAGCATCAGTCATCCTGATCGTAGCAGTCATGTGACGGATACAAGAAGGCGTAGAATGTAGCTCTCCTGGACTTCAGCATCAGTCATCCTGATCGTAGAAGTCATACGAAGGATACAAGTAGGCGTAGAATCTAGCTCCCCTGGAGTTCAGCATCAATCATCCTGATCGTAGAAGTCATGTGACGGATACAAGAAGGCGTGGAATGTATCTCTCCTGGAGTTCAGTATCAGTCATCCTGATCGTAGAAATCATGTGACGGATGCAAGAAGGCGTAGAATGTAGCACTCCTGGAGTTCAGCATCAGTCATCCTGGTCGTAGAAGTCATGTGACAGATGCAAGAAGGCGTAGAATGTTGCTCTCCTGGAGGTCAGCATCAGTCATCCTGGTCGTAGAAGTCATGTGACGGATACAAGAAGGCGTAGAATGTTGCTTTCCTGGAGTTCAGCATCAGTCATCCTGATCGTAGAAGTCATGTGACCGATACAAGAAGGCGAAGAATGTTGCTCTACTGGAGTTCAGCATCAGCCATCCTGATCGTATAAATCATGTGACGGTTACTAGAAGGCGTGGAATGTATCTCTCCTGGTGTTCAGCATCAGTCATCCTAATCGTAGAAGTCATGTGAAGGATACAAGAAGGCGTAGAATGTACCTCTCCTGGAGTTCAGCATCAGTCATCCTGATCGTAGCAGTCATGTGACGGATACAATAAGGCGTAGAATGTAGCTCTCCTGGAGTTCAGCATCAGTCATCCTGATCGTAGAAATCTTGTGACGTTTACAAGAAGACGTAGAATTTAGTTCACCTGGAGTTGAGCCTCAGTCATCCTGATCGTAGCATTCATGTGACGGTTACAAGGCGGCGTAGAATGTAGCTCTCCTGGAGTTCAGCATCAGTCATCCTGATCGTAGAAGTCATGTGAATGATACAAGAAGGCGTAGAATGTAGCTCTCCTGGAGTTCAGCATCAGTCATCCTGATCGTAGAAGTCATGTGACGGATACAAGAAGGCGTAGAATGTAGCTCTCCTGGAGTTCAGCATCAGTCATCCTGATCGTAGAAGTCATGCGAAGGATACAAGTAGGCGTAGAATCTAGCTCTCCTGGAGTTCTGCATCAGTCATCCTAATCGTAGAAGTCATGTGACGGATACAAGAAGGCGTAGAATGTAGCTCTCCTGGACTTCAGCATCAGTCATCCTGATCGTAGAAGTCATGTGACGGATACAAGAAGGCGTAGAATGTAGCTCTCCTGGAGCTCAGGATCAGTCATCCTGATCGTAGAAGTCATGTGACGGATACAAGAAAGCGTACAATGTTGCTCACCTGGAGTTCAGCATCATTCATCCTGATCGTAGAAGTCATGAGAAGGATACAAGAAGGCGTAGAATGTAGCTCTCCTGGAGTTCAGTATCAGTCATCCTGATCGTAGACGTCATGAGAAGGATACAAGTAGGCGTAGAATGTAGCTCTCCTGGACTTCAGCATCAGTCATCCTGATCGTAGCAGTCATGTGACGGATAAAATAAGGCGTAGAATGTAGCACTCCTGGAGTTCAGTATCAATCATCCTGATCGTAGAAGTCATGTGACGGATACAAGAAGGCGTAGAATGTTGCTCACCTGGAGTTCAGCATCAGTCATCCTGATCGTAAAAGTAATGAGAAGGATACAAGAAGGCGTAGAATGTAGCTCTCCTGGAGTTCAGTATCAGTCATCCTGATCGTAGACGTCATGAGAAGGATACAAGAAGGCCTAGAATGTAGCTCTCCTGGACTTCAGCATCAGTCATCCTGATCGTAGCAGTCATGTGACGGATAAAAGAAGGCGTAAAATGTAGCACTCCTGGAGTTCAGTATCAGTCATCCTGATCGTAGATATCATGTGACGGATACAAGAAGGCGTAGAATCTTGCTCTCCTGGAGTTCAGCATCAGTCATCCTGATCGTAGCAGTCATGTGACGGATACAAGACGGCGTAGAATGTAGCTCTCCTGGAGTTCAGTATCAGCCATCCTGATCGTAGAAGTCATGTGACGGATACAAGAAGGCGTAGAATGTTACTATCCTAGAGTTTTGCATCAGTCATCCTGATCGTAGCAGTCATGTGACGGATACAAGAAGTCGTAGAATATAGCTCTCCTGGAGTTCAGCATCAGTCATCCTGATCGTAGAAGTCATGTGAAGGATACAAGAAGGCGTAGAATGTAGCTCTCCTGGACTTCAGCATCAGTCATCCTGATCGTACCAGTCATGTGACGGATACAAGAAGGCGTAGAATGTAGCTCTCCTGGAGTTCAGCATCAGTCATCCTGATCGTAGAAGTCATGTGACGGATACAAGAAGGCGTAGAATGTTGCTCTCCTGGAGTTCAGCATCAGCCATCTTGATCTTAGAAGTCATGTGACTTATACAAGAAGTCGTACAATGTTGCTTTCTTGGAGTTCAGCATCAGTCATCCTTATCGTAGAAGTCATGTGACGGATACAAATAGGCCTAGAATTTTGCTCCACTGGAGTTCAGCATCAGCCATCTTGATTGTAGAAGACATGTGACGGATACAAGAATGTTTAGAATGTTTCTCTCCTGAAGTTCAGCATCAGCCATCCTTATCAAAGAATTCATGTGACAGGTACAAGAAGGCGTAGAATGTTGCTCTCCTGGAGTTTAGCATCAGCTATCCTGATCGTAGTAATCATGTGACCCATACAAGAAGGCGTAGAATATTGCTCTCCTGGATTTCAGCATCAGCCATCCTGATGAAAGAAATCATGTGACGGTTACAAGAAGGCGTGGAATGTACCTCCCCTGGAGTTCAGCATCAGTCATCCTGATCGTAGAATCATGTGACGGATACAAGAAGGCATAGAATGTTGCTCTCCTGTAGTTCAGTCATCCTGATCGTATAAGTAATGTGATTTATACAAGAAGGCGTATAATGTTGCTCTACTGGAGTTCAGCATCAGCCATCTTGATTGTAGAAGACATGTGACGGATACAAGAATGTGTAGAATGTTTCTCTCCTGAAGTTCAGCATCAGCCATCCTTATCAAAGAATTCATGTGACAGGTACAAGAAGGCGTAGAATGTTGCTCTCCTGGAGTTTAGCATCAGCTATCCTGATCGTAGTAATCATGTGACCCATACAAGAAGGCGTAGAATATTGCTCTCCTGGATTTCAGCGTCAGCCATCCTGATGAAAGAAATCATGTGACGGTTACAAGAAGGCGTGGAATGTACCTCCCCTGGAGTTCAGCATCAGTCATCCTGATCGTAGAATCATGTGACGGATACAAGGAGGCATAGAATATTGCTCTCCTGTAGTTCAGTCATCCTGATCGTATAAGTAACGTGATTTATACAAGAAGGCGTATAATGTTTCTCTACTGGAGTTCAGCATTAGCCATCCTGATCAAAGAAGTCATCTGACGGATACAAGAAGGCTTAGAATGTTGCTCTCCTGAAGTTCAGCATCAGTCATCCTGATCGTAGCAGTCATGTGACGAATACAAGAAGGCGTAGAATGTTGCTCTCCTGGAGTTCAGCATCAGTCATCCTGATCGTAAAAGTCATGAGAAGGATACAAGAAGGCGTAGAATGTAGCTCTCCTGGAGTTCAGTATCAGTCATCCTGATCGTAGACGTCATGAGAAGGATACAAGAAGGCGTAGAATGTAGCTCTCCTGGACTTCAGCATCAGTCATCCTGATCGTAGCAGTCATGTGACGGATAAAAGAAGGCGTAAAATGTAGCACTCCTGGAGTTCAGTATCAGTCATCCTGATCGTAGATATCATGTGACGGATACAAGAAGGCGTAGAATGTTGCTCTCCTGGAGTTCAGCATCAGTCATCCTGATCGTAGCAGTCATGTGACGGATACAAGACGGCGTAGAATGTAGCTCTCCTGGAGTTCAGTATCAGCCATCCTGATCGTACCAGTCATGTGACGGATACAAGAAGGCGTAGAATGTAGCTCTCCTGGAGTTCAGCATCAGTCATCCTGATCGTAGCAGTCATGTGACGGATACAAGAAGTCGTAGAATATAGCTCTCCTGGAGTTCAGCATCAGTCATCCTGATCGTAGAAGTCATGTGAAGGATACAAGAAGGCGTAGAATGTAGCTCTCCTGGACTTCAGCATCAGTCATCCTGATCGTACCAGTCATGTGACGGATACAAGAAGGCGTAGAATGTAGCTCTCCTGGAGTTTAGCATCAGTCATCCTGATCGTAGAAGTCATGTGACGGATACAAGAAGGCGTAGAATGTTGCTCTCCTGGAGTTCAGCATCAGCCATCTTGATCGTAGAAGTCATGTGACTTATACAAGAAGTCGTACAATGTTGCTTTCTTGGAGTTCAGCATCAGTCATCCTTATCGTAGAAGTCATGTGACGGATACAAATAGGCGTAGAATTTTGCTCCACTGGAGTTCAGCATCAACCATCTTGATTGTAGAAGACATGTGACGGATACAAGAATGTTTAGAATGTTTCTCTCCTGAAGTTCAGCATCTGCCATCCTTATCAAAGAATTCATGTGACAGGTACAAGAAGGCGTAGAATGTTGCTCTCCTGGAGTTTAGCATCAGCTATCCTGATCGTAGTAATCATCTGACCCATACAAGAAGGCGTAGAATATTGCTCTCCTGGATTTCAGCATCAGCCATCCTGATGAAAGAAATCATGTGACGGTTACAAGAAGGCGTGGAATGTACCTCCCCTGGAGTTCAGCATCAGTCATCCTGATCGTAGAATCATGTGACGGATACAAGAAGGCATAGAATGTTGCTCTCCTGTAGTTCAGTCATCCTGATCGTATAAGTAATGTGATTTATACAAGAAGGCGTATAATGTTGCTCTACTGGAGTTCAGCATCAGCCATCTTGATTGTAGAAGACATGTGACGGATACAAGAATGTGTAGAATGTTTCTCTCCTGAAGTTCAGCACAGACATCCTTATCAAAGAATTCATGTGACAGGTACAAGAAGGCGTAGAATGTTGCTCTCCTGGAGTTTAGCATCAGCTATCCTGATCGTAGTAATCATGTGACCCATACAAGAAGGCGTAGAATATTGCTCTCCTGGATTTCAGCTTCAGCCATCCTGATGAAAGAAATCATGTGACGGTTACAAGAAGGCGTGGAATGTACCTCCCCTGGAGTTCAGCATCAGTCATCCTGATCGTAGAATCATGTGACGGATACAAGGAGTCATAGATTATTGCTCTCCTGTAGTTCAGTCATCCTGATCGTATAAGTAACGTGATTTATACAAGAAGGCGTATAATGTTGCTCTACTGGAGTTCAGCATTAGCCATCCTGATCAAAGAAGTCATCTGACGGATACAAGAAGGCTTAGAATGTTGCTCTCCTGAAGTTCAGCATCAGTCATCCTGATCGTAGCAGTCATGTGACGAATACAAGAAGGCGTAGAATGTTGCTCTCCTGGAGTTCAGCATCAGTCATCCTGATCGTAAAAGTCATGAGAAGGATACAAGAAGGCGTAGAATGTAGCTCTCCTGGAGTTCAGTATCAGTCATCCTGATCGTAGACGTCATGAGAAGGATACAAGAAGGCGTAGAATGTAGCTCTCCTGGACTTCAGCATCAGTCATCCTGATCGTAGCAGTCATGTGACGGATAAAAGAAGGCGTAAAATGTAGCACTCCTGGAGTTCAGTATCAGTCATCCTGATCGTAGATATCATGTGACGGATACAAGAATGCGTAGAATGTTGCTCTCCTGGAGTTCAGCATCAGTCATCCTGATCGTAGCAGTCATGTGACGAATACAAGACGGCGTAGAATGTAGCTCTCCTGGAGTTCAGTATCAGCCATCCTGATCGTACCAGTCATGTGACGGATACAAGAAGGCGTAGAATGTAGCTCTCCTGGAGTTCAGCATCAGTCATCCTGATCGTAGCAGTCATGTGACGGATACAAGAAGTCGTAGAATATAGCTCTCCTGGAGTTCAGCATCAGTCATCCTGATCGTAGAAGTCATGTGAAGGATACAAGAAGGCGTAGAATGTAGCTCTCCTGGACTTCAGCATCAGTCATCCTGTTCGTACCAGTCATGTGACGGATACAAGAAGGCGTAGAATGTAGCTCTCCTGGAGTTCAGCATCAGTCATCCTGATCGTAGAAGTCATGTGACGGATACAAGAAGGTGTAGAATGTTGCTCTCCTGGAGTTCAGCATCAGCCATCTTGATCGTAGAAGTCATGTGACTTATACAAGAAGTCGTACAATGTTGCTTTCTTGGAGTTCAGCATCAGTCATCCTTATCGTAGAAGTCATGTGACGGATACAAATAGGCGTAGAATTTTGCTCCACTGGAGTTCAGCATCAGCCATCTTGATTGTAGAAGACATGTGACGGATACAAGAATGTTTAGAATGTTTCTCTCCTGAAGTTCAGCATCAGCCATCCTTATCAAAGAATTCATGTGACAGGTACAAGAAGGCGTAGAATGTTGCTCTCCTGGAGTTTAGCATCAGCTATCCTGATCGTAGTAATCATGTGACCCATACAAGAAGGCGTAGAATATTGCTCTCCTGGATTTCAGCATCAGCCATCCTGATGAAAGAAATCATGTGACGGTTACAAGAAGGCGTGGAATGTACCTCCCCTGGAGTTCAGCATCAGTCATCCTGATCGTAGAATCATGTGACGGATACAAGAAGGCATAGAATGTTGCTCTCCTGTAGTTCAGTCATCCTGATCGTATAAGTAATGTGATTTATACAAGAAGGCGTATAATGTTGCTCTACTGGAGTTCAGCATCAGCCATCTTGATTGTAGAAGACATGTGACGGATACAAGAATGTGTAGAATGTTTCTCTCCTGAAGTTCAGCATCAGCCATCCTTATCAAAGAATTCATGTGACAGGTACAAGAAGGCGTAGAATGTTGCTCTCCTGGAGTTTCGCATCAGCTAACCTGATCGTAGTAATCATGTGACCCATACAAGAAGGCGTAGAATATTGCTCTCCTGGATTTCAGCGTCAGCCATCCTGATGAAAGAAATCATGTGACGGTTACAAGAAGGCGTGGAATGTACCTCCCTTGGAGTTCAGCATCAGTCATCCTGATCGTAGAATCATGTGACGGATACAAGAAGGCATAGAATGTTGCTCTCCTGTAGTTCAGTCATCCTGATCGTATAAGTAACGTTATTTATACAAGAAGGCGTATAATGTTGCTCTACTGGAGTTCAGCATTAGCCATCCTGATCAAAGAAGTCATCTGACGGATCCAAGAAGGCTTAGAATGTTGCTCTCCTGAAGTTCAGCATCAGTCATCCTGATCGTAGCAGTCATGTGACGAATACAAGAAGGCGTAGAATGTTGCTCTCCTGGAGTTCAGCATCAGCCATCCTGACGGTAGACATCCTGTGATGGATACAAAAGGCGTAGAATTTTGCTTTCCTGGAGTTCACCATCAGCCATCCTGACGGTAGCCATCATGTGACGGATACAAAGGCGTAGAATGTTGCACTCCTGGAGTTCAGCATCAGCTATCCTGACGGTAGAAGTCATGTGACGAATACAAGAAGCCGTGATGTTGTTCTTTTGGTGTTCAGCATTAGCCATCCGGATGGTAGAAGTCATGTAACGGTACAAAAATCGTAGAGTGTTTCTATCCTGGACTTCGTCATCAGCCATCCTGATGGTCGCCATCTTATGACCGTACAAAAATGTCTGTTACGTAGATTTTAGAAATCCCAGCGTACGATTTTGTTTTCCATTGTCAAATCGAAATATTTCCACAATATATTAGGCTGGTGCAAAAACAATGACGTAATAATGTCGTTTTTTGACGTTAAAAAATACGTGAAAAAACGACATTATTACGTCATTATTTTTGCACCAACCTAATAGTTAAAGGAAGCTTTCTACGTATTCTGTGGAATACTACAAAATATGATCTAAAAAATTTAACCATGAAAATGTCTTCTAAGCTTAACATTTTCTTTCCTTTGGTTCGTTGAATGTAATCGATTTCGCAATATATGTATTGATCCGTAGTACTACTCAAAACGTTTACTACAGTTCGCGCGCGCAGTCGAAATTCTCTGAACTTTTGTATGTTGCTTGGTATAATTTGAAATCCGGAAATTATTTCATTATTTTGATCGATGCCGTGCGGCCATGTTGTTTTTATCTCTCTGTTTCCGTCTTGAAATGAATAATTAATATCCCTGCTTTTGAGCATAGCTAGTTAATAATAATAATAATTCTGATAAAGGACTGAACGGTGCTATGCATTTCTAAAGTAAATGTTTATCTATTACACATATATAACTGTCTCAGCTACAATTATATAAATTCCTGACCACTGGCAATCCCTCTCTTTCGGATTTTCAATGCATTTCTGTAATAAATGATAAAGCCTATTTCAACTTTATACTTCTAACTTTGACATTTTATTTACTCATGTTTTTCTCCTCAATAGGTGTAGATAGGTTCCCCTATCGCCCGGTTCAAACACCACCCTGGTATTTTGAACAGTTTAGGATTAGGTTTCCCGTTTTTTTTAAAGTCTTCTACTCCTCTTTCAATCCCAGTAGTCCATTGCGTCTTAGTCGCATTATCGCCTTGCTTGAGGCGAATTGATTAAAAAGCATATGTATTCTGTATATGATAGAGCTATTTTATCAGTAATAATTGCATGTATTCTTTAAAAATGACATGTGTAATAAACGCAATAACCATGAATAATCTGTGATGTATTTTTTATCGTTATTCGAATAATAGCAAACTTCATCTGTTATCACGAATATCCCCATGTATATTGAAGTAAAATGGAGGTATACAGTTTTATCTACTGTGGCATGGAAACATGGGAAATACGAATCGAATTTATTGTCCATCTAAGAAGAGTTAATCTGTGATGAACCAATATCTACTAGCTTCACTCTAAAAGATAGCAAAAGTCACTTTTATACTCGTTGTAATGTTTGGTTTCGTTTAGTTTGGTTTGATATGTTTTACGGCATATCAACCTCAATGGGTTATTTAATGCCGACAAGATTTTTATTGCTGGTAATATTTTCGCCAAAAATATATTGCTGGCAATATTTTTTTCTCAAAAATGTATTGCTGGAAATATTTTTTTTCAAAAATGTATTGCTGGCAATATTTATTTTCAAAAATGTATTGCTGGCAATATTTATTTTTTCAGAAATATATTGCTGGTAATAATTTTTTGTTTCAAAAATGTATTGCTGGTAATAATTTTTTGTTTCAAAAATGTATTGCTGGTAATAATTTTTTGTTTCAAAAATGTATTGCTGGTAATTTTTTTTTCAAAAATGTATTGATGGCAATAATTTTTTTCAAAAATGTATTGCTGGTAATAATTTTTTTCAAAAATGTATTGCTGGTAATATTTTCTTCAAAAATGTATTGCTGGTAATAATTTTTTTTTCAAAAATGTATTGCTGGTAATATTTTTTTTTTCAAAAATGTATTGCTGGCAATATATATTTTTTTCAAAAATATATTGCTGGTAATAATTTTTTTTTATAAAAATGTATTGCTGGTAATTTTTTTTTTTTTTCAAAAATGTATTGCTGGTAATATTTTTTTTTCAAAAATGTATTGCTGGGAATAATATTTTCTTAAAAAATTCCTTTCTGATAATATTTTTTTACAAAAATGTATTTCTGGTACCAAAACCTATTTTACACATTCATAATGTTTTGACCCCAGTTTGGGGTTAACTATTTGCCCATAGCTGGGACCCTAAAAGGTCCTGCCACCCCGGGTCAAGGTAGGCCTGGGAACACTAGCAATGAAGAGGTGGTTCCACGCTTCTCAGAACCTCCTGTTTAGTGGCCTTGATATCGCATGTAGTTTATCGTCATACCTAGGATGCCTCGTTGTCACCTAAGACTATCAAAAGACTCGAATGTTAACCTAGAAGGTTACCTCAGGGCCACCACCAAAAGTAGCCTAGGCACTCAATGGAAGTCGACGGCGTGTATTGAATTATTTTACTAGTAAATCTTCTAAATTACCTATAGAAATGCATTTAAAATCAATAAGGAAAGGAAATCGAACTTGCTTAGTGTTGGCTATGCAAGAGAAGCATGATTTCCATATTCACTACAGGAGAATGTCGGAAATCTGGCAACAAATAGGCATGAATACACAAATATGTGATTCACGCCAGGGAATACCAGATGACCTGAATCAAATTTAATGTAAAAAAGAACATTTGTTCTAAGCGAAGTTGATCTGTGGTGGCCACAATATATAATGGGCCAACCGTAATAGACAATTAATTCTTGTTTCTAAAAATAGTAATGTAATGACGACCTGAATTAAATTTAATGTCAATAAGGAATATTTGTTCTAAGAGAAGTTGATCTGTGGTGACCCGAAACATAATAGACAATTAATTCTTGCTCCTAAAAATAGTAACCCTAACCCTAACCCTAACCCTAACCCTAACACTAGAGAGTGTTTAATGTAAGTGTAGGATGTGATTCATGCCAGGAAAGAGCAGATGGTCTGAATTGAATAATGTATATAAAGAGCCTTTCTTCTGAGAGAGGTTTATCTTTCGTAAATTTATCCTAGATTTACTTCTGGTGATCCCAAAATAAATTTTCTACAGCCATCGTCACATCAAAACATCAGAGAAGTCAGGTGAATCAGCAGTTTGGCAAGGAAGTTGAGGGTGCATAGCCATCTAATGCAGATTTTCATCTCATAGACTGTCAGTGACTTCATCCAACATATAAACAGGTGACGAATCCAACTGCACTTACGATGCTCACACAGATAGATAGATAGATAGATAGATAGATAGATAATGAACAAAGATAGATAGATAGATAGATAGATAGATAGATAGATAGATAGATAATGAACAAAGATTGATAGATAGATAGATAGATAATGAACATAGATAGATAGATAGATAGATAGATAGATAGATAATGAACAAAGATATATAGATAGATATATAGATAGATAGATAGATAGATAGATAGATATATAGATAGATAGATAGATAGATAGATAGATAATGAACAAAGATAGATAGATAGATAGATAGATAGATAGATAGATAGATACTGAAATCGTTCCTGACACTCTATATACTGATTCGCCGCTTCTTTTTTTCTCGCAATATTTTATATCCGTTTATTTCAGGTATCTCTATGTTTTATATAGACATATCTTATCAGAAGTTAAGAAATTCATAATTCCAATAAACAACTTAATAAATAAATAGTGTTTATTATTTTTATTTTCCATTCTCAAGAAGAAAGAAAATGTATAAATTCACTTTTATATGTTTAGGTTTTATTACAATTCTAATCATCGCCTTTTAAAATAATAAACATTGTTGAGGGGGCGAAGGTAGTTAAAATAAAAGCGGTGTCATGGGAAAAACCGTCCTTTTGACACTTCGTTTTATTGCGAGCACGAAGGTCAATGTTTGCCAAAATTACTTTGTCTACGTATGTACGTAGGTCCAAGTAAGTGACATTTTTTTTTTACTTGCCAGTATCTCTCTATAAATAACACAGTGCATAGACTCATATTCGGAAGCAAATTCCTTGATCTGTGTTGTAAGACCAGAAAGTCATCCAGTCATCGCAGCTGCACCGTCTGTGCAGACATCGACACAAAACGACCGACTGAGTCTTCCTGATATGTAACCGTTCAAGGATTTGAATCGTTCTGCAGCTGTGGTGTTAGTCGGCAAAAACAGTGCATATAACAAATCTTCGTGCACATCTTCCTGAAAAATATATCGCACAAAAAACGAGCGATATTATGATTTTGAAACTTAAATTTAGGATGGAGTTTGCCTTTTATAGGCTGCAGAATACAATAAATATTGCGTTGTTGCCAATACGCGTAGATTCGTCTACTTGAATTATATACCAAGGTGACTCATTAATCTTCTCTAATAAATCTTCCTCGAAATCTTCTGCTACTTCATTAATTCGCCTTGTTGTGGTGCTGATCGAAAGAAGAACGTTTGCAACTATTTTAGCTGCTTCCTCTCCGAAAAGTTCACTACAAATGTCCTTAGTAGTAGGCAAAATCAACTCTTCAGTAATAGTGAAGGGTCTTTTTTGGGTGGGGGCTTTAGCAAATGCAGGCATATTTGTTGAAGTGGTGGTCATCAGTAATTGTTTCTGTACTTGTTATATTCCGTGCTAAGGGAATCTCTATCTATATAAAGGCAGGTTGTGTGTGTGTGTGTGTGTGTGTGTGTGTGTGTGTGTGTGTGTGTGTAACGAATGCACGGTCGCAATTTTCAACGGATTTGCATCAAAATTTACATGCACAGGTTCCAAGTTAGCGGGAAGGCCAAGACCGACTTTGCATTTCCCTACACCCATCGATAGTGGAAATAATCGATTTTTTTCATGCTTCTACGGCAGTTTTCATGTAGTTTGCGGCCATTTTCTAATGGCCAGAGTGAGAGCCTATATCTGTCTGCCACGAATAGGCAGGAAGATTATATAGGCCAGCGTGAGAGCCAACAGCTGACTGACACGAATGTTAACTAGCATGCTACCATGCAAAAAAAATCGATAGCTGCATTCGTCACAAGTGGGAAAAATTTAAATCTGCATGGCACTTTACTCCAATTGGCTCATTTGCTTGCTTAAACTCAACGTTGATTTTGATTCCGCAGAACTGGGTTGAGTGTGAAAAAGTATTTGTTGTTAACATTCTTTTTTTCATTAGGTTTTTCCAGTTACGAGTCCTTTTTTAAAGCTGATCGTTTTGTGTTCATTTTGTTTCGTTCGTTTTTCGTAACAGATTTAATGTTTAGTATAGAGCTTAGAAAAAATTCGCAGTGTGAGATAGGCAAGAAGTAAGGCATATAGCAACATCAGCACGGCAAAGGGCACTCCTTTAAAGGTAAGGAAGGGCAAAAATATTTTAAGTCAAGTGATAGCGATTGCTGTATGGGTCGTACGATTTTTGAATCAAGCACGGGCAACGCCGGGCCATGCTGCTAGTAAACACATAACACCAGGTGGATAATAAAAGAAAGGTTTATTGTACACAACCAGTACAATATGAAATACGGTACAGTCCTACAAACAGGTCAATCTAGTAGTGAGTGCCACTAACTGGAAGGTCGGACGTGTTTGCGTCGTCACGCTCTCACTCTCTCTTGAGTCTCACGTAGACAGTTGACTTTATAGGTACTTACTACCTATAGTGTAATCATTTATGGGGGTGACTGGTTATTCCATTACATCAGTACTTCATGTTCACGTTTTTTGTTTTGTTTTTAAAAAACAATCCAGGGGCTTGTTTTTTTTTTTTTTTTTAATGCAGGGTGCTTGCTCTCCATGTAGCGAAGTAATTCTGAAGGTTTCATGGCTTCATTAACTAGCCGGTCACTACAAATTATACGGAGCCTATGTGAAGCGTATGAATCACCTGTTGTGGGGAACCCGTATTTATGAAGGACTCGGTATTTTCTTTTAAATGGAGCTTTCTTTTCATTTGCACTCTGCAACCCTTCCTGTGTCTCATCGATGGGTCTTTCTCCATTTTTAAAGTAATTATTCCGTGACATTTACCTTTGGATCATTGTACCAAAATTCTTTAAAATATGAAAATTAGTTGGGATTAGAAGATTAATTCAAAATTATTACAAATAAATAAAAAAATATACATTAATTATAAAAATGTACTTACGGCTAAGATAGATAGCAAAGGAAGACGTAAGATACACATTAATTATAAAATGTACTACAGTTATGCGCCATTTATTAAGCGATCATGTAACTTTCGATGCATGACTGACGAGGCAGATTTTTCCCGTAGTAGGTTGCCATCCAAGGCTGTAGAACCCGTCCTGCTCTTTATCCATATCTGGGGAGAAGAAGAGGTTTCATACTTTTCCCAATGGTATCATCACGTAAGTGAATGTAATGGATTCGACTGGAATTCGAACACGGCTCTCCGATTCCTCAATGCGAGCCAATATCCATTACTCCACCGTACCTACAGTTATGACAGCATTGAATAGAAGAATATTGAATATTTAAACAAATCTTTTTAAATTAAAGTACAATATTCAATTTATCTGTTATATAATTTCAGACAAGTTAATTATTTCTTTGCGGCTCAGTAGCAAATGCTCCATAGAATGTTAACGGCTCGCGGCCGGGGGGGGGGCGTTGTGGACCTCTGATATAAATAACTTTAGATTTGTTGTATACACATTTTGAAAACAATTTCTTGCGCCTACACTTGACATAAGATTTCTTGATTTGGTGAGAAATTCTTTTGTTTTACGTGCGTCTAACGCCAGCACATTTAAATATTACAGAAAGGAAAGAGTTAACAGCAATAAGAAATGACAGCTGATTGCAATTAAAATATTCACCAACAAATTTTGCCTCATTTTGGTTATTCTTTAAGGATGAATTTCCAAATATTACAAAAAAAAGCAATGGAAATACTTATTCCGTTCTCGACGTCATATTTGTGCGAAAAAAGATTTTCTGAAATAAGCAATATTAAAAACAAAAATCGATGGCAGCCAGAATCCTTGGAAGAAGATTTAAGATTATGTCTGTCCAAAATTTGACCTTGCAAATAAGATATTCTGAGAAAATGTCACGTTCAGTTACCTTATTAAATGGTAAATTATAATAAACACAAAAATTAATAAATGTAATTGTTTTCTTAAGAATTTTAATTATTATCTTTTTATTACAAACGATAATAAATAGCTTTGTTTGTGTTAATAAATAATCATAAAAAGAATATTCTTTTTTACTTTTTTTTTGATCATCAAAATTTAAGTTTGTAGAGGTTTAACTATAGTTTCAAGTGTGTCGCAGAAGTTTAACAATGGGTTCAAGTATACACCAGAAATTTAATTATAGATTCAAGTTGGCCGTGGAATTTTAACTATAGCTACAAGTGGGTTCCGGTAGTTTACCTATGGGTTCAAGTATATCACGGATGTTTAACAATAGGTTCAAATGTACCTCAGAAGTTTAACTATAGGTTCAAGTATGCTCCGGAAGTTCAAATATTGGTTTGCTTTGTTTTATCAACCTCTTTGGGTAATTTAATGCGGACAAAATTTTTATTGCTGGCATTTTTTTTTTCCAAAATATATTGTTAGTAATAATTTTTTCTTCAAAAATTCATTGCTGGTAATAACATTTTTACAAAAATGTATGGCTGGTATTAAAACCTATTTTTCCACTTTCATGGTGTTTTGACATCAGTTTGTGGGTCAACTATTTGCCCATAGCTGGGACCCTAACAGGTGCTACTACCCCGGATCAGAGTGGACCTGGGAACACCAGCAATTAAGAGATGGTTCCACGCTCATCAAAACCTGTTGATCAGATGCCTTGCTGTTGGATGTAGTTTACCCAGGACGCGGATGTAGCTTATCGTCTTACGCAGGACGGTTTAAATATTGGTCCAAGTGTGCCTCAGAAGTTTAACAATGGGTTCAAGTATACCACCGAAGCTTAATTATAGACTCAAATATGCCGCGGAAGTTTAGCTATAGGTTCAATTGGCCTCCAGTTGTTTAACTATGGGTTCAAGTAGACCTCAAGATTTTAACTATAGGTCCAAGTATACCAGAGAAGTTTAGCTATAGGTTCAAGTGTGTAGTGGAATTTAAGCTATAGGCTCAAATGTGTCGCGGAAGTTTAGCTATAGATTCAAGAGGGTCGCAGAAGTTGAAATATTGGTCCAAGTGTTTAACAAGGGTTCAAGTATACTACAGAAATTTAATTATAGGTTCAAGTAAGCCGCGGAAATTTTAACTATAGCTACAAGTGGGGCTGTGGTAGTTTAGCTAAGGGTACAAGTATACTGCAGATGTTTATCTATAGATTCAAATGTGCCGCGGGAGTTAAAATATTGGACCAAGTGTGCCCCAGAAGTTTAACAATGGGTACAAGTATAACACAGAAGTTTAAGTATAGGTTCAAATGTGCCTCGGAAGTTTAATTACAGGTTCGAGTTGGCTACAGTAGTTTAACTATTGATCCAGGTATACTGCAGTTTAAGTTTAACTATAGCTTCAAGTGTGTTTCGAAAGTTTAACCATAGGTTCAAATGTATCACGGAATTTTTACTATATGTTCAAGAGCCCCACAGAAATTTGACTATAATTCCAAATGGGCCACAGAAGTTTAACTATAGGTTCAAATGTGCTACGGAATTGTAACTGTAGGTTAAAATGTACCGCGTAATTTTAACTATAGGTATAAGTTGGCCGTGGTAGTTTAACTATAGGTTCAAATGTGTTGAGGAAGTTTAACTGTAGGTTTTAACGATACAAGCTTTACTATATTTTACCATATCTGGAGTGAGAAGTGATGAATTTGCTTAGGGTATTTTCGCGTAAGTGGCTTTAACGAACCAAACTGAAATGGAAAACTCGGCTCTCCGATGAACAAATTCCAGGCCATTGTCCATTACGCTACTCTCACTCTGCTTGCTCAGAGCACCTAGTATTTAAAAGCGGTTAACCATCTAGATACTCACCAGGCTTGACGTTGCTTAACTTCGGTGATCGTACGGGAACCGGGAGCACGTTAGCGAGTGTGTATGTCTGTGTGTCTCTATGTATGTTTGTGTGACTAAATGAGACAGAAAGTGATAGAGGGAGGGAGAGAGAGAGTGTGTGTGTGGGGCTATATTTTCAATTCTAATCGATTTAAGGTTCGTTTCAAGCTTTCAGCTTAACTGATTTCCTTATTTCTTATATTGGGGCTTTTGTCCCCGTTTTTATGTCAAATGGCCATTAGTGGGTTAATGGGTAGTAAGGTATTTTGAATACTGGATTTTTTTATAAACCTATAAGCAATAACAGAATCTTATTTTAATAATTAACACCTGATTAACGGTGGTTATTAATTTACGACTTCTTTTGCGCCTTTTCATCTTGTAAACTAGAACATCGCACTCCCATTTTCCTGTTTTCATCTGGAAAATTTTATCAACTGGAACACATGACTTCCAATTGTATTCTTTCATCTGGAGTGTACTCCTCCAATTCTCAAACATTCATTAAGAACATATCACTCCAATTTTATCTTGTCATCTGGAACACAGTACTTTCAATTTAATAAGAGCGGATTAGTAGAGTAGATTAATAGTAGCAGCGACCGGTTCACACTCCTCACCGGTCTTTTGAACACTCGTTGTCACTTTTGTAATGCTCGTTGTAGTAGAGTCTTTGTAATCACAGACACAGATTATAGTAACGCCGTTGAACAATACTGGTGTCAGATGCCTTCGGATATCACTCGTACTAATAGTACTTGCTTGATAATACTTGCTCGAAAAGTAGCCACTGAATAGTAATCAGTGTAGAGCATAGAGGAGATAATAACGAACCGTATAGTAATAGAATATAGAGGAGGAATAGTAATCAGTGTAGAACATGGAGAAGAGAATAACGAACCGTATAGTAATAGAATATAGAGGAGGAATAGTAATCAGTGTAGAGCATGGAGAAGAGAATAACGAACCGTATAGTAATAGAATATAGAGGAGGAATAGTGATCAGTGTAGACTAGAAATGCAGATCCGAATAGTATAGAGGATGGACTAGAATATAATGATCCGAATAGTAATAGAAGACAGACTAAAAAAAAATGATCATTCAGACGTCACGTGACTTCACATATATGCGTTTCCTCTATGGTCACCTGATCCACTTAATTCAATAATGGGATCGTCTGTGTTTACTCTCTGGCGATCTATGTTCAAACTCAAGTGTCGGCAGCGACACTTTATTCCTATATAACACATTGGTTCTAGATGTATTAGTTTTTAGAATAATGTAAATATAAAATTAAACTTCTAAATAAACAATCTATTAAATAAATTTAATATTTTAAGTTTAATATTTTTGTTATAAATTCTCAAGAACAAACAAATGTATAAATTCACTTTCATCATATGGTTGCATTTTATTCTTCGGGTCAGGTCAATACTACAATTACCGCTTGCGAATACCAGCTGCTGTAAGCTTGGGTGTGAGAGTAGGGTAATGGATGACGACTCGGAATTGTAAATCGGAGAGTCGAGTTCAAATTCTGGTCGAGATTGTTATATTAGCTTAATCGAAAATACCCTTGGGAAAGGTATGAACCTACCTCTTCTCCCCTAGCTATTAGTAAGACTTGTAACAGTAAATCATTCTTATATCCAGAAAACTTTTACAATATAAAAATATTTTTTTGGATTTCAGTAACCTGCAAAAGGGTGATAATCCATAAAAAAAAAACAAATCAATCAACAATTAAAAAAACGTCCTGAAGGGTGTTGCACATAGAAGTTGACGAATTGTAAGAATCACAAAAACAGCACATACCTGAGAAAGGAAGATTGATGTAACATTTTTAGAGATCAAAGTTGGCTGGAAAGCATGGATATGGAAGAGAGTTCCACAATTTGCGAGAAAAGAAGCTGTTAGCATAGAACTTACGGTTACATCTAGATAATTCAATATCTAGATAATTCAACTGTAAAATGTCGAGACCTTGTTGTCACTCTAGTATCGCGTTTACTAGTTACCATAGCGAAGAGCTCATACGAACAGATAACATGGAATTATTTATAGAAATTAATCAATTTATCGAATAATTTATCTTATTAAAATTAAGTTCTACTAATTTTTTCACACTGAGTGCCAAATAAACTTATACGTCTCTCTCAATGTTCCTACATGGAAATCTATCATCTCTGTCTCTGATTTAAATCTATTCTTATACATCAATTAATCTTCACAAGTGTAAGAGGCCAATGTATCGTAGTCCGTTCAGACTTATCTATTTACTGTCAATGTCTGTTCATATTTTTTGACCGCCAATCATTTCTTTCGAGCTATCAGTTTTGGAATAGTTTCCCCGCGACAGTAAGTATATTATTAATGAAGTTTTCATTCAACAGCGCGTTTCTATAATCAATTTTTTATATTTCTATCTTTCCCTCTCTTAATATTCATATTTCGCAATGCTTTTTAACTATTTATTTATCTAGCTAGCTATTCTCAGTCTACTCTTATCTAAGTATATGCCTATCTCAGTTTATCCGTATCTATAACTATTTCAGTTTGTTCATATCTATCTCCCACCTCTCTCTCTCTCACCCTCTTTCTCTGTTTCCTTCTCTCTCAACTTTTCTACCCTATCTGTCTCTCTCTCTATGTCTCTCTCTCTCTCTCTCTCTCTCTCTATATATATATATATATATATATATATATATATATATATATATATATAGTTAAACCTAGAGAGCCAGACAAACCTACGGCCTTCCCTGACGATCCGCTTAGGTGAAACCTTGGAAGGTTTGTTTGGCTCTCTAGGTTTAACTATGTCTGCTCCACTCATTGTATTGAGCACTTTATTTAGTTATTTTGGATACTCGCATCAGGTTTTTTTTTTCTTTGCGCCTTGAACTCGTATGCTGGACGATTATTTTCGGTTAACGTACATAGTCTTGGTTCTTTCTTTTTTTATACCTTTGATGTTGGCTTGTTTATTTGCAAATCAACACACCGAAGGCTTTCCGAGCGAGTATAGTTTCTTATCTCTATTAATAATAATAATAATAATAATAATAATAATAATAATATATAGATAGATAGATAGATAGATAGATAGATAGATAGATAGATAGATATAGAAATAGAGGTGAGTAAACCAAATAACTAGAGATTAGTATATACGGGTGTTAGCGCGTATATACTAATCTCTAGTTAATCTAATCTCACAGGTAAGCAAATAAATATTAATATATTAGTTAATCTAATCTCACAGGTAAGCAAATAAATATTTACTAAATTTACTTTAATGTGAAAACATGGTAGTGCTCAATGTGGTTAGGCAGAGCTAAGAAATATATATTAATAAATATACATATTCCTACATTCGAAGTGCAACTTAAGTTTCGTTGTTCTATCAGCTAATTACTACTTATGATTTAAAAAACTATATATATATATATATATATATATATATATATATATATATATATATATATATACTGGGTCTAATTGAGGGAACGTTAAATTACACGCAGATTCCCAGCTCAAATTTAAAATATGTTAAATATATTATTAGGACGGAAAACAAAAGATGGCGTGTAGAAAGGATATCATTGTAAAAAATAAAAATAAAAATGTGAGTGAGCGAGAGAGAAATTAATTTATGTATGTGCGTATATATTTCTATAGTTTTAAGGTATATATATTAATTAACTTATATCTGTCTATGGCGGTCATTTCATAACCTTCTCAGGATTTTCATAGCAATCGCTTGTTCTGTGTAAGACGATAAATTACCAACAATACACTTAATGATATACAAACTTTATATCCAAAAAAGTATGATACTATGTAAAAAAATGTCTGTCGTTGAAAGCATAAAAGTACGTAGAAAATATTTAGATTTCGAGATTAAATAACACAGAAGTTGATATGTCGCTAAACAACATCAACCAACGAACATACCGATCACAGTCATTTCAGATCTAGATCGCTATCAACTGTTAATATTTATGTATCTAAATAGTCTCTTCATTCACACACACACACACACACACACACACACACACACACACACACACATATATATATATATATATATATATATATATATATATATATATATATATATATATAATAACTAAAGAGTCAGAACGTATATACCTAGATTTCACCTAGCGGATCATCAGGATAATTCTGACTGTGAGTCAGTATTATCCTGATGATCCAGCAGTTGAAACCTAGGTAGATACGTTTTGAGTCTTTAGGTATTCTAATTTTTCTTTATTTATTGTATTGAGCACTTTTAACTATCAACTTAGGTAACCCTGTCGGTGTTTTTTTTTTATCTTTGGCTAGACATTGCGGTGCTGATTGATTATTTTCAATCAGTACGAATGTTGTTAGTCTTCTCTTTTTTATTGAATTTTTTTTCCAAAATATCAATTTGTCTAATATTTTTTTTTTCATTTATAAATTGCATTAACTGGGGTTTTTCACACCGCCAGAGTTATAGTATAGGTAAGAAAAATAAAATATTACATATATATATATATATATATATGTATATATATATACCGGGGCAAGCTATTAATACTAGCAATATGCAAAATTTAATTTAATGTCTATCAACAAGAACAGAATTTCTGACAATAAATTGCTCAAATGTTCACTAGCTTATCATATTAGGCCTGCTTTATCTCCTAATATATATATATATATATATATATATATATATATATATATATATATATGATAGAATATAGTAAGATGTGTCATGTTTATAAGGTAAAAGGGCTCAATTTCCATACATACAAACATGTATGCACATAGTTATCCACACGTGTATGTTTATATGTGTGCTTGTGCATGTCCAGGTATGCATACATACGTACAAATATGCCCACGTAAACGTAGCCGCACGTGCATGTTTGTGTGCTCGTGTGTGTGCGTCTGTGTGTTTGTGTGTATGTTTATGTGAGTGTATTTTTAAGTTTGTGCCCCTATATGCGTTCTTTTTTTCCTGTTTTCGCTTTTTATATTTAGCGTTTGTGTGTTTTTGCTTTTTTTCGTCCGGGTTGACAGGTCCTGAAGCCGTTTATACGGATTCAAAGGGAATATTTTTGGCCGATCCTACGAGCTCGGAGAAACCACGTTAAACCGGCCTTGTGCTACATACAACCCACGGGGTGGTTGGGGCGTTAAATATAACGGTGGTCCAAACCGTTCATTGCTGTCAAACACTCCGCCTCGGTGGAGAGGAACCCGGACGAAGCTTTGCAGTCAGGCATAGTTTCGTCCGGGGAGGTAGACAGGCCCTGAACCCGTTTATGTGGGTTCGAAGGGAATATTTTCGGCCAAGCCTACAGGCTCTGAGAACCCACATTAAACCGCCCTTGTGCCACATACGACCCACGTGGAGGCCGTTAAATATAACGGTGGCATACTGTTCATTACTGTCGACACTGTCGTAGCGGATACTTATGAATGTGATGAATATACATATTCATGGAGCAAAAATCGAAATTAATCTTCTGTATGTTAAGTTCATAGCTGTTGCGATGAAAGAAAAGAAACCCACGATCATTTTATTCAACAAATTCCTCGAGATATGGACGTCTACACACATCCTGTTCCGATCTCTTTCCTCTCTATCTTTCTATCTTTCTATATTCATTCTCGATCCCCCTTTCTTGGCAGAGAGGAACCCGGACGAGGCTTTCCCGAAGGGCAAGGTTTCATCCGGGAAGGTTTACAGGCCCTGAACCCGTTTATACGGGTTCGAAGGGAATATTTTTCGCCGAGCCTACGGGCTGTGTTGATCCACGATAAACTTGGCCTTGTGCCACATACGACCCACATGGGGTGGGGCGTTAAATATAACGGTGCCACAGCCCGTTCTGCTGTCAAACTCTCCACCGAGGTGGAGAGGAGCCCGAACGAAGCTTTGCCGAAGGGCAAAGTTTCGTCTGGTGAGGTAGACAGGCCCAGAACCGGTTTATACGGGTTCGAAGGAAATATTTTTTGGCCGAGCCTACGGATTCGGATGACCCACGTTAAACTCGGCCTTGTGCCACATATATCCCTCGGGGGTGGGGAGCGCTGTTAAATATAACGGTGATATAGACTGAACGCTGGACAGACGACACACACTCCCAAGTCATGTAACACACTTCTATTGTATTTACTGTTCAATACACTATTTATCTGCAACCTCTTGTTTTGGTATTTCTTAACCATTTACTTGGTCGCAACACTATCTCAGACTGTTGATATGTATCTATCTCTGTTGATATCTATCCAATTATCTATCTCAATCTGTTTACATTAATATGTCTGTTTATGTAGAATCACAGTCTATATGTGTGCATATGCATGTATGCTTGTGTTATTACGCGCCCGTGTGCCCTGATACAAATCTGTCAGTCTGTCTACCTGTCTGTCTGTCTGTCTGTTCAATCTGAGTCCGTTCATATCTATTAATAATTTATCACAGTCTGCTCACATCTATGTCAGTTTATCTAAATCAGTGTCTATATATACGTGTGTATGTACATGTTATTACATGCGCGTACGCCTCTATTCAAAACTATCTATCTATATACTTCTATCTATCTATCTATCTCTTTCGCAGTCTGTTCATATCTATCAATCTATCTTTCGCAATCTGTTTATATCTTTCTATCTTTTTCGCAGTCTGTTTATATCTATCTATCTATCTCTTTCGCAGTCTGTTCATATCTATATATCTATCTTTCGCAGTCTGTTTCTATCGATCTATCTCTTTCGCAGTCTGTTCATATCTATCTATCAATCTATCTATCTTTCGCAATCTGTTTATATCTTTCTATCTATCTCTTTCGCAGTCTGTTTATATCTATCTATCTATCTATCTCTTTCGCAGTCTGTTCATATCTATCAATCTATCTTTCGCAATCTGTTTATATCTTTCTATCTATCTTTTTCGCAGTCTGTTTATATCTATCTATCTATCTCTTTCGCAGTCTGTTCATATCTATATATCTATCTTTCGCAGTCTGTTTCTATCGATCTATCTCTTTCGCAGTCTGTTCATATCTATCTATCAATCTATCTATCTTTCGCAATCTGTTTATATCTTTCTATCTATCTCTTTCGCAGTCTGTTTATATCTATCTATCTATCTATCTATCTCTTTCGCAGTCTGTTCATATCTATATATCTTTCGCAGTCCGTTTCTATCTATCTGTCTGTCTCTTTCACAGTCTGTTCATATCTCTCTATCTATCTATATGCCTCTCTATCTACCTATCTATCTAGCTATCTATCTTTCGCAGTCTGTTTATATCTATCTACCTATCTCTTTCGCAGTCTGTTTATATCTATCTATCTATCTCTTTCGCAGTCTGTTCATATCTGTCTATCTATCTATCTATCTATCTATCTAGACCTAACTTTTTATACTTCTTAAGATATCGTAGCGGATACTTATGAATGTGATGAATATACATATTCATGGAGCAAAAATCGAAATTAATCTTCTGTATGTTAAGTTCATAGCTGTTGCGATGAAAGAAAAGAAACCCACGATCATTTTATTCAACAAATTCCTCGAGATATGGACGTCTACACACATCCTGTTCTGATCTCTTTCCTCTCTATCTCTCCCTTTTTTCCGTTTCGCTTTTCTCTTCCTGTTACTTCCTATATTCATTCTCGATCCCCCTTTCTCACACGCCCTTTTTCTCTCTCTATCTTCAGACATGCTTTCTCTCTCTCTCTCTCTCTCTCTCTCTCTCTCTCTCTCTCTCCCCCTCTCTTATTCCTTTTCATTCTATATTCTCATTTCTGCTACCTCTCCATCTTTCTCTAGATCTACGTACTGAGATCGCGTGAGATCTCGCGAGACACACTTGTTAACCATTATTTTTCCACTTGATAACCTGATATTGATTAGCATAGCCTGGCACAAGGCCATAAGAGCAATGCATCCAGTGACGATAAAATTCTCTCTCTCTCTCTCTCCTTGTCTTTCTCTCTATCTTTCCCTCTCTTTCTCTACCTATCAGTCTATCTGCGAGAAGAACCTGAAAATTTCTCAGTCCGACTATGTTGCTTCTATATTGGGAAATGGCTACCACTAAAAATCTACCTATATTTCTACACACACACACACACGCGCGCGCGCGCGCATATATATATATATATATATAGATAGATAGATAGATAGATACATATATATATATATATATATATACATACATATATATATATATATATATATACATATATATATATATATATATATATATATTAGGTTGGTGCAAAAATAATGTCGGTTTTTGACGTATTTTTAACGTCAAAAACCGACATTATTTTTGCACCAACTTAATATATATATATATGTATCGAATATATAGTGCAGTTCAATTTATATTACAATGAATCATTCATCCAAAAAGTAGATTAGTAAAATTAATGATATAAAATGGCGAAATCTTTTCGGAAACAAAATTTTAAAGGTGCATTAACCGATGAATGTTATGATCCTTGTTTTGTTTTTTAATTATAAGCTGTATAAGGTCTTTCTTTAATACGCAAGTACTTTCGACTGTACATTCAGTCATCTTTAGGCATCATTTATATCATTAACTTTACTAATTTACTTTTGTATGAATGATTCATCGTAATATAAATTGAATTGTACCACATATTTGATTTAAAAGAACTGATCCGACGTGCAAATTTTTGGGATAACACTGAGATTCTACTTATTGAATTATTTAGTTCATGCAACCTTGACTGATAAACTCCTACAACAAAAAAATTCTCAAATTGCCATAGTATTAGGTTGGTGCAAAGATAATGTCGTTTTCTCACATATATTACTATGTGAGGAAACGACATTATTTTTGCACCAACCTAATAGTAAAACAAAAAAGCACACTCTCTTAAATTTTCAGAAAAATTCAACATTAGCGTTGCGACTGCACGATTCAAAAGTTTGTATCCATTAACACATTTAAAAAAAAAAAAAAAAAAAAAAAAACATATTTCGATTCACATTATATTTTTTCGTCTCGGACGCTCCCTGAATTTTACCAAAACCAAAATAATTTTCATGCCTGAAGATGACTGAATATACTGTCGAAAGTACTTGCGTATAAAGAAAAACCTTATACAGCTTATAATTTAAAAAGAAAAAAAGGATCATAACATTCATCGAGTGATTGGTAGGTTAATGCACCTTTAAAATTTTGTTAGCGAAGGGACTTCGCCATTTTATAACACTAACTTTACTAATCTACTTTTTGTATGAATGATTCATAGTAATATATATATATATATATATATATATATATTAGTTAAAAATAAAAAAAAACAATATTGATAATATCTAACTGAATAGATGAAAGCACTCGAATATGCAAAACATTAGGACAATTTTTACACACTTTATGTCCAAAAAAGAAAACACTAATACGAAAGCAAAGAAAATTCAATAAAAAGCTTAATAGCAGTATTTTTCAGTCGTCTTTAATGAAACATGTATAAAAGAAGGATTGCCACCCAAATACACAATTATATATATATATATATATATTCTGTTTATACGTTCTTTTTATAAATACAAATATTTAAGTAAATGCTCTGTTTATGATAAACTGTATTAACTACATTTACCGACCTGAATGTCCAAGAAATTTTGTAGAGAATATGCGTCCTCCAACAGAAATCGAACCAATATCCTCCACGGAACCGTCATTTAACCTGACGTGCTATACCATTTACCTACAGAGGAAGAGTCTGGTTAACAAAGTTAGGGTCGGTAAATGTAGTTAATACTCTTTGTTATAAACTGAGCATTTACTTAAATATTTGTATCTATAAAAATAACGTATAATAATGTATAAACAGAAAATATATTAAAACAATAGTCTGATTTCATTATATACATATATATATATATATATATATATATAGTGTGTGTGTGTGTGTGTGTGTGTGTGTGTGTGTGTGTGTGTGTGTGTGTGTGTGTGTGTGTAATAGGACGATATTATCTCCGGAAAAATAATTAATTCGGTCGAGCACTGTGGGGAGAAAAGCGCATATTAATAAACAGTCACTATTACTGCTGATAATGCAAGACTCTCCAAACTGGATTGAGTTCTCTAGGTCACTGCCGTGTTTATGGTAAAATAAATACGCAAAAATTCGCCTTTCTCCTTTTTTCCCTACCGGGCGTCGATAGCCTAGGGGTTATAATCTCCGACTGATACCAAATCGACCAGGTTTCGATCCCGGCTTGAAGCGATTGGATGTCTAGCAACACCTATGAGCTGTGAAATAACGAAACAGTCTGTCTGTGGATGACAATGACAAAGATTATCTCACCCAGAGTGTTTGCAGAAGATAATAGTTTAAAGGCAACTAGTGTTTTTGTTAATGACAGCCAGTGCCCAATATCAAAGATGGGGCATTAATTGGAATAAATCAGATTAGATGTCCATTTCTGTTGTCGCTAATCTAAGTTTTTCGGAGATAACATCTACTCGTCAAGAAATTTAATTACAAAGCTAAACTTAATCATTAAACTTGAATTTATTAATTTACTAAGTTGAATGCATATACTGATGTCGAGAGTATGGGAAAACTATATATATATATATATATATATATATATATATATATATATATATATATACCAAGTATATAATTGGTGTATACGGAATGAATTCCAATAACCAACAATTACTATTCTTAAAAGAGTGCTCAATACAAAGTAGAGCAGATATAATTTTTTTTTTTTTTAATTTATAACATAAATATGTTATAAAATCACTACAAAAATAGCCATTTTGTTTCAACACCCACGGTGTCTTATCAAGTGATGATGTTGAATGTAAAATAAATGGTTTTAAAAGTTT
>OZ010592.1:50589724-51012224 GCA_963932145.1 Acanthosepion lycidas | reverse complement strand
TAACGGCAAGACAGCCAGGGGGAAAAGTGAGTAACATACCTGTCAAGTTTGTGTAAATGGAATGCAAAACAGGGAATAGAGAGGATGGTAAAAACATTATAGCTTAAAGCTATAAGGGATATGAATTTGTGGAAAGCTATTGTTGGCCAGGTCCTGAAGAGGGACGGCAAATAAAAGAATTGACGATAGTTTGAAACGGTTGGCCACATTGATTGATATACTGGTTCGTTTTCTACTGTTTATCGACCCTTTACATGTTATTTAAATCAAAAAAATATTTTTAGATTGAAAGAATTATATTTTTTAGATAATAATGGTTTAGTGATATAGTTCTTAATAGTTAACCCATAACTGGAGAAGAAGAGGCGAATATAATGGGAATTGGAACTCGGCTCTCCGGTTAACAATTCCGAGTCATTATCCATTACACCACCCGCACATACGAGCTTATAGCACCTGGTATTCCCAAGCAGTTGCCCATCTAGTTACTGACCACGCTCGACGTTGCTTAACATCGGTGGTCGGAAAACTTAATACTCACAGGATGTATTGATTGGTTATAGGAAAGTAACGAGAAACTTACCTAATCAGTTTGTGTGAATGGATGGAAGTGCATGTTGCTTAGGGCTACAAAAGGCCAGAAGTTGTGGAGAGCTATGATCGCCCATGTGCAAAAGGACATGGTGCATAAATGCTGCTGCTGCTGATGATGATGATGATGATGATGATAGGGGAGTTCTAAAGAAAAAGAGAATTAGAAAGATACATAAAATCAGAAAGAGTTTACGAAGAAGGACGGCTTGGAAAACTTAATACTCACAGGATGTATTTATACGGCTTATCAACCCTTTGCAGGTTATTTAAACCCAGAAAATATTCTTAGCTTGTAAGAATTTGTTTTTGTTTTGTTTTTTTAGATAATAATGATTTAATGATACAAGTTTTACTAATTAACCCATAGCTAGGGGGAGGAGATGCATTCATAACCTTCCAATGAGTATTTGCACGTAAGTGAATATAACAAACTTAACGCGGACTGGAACTCGGTTCTCCGATTAACAATTTCGAGCCATTATCCATCACACCATTCGCACATCCAAGCTTACAGTAATTGGTATTCCCAAGTGGTCACCCATCTAGATACTGATTGACCAGAATCAATGTTGCATAACTTCGGTGATCTTACGGGAACTGGCGTTTCAAAATGAAGTAGCCTGAAATTATTTATGACTCAACCTATTATAACTGATATTTTTAGTGTAAAATTTTACTTTTGTGTTAGACTAATTTTAAATACATCATTGATTTCCACAGAAATGGTAAATTATCAGATTTGTTGCGAACAACAACAGAACCAACTTCAGATTTATCAGAGTTTTACTTACATCAGTCAGTAATGTGCCATGCCGTGATACACACTTAGGTGATCTTGCATCTTTCGACAGGCAGACCTCGTCTGTCCTGCTATTTGCCCATAGCTGGAGCGCGGGAAGAAGAAGATTCATACATTTCCCAAAGCTATTAGCACGTAAGTGAATGTGATGGATTCGACTGAAATTCGAACTCGGTTCTCCGATTCCTCAATCCGAGCCGCTATCCATTACTTCCCCAAATAATTGTTCGGTTTTCTGTCATTTTCGAGATCATAGAAAATTACAGCTATTTCGAACGCAAAACGCTTATCCTTAACATTAGAAAGAGACACTCGAAATTCCTAGGGGACATAATGAGGAAACTGGGATTGAAAAATTCGATGCTCACAGGACAAGCTGAAGGGGCCGAGGAAAACAGCACATAAGGCTACTTAACGAGCTTGTGTAAATGGGTGGCAGAACAGGGATCAGGAGAGATAACATAAAAACTAGATTTATTGAGATCTACAAAGGACAGGAAATTACGAAGAGTCCAGATCGCCAACGTCCTGAAGAAGGTTGTAAAGATCATGTAATAATGTACGATTGATGTAACAGTTCCCGGTTTGGAAAGAGAAATTGGCGAGACAAGTTTAAATTTCAGCCTTGGCTGTTGCATTCGCTTTCGCACATATGCTATTGGGAAAGAGAGGAGTCCATCTCTTCTCTTCCCTCCCAAGTATGGGTTAAATAACATAGTGAACAGGACTCTCTTGCCTAGGGTGGTCTAGGAAAGAACTGGTTTGAATTCATGTCCGTGAAAATAGCAACAGAAAACCACTCTCTTGGCCAAGGAGACATGGCAATTCACAAATAATAAAGCAAAGATAATAAAAAAAAAATGGAATCTGTGGAGAGCCGTAATCGCTTATGCCCTGAAGGCACAAGATATAAAATATACTGTGATATCAGTGAGAATGAGCGTTAACTAAACAGAGTAAAATGGTTGTACGTTTATCGCCATTGGCCAGTGTTCCACTCCAAGTGAAATCAAAAATGCTAATTATGACAGATAGGCTGATGCCCACTTGTAAGTTTGGCGCAGCACAATCTTCCAAATTCATAAGGGAACTTATGATTAAGTTCTTTCAAAGATGACTATGGCAGGTACTGAAAAGTTATTGGCCCGAGGCACTTGCCAAAATCTGAGCAACTGACCGAACATGAGGAAAAAAATCGGGAAATAACTACTCTCGATTCAAAAATAAACGACAACAGGAAACTACTACATTAATTATCCCAAGAACACATGGAAATTCACATATAATTTTATTTTTAAATGAAATCTGCGTCCTGTAGAGTCATGGTATAAAAGAAATAATAAATTATATCCCTTGAAATTGCTTTCGTTATATTCGTCTTCAACAGATTTAAGGATATTTTGAGAAAAAAAATTGATAATTAAAAGTATTAGAATACAACAGTTTGCGGATTACAAAATGAAAACTTAGCACTCATTTCAAGACGAGGACGTTACATAATCACCATTAGTTGACGCTTAACAGGTAAAGTGACGAAATAATAATAATAATGATAATTAACATTCTTTGACACTGAATGTGCCCAAGAATCAGTAATTAACACATGGACGCGCCCATATGTGAGTTCCTGCTTGAATACCTGTATGGGAGGATATACATGTGCATGTATATATATATTCATGTATGTGTGTGTGTGTGTGTTTTCAATCGAACCCTAATTTCTCAAAGTCAAGGTAAATGAAACATCACAACAAGGCGGTTACCTAGCTCGTCCTGTTGACCATTGATATCGAGTTCGATATTCTTTGAACGTCCCACTACTATGACAGTTTGCTAGACTCAGAAGCTGTGAGCGACGACAAAGTTTTAGAGCAAAGGGGAACAAAAAGGACACTTATACTTAACATCAAGAAGAGACAGTTGAAGTTTCGAGAGAACACAATGGAAAATCTGATAGTCACAGAACATACTGAAGGCAAGAGGGACATAGGAAAACAACGTATAACGTACTTAATGAGCTTGATTAAATGGAAGAAGAAGAAGAAGAAGAAGAAGAAGAAGAAGAAGAAGAAGAAGAAGAAGAAGAAGACCGGGAAAGAGAAAATCACACGAGTTCATATCATTTACGACAGTTTATACTGTCACGTAATGACGAAAGAGGGTTTTGAAAATCTGATACTCACAGGGCAGATTGAAGGCAAGAGGTACAGAGGAAAACAACGCATAACGTACTTAGTGAGCTTGAGTAGATGGTTGACAGAATAAGGTTTAAAATAAATAACAAAAAGACAAAATTTATTAAGACCTACAAAAGACAGGAAATTGTGGAGAGCTATGATCGCCTACGTCCTACGGCACATAAAAAAAAACAGATGGAAAAGCATTTTTTTTTCATTTTTAGAGAGTATCACAATTTTGTTCAAATGTCGTCGTACGTTTTTTATTTTTATTTTTTTACGAAAAATAGAAATGAATGTATATTTAGGACGAAGTTCAGAACGTGTCAGAATCGTGGACACAATGATGCATTTGAAGATACCATATATAGCAGATAAAATATATATATATATATATATATATATATATATATATATATAAATATATAAATTGGCAGTTGTTTCATCCCTTACTGAATATGAATAAATGTCCAACAACGAATGAGCAAGAACATTTGCGGTTTGTTTTTATGATCCAATCATAGCTATCGTAGAATATAGATGTAAAGGTTGGGGGCGAGCGTCTGTTTCTCAGTCGTCTGCTTTCAGTCGATTGGTAGAATATTTGAATAGGCCGAGAAAATATACGTTTATTTTTGTCCCTATTTCTAACGTTACTTTTGCAACCGATAGCACATGACAAAGTATGGTACGTGCAAAGTGAGCAATTGAATCTCTCTTCCCCCCCTCTCCCCTTCTTTCCCCCCTCTCTCTCTTTCTCTCTCTCTCATCGTCAAACTAATATTCTTTTTCTCGTACGTTGGTGGCAAAATCAACGTGTGTACGAATACAGATATACAGTCTTTCTTGCTGTGTTTTTTTTCTTTCTTTCTTTTTTTTTTTTTTTGCTATGTACTCGGTATGTGCGAAAGTTCACAATGCTCTTTTGGAAACTTTTACACATCTCCATGTGCCGTGACCCTTCAGGTTCAGGAAGTAGGCGATCATGGTTCTCCACAATTTCCTACCCTTCGTACCTCTTAATAATTCAGTCCTTTTGTTATTTCTCATAAACCCTATTCCGCCATCCATTTACTCAAGCCCACTAAGTATGTTATGCGTTGTTTTCCTCTGTCCCTCTTGCCTTCAATAGGTCCTGTGAGTATTAGATTTTCCAAGCCCTCTTTCCTCACTATGTGCCCCATAAATTTCAACTGCCTCTCCCTGATGTTAAGTAGAAGTCTCCTTTTTGTTTCCATTTTCTCTAAAACTTCGTCGTTGTTGGCTTCATGGTACGCTCAGCATCACATTTCTGTTGCTTCAAGTCTTTTCTGTCCTCTTTGATGAGATTGTCCACCGTTCACTGTCATATAGGAGTACAGATGTCATGTAATATTTCAATAATCTTTTCCTGGTTTCTAACGAGATTTTTCTGTTTCTTAATACTCTGCTTAGCTTTTGGAAAGCATCTTTGGCTATCCCAATGCGTTTTAGGATTTTAGTGTCACCCTTACCGTCCTCTGTGGAAAAGCTTCACAAATATTCAAATTGTTGGACTTGCTTGATTTTGGTATCCCCAATTTGTAATTTGCATGTTGGGATGCCCCTTTTGCTAACAACCATGCATTCTGTCTTCTTGCAGTTGAGGTTTAGTCCTTTCTTCTTGCTTTCGTTCATTACCTTTAGCAGGAGTTTCTGTAATTTTGTTTTCGTGTCTGTTATCAGCACTGTACATATCTTATGTTAGTTTCAGGAAACGGGAATATCACGTTAGAAACAAACTGCTGAGTACTTAACTGATATGAAATATCGATCCTCCTATATGACAATGAATAATGAGCAATCTCCTCAAAGATGGATAAAATAACAAAGGCAACAGAAATGTGATTCTACAGAAGGATGCTGAGAATACCATGGGCTGAACATATTAACAATGAAGTTTTAGAGAGAATGGAATCGAAAGAGTTATATTTATAATTAACATCAGAACGTAACATCTGAAATTTCTCGGACACATAATGAAGAAAGAGGGTTTAGAAAATATGACGATGGATGAAAATATGGAAGGCAAGAGGGACAGTGGAAAGCAACGCATAAGCCAACTAAAGAACTTATGTAAATGTCTGGCAGAACAGCCGATTAGTAGAGATTGGAAAAATATAAAATTTATTGAGTGTTACAAAGGACATGAACATGAGAAGAGCCAGGATCCCATTTCATAGTTTTGGTTAATTTTGAAAGGTTTTTGCAAAAATAAGACATTAGAGAGAAAATTTACTCAGTTAAGAATCACACACTTGTTGCCGTAAGTTCTATGTTAATAGTTTCTTCTTTCGCACTTCTCGCTTGTAGAACTCACTTCTGGCTTCTTGTTTGTCAGCCGTCTTTGATCTTCAAAAATTTAAATGCAATGTCAATCGTTATCTACTGTCTTCTTGATTCCGCTTCTTTTATTGTTCTCTTTCCTTAATAATATGTTTCCTTTCAAACTCAGTAATCCTTTGTGTCTTAATGGCTTTATTGGCTTGGTTAGAGTCAAATAATATATATATATATATATATATATATATATATATATATATATATTGCATATAGCATGAAACAGACTGTCGCCTCTAAGTGTTGACTTCTATGTTCACTTTTATATATATATATATATATATATATATATATATATATATATATTCAACTTGATCATCAACGCACTCCGAAAGCACGTTAGATCTAATGACAATTTCCCCTAGGGGAACGCAGTTTCGAATCATGCGGAGCGCGCGTTTTTATTCTCTATTAAGATTTTTGAATAACCAGGCCGGTAGACGTAAATAAATATACAGTTTAGTAAATAAACGGAGCGTCAACTCAAATAATAGTATCCATTAAAAATAACGTTTATATATATATATATATATATATATATATATATATATATATATATATATATATATGTTAGGCGACAGTCTGTTTCATGCTTAACGCAATCATCAGACATGACGATTGCGTTTGGCATGAAACAGACTGTCTTTTATATTTACATACACTTTTCCCGATATTAAGCACTTTAACCCATAAACATAGCATACCGTAAAACTATATTTTATCATATATATATATATATATATATATATTATAATATATATATTATCATATATATATATATATATATATATATATATATATTATAATATATATATTATCATATGTATATATATATATATTATAATATATATATTATCATATATATATATATATATATATTATAATATATATATTATCATATATATATATATATATATATATATTATACTATATATATTATCATATATATATATATTATAATATATATATTATCATATATATATATATATATATATATATATATTATAATATATATATTATCATATATATATATATATATATATATTATTAGGTATAAAGGAAGCCTCGTATCCATTACCATTCGCCGTCGTCTCTAAAAATCATATCTGTCTACTCACGATATGAATACCGTTGCTAAACGAAACACTTCTCAGTTAACTCACTGCTACATACTTTAAGCGTTGAAGACAGAGTAGCCACAAATGTACACGATTGACAAACGTAACCTAGTCTACATGGCAACACAGCCCCATCTTTTCTTTTTAAAAAGTTTTTGTTCTTCAAAAGGACCGTGCGTATGAACCTTCATGGAACGTATGTGCGGGCGATCTTCTCGAGTTTTCATGTATTTTTTGGGAGCGAGCATATCACACGAGCCGTGCCAAATATACATATCTGCTTCTTATGGAAGATGTTTGATTTGGTATTTTTAATCATGTCTCCCCAAACAAGGCGATAAAGCCACTAAGGCGCCCGAGCTTACTGAGAGTGAAAGACAATGAGAAAACAAAATTTATTGAGGAGAAAGGACAATAAAAACCGGATTAGAAAAGAAACATAACATGACGATTGATGTTACATTTTACATTTTTTGAAGATCGAAGTTGACAGGGAAACGGGAAGCCGGAAGAGCGTTCCATAGTCGAGATGTATAAAAGAAAAAAAATATTAGAACAGAATTTACGGATATATTTAGCTATTTCAACAGTAAAAGGATGAAACCTAATTTCTAATCTAGTATTACGCTTAAATTCAAGAAGTCGAGATACTAAAGAAGAAAAACTTTGATAATCAGAACAATTACCATGAAAATATGTATAAAAAAAAAGGCACAGGGAAGCTACGTTATGGCGGTGGGAAAGTGACTGAAGTTGAGATGCCAGATTTTTTTTTTTTTTTTTAAGCGTTTCGCCCCAAGCAAGGCGGGAAGCCACTAGGACGCAAGGGGTTACAGAAGATCTGGAGCAAGATCAGATAGGAGTGATAGAGGAAAGGATGAGGAGAAGGATAGTGGATAGATCAAGGCAACTGGAGATGCCGATTGACATTACACTTGAATAGCTGGAGATTATAGCTCTCAGGGAAACTGGAATAAGGAAGGGAGTTCCACAGGCGAGAGGTGCGAGACATGAAGCTATTGGAGTAGAAGAGACGGCTACATTTAGGAGTTTCGACAGTGAAAGAGTGAGAGTGGGATGCCAGCCTCGTAGGGCGCTTGAACTCATGAAGTCTGGGAACCAGCGAATGCAGCTCCTCGGAACAATTACCATGAAAGTATTTGTAAAACAGACAGAGAGAGGCGACGGCACGTCCATGAGAAAGTGACTGTAGACGAGATGCCAGAACAGGACTGATAACAATGCAGACTCTTTTGAGGATTTTGTTAAGAATCTCGTGATATATTACAGGAGCATCAGACGAGATGTGACAGCAATATTCAATGCACGAACGAATGGCAGACGTATAAACATGTAAGATGGATTCACACGAGAGAAAATGTCTGGCACAGTGAAGTTTTGTATAGACCAAAATAGTTCTCCAACTTTTCCGCGTTGCTTTCTAAGTTTGTTTTAGTTGACTGTTTCTATGAAGGGCTCACATTCAGATCTACATTCATCACTGAAAATTACTGGTGAGAATTCAATTTTTCGATAACTTCTTTGAATTACTTTGGCGTTGATCTTTGCCATGCTTACTTAAAACGTGACAGCTTGATTGCTTCTGTCACTTTAGTTGATATTTTTAATTTTCGGCATCTTTTCATTCCGTTTGTGTTGATAATAACAGCGTCTTTAAATATTTACTTGTTGCTCAATCCATTCTTCATTTAGTTTTACTTTTCCTTTTTGTGACATTCTTAAAACATTTTTTTGTTCTTATTTAGCGAGTGTTTTGTATTTCTTTTTTGATTTTTCTGTGATCTCTTTTCAACTATTTCTTAATCTCAAAAATTATATTCAAATCATTCAATGACTTTACAGGATCTTGTTTCTCTTTTAAAGTTACATCTTTCTCACGAGCCATGGGAACGTTCGCATTCTGCCCATGAGACCCGGGTTCGAATCTCAACATGATCGATTTGTCAGACTTTCTGATATCGGATTGAAGGGGTTTTCCCAGCATGCAGCACCTTTGGAAAGTGCCTGAAAACCATACCATGTGAGTGAAATTAGGTAGACGGAACCCTTGGTGTTCGTAGATAGCTGTGCTAGCACGAATTGACAAGTCATCGTGGCCAAGTGCTTGAGTGTGCTGGCCTTGTTCAATTTGTTGATCACGCTCTTTCCAGAAACTATAACTACGGTCTGCTCAGCATTTTTGCAGTATAAACCCCAGGTGAGCTCTGGGGGTGTTGAATAAACATAAATGCGCTTGAGCAAGCGTCTGCAATAGGGATTAGATAGCCGCCCTATTAGACGGGTATTCTCGAATACGAGTAGCCAGCTGTACATACATACGACCCGTGGCAATCTTTATATGTCTGAAATTTACAAAAAGCATCAATAAAATTATGGCAATATTAGTTTTTTGTCTTCTTATAATTCTGTATTCATTCCCTGAAAAATGGTACTCGAGTAACACTTTTCTTCACTCCCTGTTTATCGGGCAAGATTAAAGTGTAGCATCTGTTCTTAGGCAGATAAACTACATTTTATCTCTCAATTGTGTCTCTGTCTGCGGACAAACGCAGTAGAAAATATTAGGTACCTGGTCTCGGGGAACAACTTTCAGCGGCAGCACCTACTTCATTGCAATAAGGGGGGGGGCTCGGGTGCATGCGCTCGGGTTCCGCATATTAAAATGACCTATGTGCTATATCTTACCAACGTGGAGCAGCAAGTAAATAACAAATGTAGTGTCTGCCTTCGGACAAACAATATTTTATTTCTCAACTGTGTTTTTGTCTTTGGCCAGAAAACAACAAATAATTAAGGGGTGCCTGTTCCCAGGGATTCCACCCCTGCCGCAGCGCGTCTCTCATTGCACCAAAGAGGGAGGGTCGATGAAATATCGACACCAGTGCGACGTTGGTTGCAGGGACTGCCTTAGCCCATGGTGCGCGCACTTTGGCTCCTCACTTTAAACCCACTTTGAGCCATCTCATCACCGTCGGGAGGAGGGCGAAGAAAAAACCACGTGTAGTATCCGTTCTCCTTATCTCTAATGGTAATGATAATATTAACCATTTCCTTATAAGGAAACATTCGGCATTCATTGACTAAACAGCCAGTGCTACTCGAGTTACGCTTTTCTTGAATTTCTGCTGGGATCAAAGTTTAGTATCTGTTTACTTCGTCTTTTATCTCTATCATGTTAATATTAGCCTTTTCCTTATAAGGAAACATTCGGCATTCATTTACTAAACAGCCAGTGCTACTCGAGTTACGCTTTTCTTCAATTTCTGTTCATCCGGATGTAATCAAATTTTATTAACTGTTTTAGTGTTCTCTTTTTTTTTAACTTTTCACCCCAAGCAAGGCGGGTTTGCCACTAGCACACAAGGGGTTACAGAAAGTGGGAGCAAGAGAAAAGAGGCATGAAAGAGAACAGGATGAAGAGACCAAGGCATCTGGAGATGTTGATTGACATTGCATTTGAATAGTTGGAGATTATAGCTATCAGGGAAGCAAGTAAGAGGAAGGGAGTTCCACAGATGGGTAGTGCGAGACATACACTATTGTAGCAGAAGAGACGGCCACATTTAACCGTTTCGACAGTGAAAGGGTGGGACTGAGATGCCGACCTAGTGGCACGTTTAAATTTTACTTTGGGAACTAGCGAAAATCTTATATCTATAATGATAATATTAGCCATTTCCTTATAAGGAAACATTCGGCATTCATTGACCAAACAGCCAGTGCTACTCGAGTTACGCTTTTCTTCAATTTCTGTTCATCAGGCTGGGATCAAATCTTAGTATCTGATTAGTCCTCTCTTATCTCCATAATGATAATATTAGCCATTTCCTTATAAGGAAACATTCGACATTCATTGATCAAGTATCCAGTGCTACCTCGGTTGAAATTTATAAAATCTTTTCTTGAAAATTATTTCAAGAAAATAGGTTTTTCAAATTCAGTAGTTATTAGTGTTCTTTTCAATATTGACGTGGGGTGGGGTCATTCTTAACCTTTTGATCGATGTAGCGTCGAACGTCATTATGTCATTATTTTTCTCTTTGAGTTACATGTGCTATCCGTTTTAGCTGTTGTTTTTGTTGCAAGTCTTTGTGATTCTGTAGCACCATCCCACGATGTTCCATGAAGGATACTCCTCTCTAAGACCTACGGGCTTCGTTCGTTGGTTTTTGCTATCTGGTACAGTTCTTTGTGATTCTGTAGCGCCAATCTACGAGGTTCTAAAGAGGATGATCATCGCTAAGATCTACAGACATCCTTTGTTGGTTTCTGTTAATTGGTGCAGTTTCTTGTGATTCTGTAGCGCCAGTCCATGAGGTTCGAAGAGGCCTTCTCTAACACCTACAAGTTTCATTTGCTCGATGTCATTTTTAATTATTGATCTTAAAAGCAGCTGTATAGTGTTGACAGATATTTCTTGAACACTATGCATGCCATATGGGTGTGTAAATTTGACAAGGTTATTTAAGAACATGATTCCAGTTTTTAGGTTAATGATTTCGTTTTGTGGCAATGGCAGTGTTGTACAAAACTATTCTTAGCGTAGCTTATCCAATGTTCAATTTCCTTAGATCCTATATCAAATTTGTTACAACTGATCAATATACCAAGGCATTTGAAGAATTGCCAAAAAATACAGACAAAAAGAAAAAGAAGATGCTTCTTCTCGCCGGATTTTATCCAACTTTTACAAGAACTAATCCTAAGAGAACTCGAAGATGTGGTCGGGTTTATTACTGGCCTAAATAATCTTAAGATATGCGAACGATATTGTGTTGATGGCAGACTCAGAAAGGAAACTTAGATACTCTTAGACAAGGTAGTAATGGAAAGCGAAAAGAAAGGACTAACTATCAAACGAAAGAGAATGCATGATGGTCAGTAAAAGAAATAGGCCAAAATGTTTTCTTTGTAATGAAGAAATCAGAAACAAGTCAAATTTAATTGGAAATTTTTCCTTATTAAAATTTAAAGTTCACCCTAGAGTTTTAATCATTCTACAAATGGGCCTTGAAATAAAAAAAAAAGGGCCGAGTAACTCTGATTTAGTACCTTGAAAAAAAATGGTAATTATTCGGTACCTAGACTTTTTCAATTTAAGCGCAGTACTAGACTGGCGCCAAGATCAATTTATAGTTGAGCTGGCTAGATTTAACTATAAGTTCTTTTCTCACACATATCGCTTGTGGGACACCCTTCCAGATTCATGCTTTCTAGCCAACTTTAATCTACACAAATTCAAAAGCAATGTTAATCGCTATCTACTGTCCTCCTGATTACTCTTTTTTCCTTCCCCTCAGTATTAATGTTTCTGTTCCTAATTCTTCCACACCTTGTAATCCCCCTTGTGCCTTAGTGGCTTTACTGCCTTTCATGGCGTGACACCGATTAAAAAATCCCACAATGGTCGTTGGACAAGAGAAATGATTGATTAAACCCTCGGAAGAAACTCTCTAGCAAAAAATATGGTTGCTACTCTTCTTTTTTTTTTTTTTTACCTTGACTGGGCTCAGTCAAATTGTTGAACATGTTTAGTCAACGCATGCATACCAGCTTAATGCAGTTCGGCCATCAGTTTTGAATTGCCATTAGGATATAAATTCTCTCATCAAATGTATTCTAAGTCCGTTGAAATATGCTAAAAATATCCAATAATAAAAGCAATAATTTAATGTGTCTCCATTTAAATTGCTTCGATAATTTTTATACTGTCCGGCAATGATGGACATTTGTTAACCGAGTTTTTCTTCAAAAGATGTCAGGGAGAAAATAAAAGAGAAATAAAAGAGAGAAATAAAAGAGGGTGAAAGATACGAAGGAAATCTTGAAATATGGCATTAACAATGAAATATTAACTAAAATGAAAGAAAGAAAACGCGCAGAGACATTTGCGTGCGTGTTATCTGGTGCAAATATTAGTCTGAACAAGACGAGTTCGCTGAAATCCTCGTTCACGATGACTTGTGACTTTGTGCTACCAGAACAATTGCTGGCTCCCAAATAGTTCCGCAATCTGTTCCATTCACCCAATTTCACTTACAAGGCTTGGATCAACCCTTTTGTATGCTTTTGTTCACTCACAGGGCCTGGATTGACATTTTCACTCACAAAGCTTGGATAAAACCTTTTGTGTGTGTGTGTACACACACAAATAACTGAATACTAATTTGAGCAATTTGAATAATTTTTCACAATATTTTATCATGTCTAGACCTAGAAAACTCAGTATCCACTACCGAGAATTGAACACGGGTTCGATTCTCGTTACTGGATACGTACTAGTGACGAGTCCCAAAAATAGGACGAAACGGCCGTCCAGTACTTTTCTGCATTCTGTTGAGATTTCTAGGTCTAACACATGATGAATTATCGCGCGTGTGTGTGTGTGTGTGTGTGTGTGTGTGTGTGTGTGTGTGTGTGTGTGTAAATATATGGATATAGATTCGACAGTATGAAGAAAAATATACGGAAAAAACAAACAAAAATCCTAATATGCAATTAAAACAATTAAATTAAAACAGCATAATTGCATATTAGGATTTTTGTTTGTTTTTTTCCGTATATTTTCCTTCATATATATATATATATATATATATATATATATGTTTCGTTAAAAACAACTGACAAGGTACTGCAGTTAAATCTTTTCTTTAATTTTTCTTGTGTTCTTATATTTCCTTTTCTGGGCAGAAATCATGTAAAAATGTAAAACGCAAAAAAATTAAATAAAAACTCACACACAGTTCCTTGTCAGTCGTTTTTAACGAAACTAGTATAAAAATGGGATTGCTGCTCAAATACACAATATTATTTATATATATATATATATATATATATATATATATATATATATATATATATATATAATGGAAATGTCGACATATCCGGTTAGTCATTAACAAAAACTCTTCCTCGACTAATTGTCATAAATATTAATATTTTTCAGTCTTTGCGTTTTTCACACATGTAATACGAAGTGCACCAAAATACAGGAAGTTGTAGAGAAACATAATCATCTACGTCCTAAAAAGGACATACAATAGAAAAGACTTATATCACGATTTTCACTGGATATCAACTGACAGCAAGTTTAATCAGTAATCCTGCACGCTCCACAGTATTCTCCTCTTAATATTTGCACTCGATATAAACATAATAGTCTTTAATGATAAACTACCTCCGATAAGGAACGAATTCTTAATTGCTGTTGTCCACCCTGACGAGGAGTATTAGCATTTATTTTGGTTCCAGCTATGGGCAAATAGTGAACTCCCAAACAAAAACAAAACCCTATGAAAGTATAAAAATACATTTTTAGCAATACTAGCAGCAATAGATTTTTATATAGTAAAATTGCCAACCGTACCTTTTTATAGTAAAATAAGGAATAATATATTTTTATAACAAAATGACCGGCAATACATTTTATCTTAGGATTAAATAAAATAGATAGTCTGAAAATAGTACTTAATCCTTGCCGATACGTTTTGTCATCCGACTTTATCAAGGCAAGTGATGATAAACAAAAGAGAAATGTTGTGTAATTATATGAAATTTAAAAAAAAAAAAAAACGCTTCTGCGAAAGCCTCTTTTTGGATATTAATATTTTTCTTTTCTTTTTTTTTTTTTTTTGACTAAGTGTGTGTTTTGCCAACCGTACCTTTTTATAGTAAAATAAGGAATAATATATTTTTATAACAAAGTGACCGGCAATACATTTTATCTTAGGATTAAATAAAATAGATAGTCTGAAAAACACACAGTCACAAAAAAAAGAAAAAGTTTTACCCCAAGTGCTACCCTCCCAAGTAGGCATGGGGAGAGGTGCCATTTTTGGCCCCGTTGTGACCATTTTTTTTTTCAGCACTGTTTTATGGTAATCCGCTATTTTTTAAAATTATTTTTAAATTGACGTTACATTGACAGTCATTAACTAGTAATATACTTCGTGTATCTGCATGGCCGATGCGGTGCGTACTATGAAGGAACCCCCGACGTGTTGGAGCCCCAAAAGGGCTAGTTTCAGCAGTGTTATTTTTTGGGGTTTTTTTTTTTTTTTTTTTTGGTTTTTGTACTTTTTATCTTTTTTCTACATAACTTACATTGTCAATCATAAACTATAATAATCAACAGAGCCGATGTTTAAAACTCCGAACCTCTAATCCGCGGGTGGGGAGGCATGCTTACTGGGAAGGGTAGCAGAAGTTCTAATTTCAGTAAAATATAGTCATTGAAATATTGGTGGTTATTACAAAAAGAATAACATTTTCTCAGCTTTTTTTAAATAAAAAAAAAGCTATTAATTATAAAAGTAAAGAATTAACGAATATGTGCTGAAATTTTGATTTGAATTGGATAATTCCATGATTTTTTGGTAATTTAAAAAATAAGCGCTTCCCTTCTTGCTATTTTTCCTTCGATGGTTTGTGAAAGTGGAAAATTTTGAAATCTACATGTAATTCAAAGGGAGGCCCCGTTTGGATGTTGAAATCCCACAAGATCTCGACTTGATCGTTTTCGATTGCCTTCTCTTGCTTGTGACGGTACCATTTCACGTCGACTTCAAGCCCATGCTTCTTACATCGGTACCAATGCATCATGGCCGCCCTTGTATTATTTTTAATTCTTTTTTGTATTATTATTATCATCATCATCATCATTATTATCTTTATTATTATTATTATTATTATTATTATTATTACTATTATTACTATTATTATTACCAATATATTGTATTATAACTCATAATTTATTATTTTATGGTAATCTTATAGTTCTGTTGTCCCTTCCCACCCGCCTACGTAAACACACTTTCTTCTCATTTTTGTACTTATTAATTAAAGTGAATTGTTCATATCTTCAGAAAACTAATTTCGTCTTCGAAATGAGAGGAATTACTTTTCTAAAATGCTAGGCATTAAAAAGATGAAATCGATTGCAATATCAGTTTGCATCACGTGGACATTAATCAGGCGAAAATATACGCGTCTGCTTCTGTACGTGCGCATGCGCGCGAAAAGCGTCGTATTCATAGAATCTCACGAATCAGTTATGTGCGCGTGTATGCGTGTGTGTTGTGTGATTGCGAGAAATAGAAGGAGAAAAATGGAGAGATAGTCTGGACATTTGGGCTTCTTAGAGGGGGAGTAAAAACGTGCAAAAATATCTGCTTGCGTATGTACATTAGTTTATCTAGTTTATTTTTAGGCATGCAGAAGAAAGTCGCGTAGTTGTCTGAAAACAAAGAAAACATAATGAATAGGAATAAAGTGAAAGATAGAAAAACAATCTGAAAGAAAGAAAGAAAGAAAGAAAAAGAAAACACGAAGACAGGGCTTAAAATAGAAAGAATGGAAAAAGAAAAAAAAAGAAAGAAAGAAAGAAAGAAAGAAAGAAAACACAAAGACAGGGCGTAAAAATAGAAAGAATGGAAAAAGAAAAAGAAAGAAAGAAAGAAAGAAAACACGAAGACAGGGCTTAAAATAGAAAGAAAGAAAGAAAGAAAGAAAGAAAACGAGAAAGAAAACGAAAACACGAAGACAGGGCTTAAAATAGAAAGAAAGAAAGAAAGAAAGAAAGAAAGAAAGAAAGAAAGAAAGAAAGAAAACGAAAACACAAAGACAGGGCTTAAAATAGAAAGAATGGAAAAAGAAAAAGAAAGAAAGAAAAAAGAAGAAAGAAAGAAAGAAAAAAGAAAGAAAGAAAGAAAGCGATGATAATCTTTAAAAAAAGTAAACAAAGACACGAGGATAAGGCTTAAAATAAAAAAGAAAGACTGAAGGAAAGAAAATGAATATACTCTGTAAAAAGGAAAGCACGAGGACAAGGCTTAAAATAGAAAGAAAGAAATCAATGATGTGAAAATAAAGGAAGAAAATAGGAAAGAAAATGAAAATTTGAAAAAGCAAAGCACATTTCTATGCAAATCAGAAAAAGAAAGAAAAATATATAAAGGAAGAAAGAAAGAACTTTAAAAAAAAAACAAAGAAAGATACTTCGGAAGAGAAAGCAAATATGAAAATAAAAGGAAACTCAAAAAACGATGACAGTTTTTTAAAATAAAAGGACGAGATTATGATGACAAGAAATAAAATAGAGAGAAAGAAAACAATTAAAACATGAGAAAATCGATTGGCAAAGAAATTATGACATAGATAGATAGATAGATAGATAGATAGACCGTGAAAAAAAGGAAAGTGGTAAGTAGATAGATAGATAGATAGATAGATAGATAGATAGATAGATAGATAGATAGATTGCATCCTCTCCAAAACCTCATCGTTGTTCACATTTTTGTCCATGATATACGAACACACTGATATAGAGACATAGGTAAATACATATGTATATACACACACACACATATATATATATATTAACAGACTGAGATAGAGAGATGAACAAATTATGCTAGATATGAAAAGACTCTAAGAAATAGATAGATAGATAGATAGATAGATAAGATAGATATGAACAGACTGATATAGATAAATAGGTGTATATATATATATATATATATATATATATATTATAAATTAATTGACATAAAATATGTTTTTTTCGCTACACAGTTCTAACCATGTTTCAAAAATTGAAGCTAAAAGTCCCGAATTTAATTTTGTAATTAAATTAAAGACATTAGTTCCATTTCATCCTCAAGCGAATTTTGGAGTAACTTTAAAAATTACTGGGTTTTAACTACACAGCTAAAATAAAATTCATGTTTCCAAGGTTACAGATAAATCTATTTTGCTATTTTGGGTAGACTTGTGACTGGCAACGAAAAATGGATCTTTTATCGAAATGTTAAGCGTCGTAGACAGTGGCTTGGTAAAGGGGAAGGACCCCAGCCACAGCCGAGAAGGGAACTTCATGGGCAAAAGGTTCTTCTTTCAATCTGGTGGGATCACCAAGGAATAATCCACTTTGAATTCTTACCAACTAATACAACAATTAATGCTCAAATATACTGTAAGCAATTAGAGCGTTTGAACCAAACTTTGAGGAAAAAAAGACCTGCTCTAGTGAATCGAAAAGAGGTGATGTTTCATCAGGACAATGCGCGACCCCACACAGCAAGAATCACGTCAAAAAGATCGAAGAACTTGGTTGGGAGAAAATTCCTCATCCACTTTATTCTCCTGATCTTGCTCCTTCAGACTACCATTTGTTTCGTAGCTTACATAATCATTTGGAAGAAACAGCTTTTGTAACACAGGAAGAGGTTAAAACTGACATTTGTGAGTTCTTCGAATCAAAGCCAAAAGAATTTTACAGTAATGGAATTAGTAAGCTTGTTAATAGATGGAAGGAAGTCATAGATAATCAGGGAAAATACTTTGTTGATTGAATCTGTAATTAAATGTAACATTTGGTCACTTATTTTCATTATTCAAAATTCGGACAGAACTTATGGGATGACCTGATAATTACATACACCCATCTAAACATCTAAACAATGCATCTCTATATCTATCCGTCTAACTATACATACATACATATATACATGCATACATATACACCCATATACAGATATATATGAATACATACATGCCTAAACATACACACACACATATATAAACACATCTACATACACATCTACCTACATATACATACATCCATATACGCATATATATATATACATATATACACCTACATAAACATATATATACATACATACACATACATTTACATATATACACTCCTACATATATACACATATACATACATACACACACAAGTACGCATATATACATATACATATAAATCAAAATGTAAAATCTAAAAAAGTAAAATTTAAAAAATTTTGTCTCAAAAAAAAAATTAAATACATAGCGCATCACATAAACATACACAATATATATATATATATATATATATATATATATATATATATATATATATATATATGAACAGACTGAGATAGATATGAACAAACTATAATAGATATGTACAGACTGTGATAGATAGATAGATAGATAGATAGATAGATAGATAGATAGATAGATAGATAGATAGATTAAAAAATACTCTGTGAAAGAAAGAAAGAAAGAAAGAAAGAAAGAAAGAATGAAACGGAAAAGATTAATTGAAATAAATATAGAAATGTTTTAATAGGTCCTTCAGTTTCCCGTAATTGGTTCCGTTGACATGGAAATGTAGTTCACTCTGGCAATTTGAAATATGAACAACGTTTAACATGTCCAATGCCTTTAATCGGATGAAGTATATTCTCACTGTAGACGCAGTACAAAAATTTGATCACTAATTTTCAGAATCATTCTCGTTAGTTTTTAAATCTATATTAATAACGAAAGCTTTACTTTGTATGCCCTTGCCACGATCGCACTCAAGCGACAAGATGGGAATGAAGAGTCATATTTGTGATGTAGGCTATATAAGACGGACTAGAAGATCATTTGAGACCACTGGCTAATTAAAGACTACCGGCCGAATATAACAATTTCAAGTAAAATGCGGAAAGATATTTAGTTTGATATGAAGTACAATAATTTTTTTTTTTTTGTCCCAGAAACTTTATATATTTAAAGATTCTGGATAAAATACAAAGAAGAATCTGCAATCCTGACCTGGCATCTCGGTTTCAATCACTTCCCACCGCCGTAACGTAGCTTCCCCGTGCCTTTTCTATAAATACTTTCATGGTAATTGTTCTGATGAGCTAACCTCTATTCATAGAGACCTCAAGGTATTATAGTGACTGTAGTAAGAATAGTAATTAAGAATGTGATGTTTTGGTGTCCGATATACTATGGAATGTTTGAGTTAGAATTGTGCCGAAGTTAGTTTAATATGAGACAGATTAAAGACAAGCCTCCCCCACCTACACACCTTTTTGCCTTGTACTACATATTTGTATTTGAAAAATAAATATTACTTTCCTCTATGGTACATAGACTTTATGAATTTAAGCAAAGTACTAGACGTGTGTGTGTAATTTAAGCTAGCGAAGGAGAGCGAGAAGAAGGTACTAAGCATAATCTACAAGAAGACAGATTGCATGGTCATCAGTAAAAAGATGAGCCCGAAATGCGATTTACAGGTCGGAGACGCTAAAATCAAACAGATGCGGAAATTTAAATATCTGGTAAGTGATCTGACAGAGGACGGTAAGTGCGACGCTGAGATCCGAAGATGTATTGGGATGGCTAAAGACGCATCCCAAAAGCTAGGCAGAGTATTACGAGACAGGAGGATTTCGTTGGTAACAAAGAGTACTGAACTACTACGTGATATCTGTTCTCCTTTACGGCAGCGAATGATGGACGGTATCCTCAAAGATGAAGAAGACACTCGAGGCAACAGAGGTATGGTCTACAGAAGGATGCTAAGGATACCATGGACCAAAAATGTGATCAACGATGAGGTTTTGGAGAGGATACAAACAAAGAGGAACCTTATACTTAACATCAGGAAGATGCAGCTGAAATTTCTAGAAAATTTGATGCTAACAGGGTGAATAGATATAACGCGGGAGAAGGGAAAACAACGCGTGACATATCTAGCGGGCTTAAGCAAGTGGGTGACAGAACAGGTTCTGGGTGAAGTAGAAAAAATACAAAACATTGAGAACTACAAGGGATAGGAAAAAAACAGAGGGTCATGACCACCTATGTCCTGAATGGACACGGTACATAAAAGAAGACTAGACCTGTAACGAATAACGGCTTAGAAGAAATCGGAGATCCGAGTTTGAAAGCTGACCGAGTTCGTTACTTTCCCTTACGCGCAAATTCCTTTGGGAAAGTAATGAAAGCGTCTCGTCCCGCAACTATGAGTTAAATAGAAAGACTTGGTCCGACATTTTTGTTTAGTAACCAGTCTAGCGCAGACAGAAACGGAAACCTACTGAGGGAAAATCTTCAGCCTAGTCAATCATAAATCAAAAGAGACATGATCTCCTAAGTGTGTATCGCGTATGGCACTTAACTGCAAGAGTCAGCATTTATTTAGGTGATGAAGTTGTGGAGAGACATGATCTCCAAAACATGTATTGCGTATGGCACTTAACTGAAAGAGTCAGCATTTATTTAGGTGGGGAAGTTGTGGAGAGACATGATCTCCAAAGCGTGTATCGCGTATGGCACTTAACTGAAAGAGTCAGCATTTATTTAGGTGAGGAAGTTATGGAGAGACATGATAGCGCAAGCTTGTATCACATATGGCATTTAAATGGCATATGTGATACAAGCTTGCGCGATCATGTCTCAATTGATCATGTCTCAATTGACAGCAAGATCTTATCATTTTACAGTTGTAATGGCTAGATGTAACCGTAAGTTCTATGCAAAGAGTTTCTTCTGTAGCACCTCTCGCTTGTGGAATTCTCTCCCGGCTTCTTGCTTTTTAGTTCAATTTGATCGTCAAAAAATAAAATACAATGCCAAACGTTATCTTCTGTTTTCTTTTATTGATCTCACCCCTTAATAGCCTTTTTCCTTTTCCTATATTCTTATATTAATGACGAAGTGGAAAATATTATTTCGTGTAGAGCGTTTCGTCATTTAGTGGTGTTTTACTTGATGTAATTATGTGTATAAAGGGAAGTAGGGAATATTAAAACTCAAACATTGGTTACAATTCTGCATGGATAGAATGGTATGTACATCTTGTGAAATGGATAAGTGCAACCGTAGGTTCTATGCTAACAGTTTCTTCTTCTCTCGCACTTCTCGCTTGTGGAACTCTCTTCTTCCGGCCTCTTGCAAGATCAATCGTTATCTTTTGTTTTCTTAATTCCTGTTCTTTTATTGTTCCCCCCTCCTTAATAATATTTACTCATATGCCGTCACATTCAGTACCGCCAACCTATTATGTTGGTGCAAAAATAATGTCGTTTTCTCACATATGTTATTATGTGAGAAAACGACATTATTTTTGCACCAACCTAATATTTCCGTCTTAGTGGCTTTATTGTCTCATTTAGGGTGAAAAGATTACAAAAATATATAAGTTAGAAGATTAGCTTTAATCTAGCTTTGAGATTAGTGAAAGTCATTGGAAGTTGAATCAATGCGTGTACGTTATGAGTAAGTACTTCTAAACAAGGTAGTAAAGGAAAAGAAGAAGAAAGGACTAACTATTAAACTGTAAAAAGACAAAATATATGGTTGTCAGTAAAGGGGACAGCCTAGAGTGTGAGTTACGAATTGGAGGCAAGAGAATGCAGCTTTTCTGCATGTGACACAACCATTTACTCGTGACGTGTTCTTTTATTGTTCTCTCTCCTTAATAATATTTACTCATATTCTGTCACATTCAGCACCCTCAACCCACTTCTGTCTTAGTGGATTTATTGTCTCATTTGGGGTGAAATGATTAAAAAAAAAATTTATAAGTTAGAAGATTAGCTTTAATCCAGCATTTGAGATTAGTGAAAGTCATTGTTGGATGATGAGTCTTGAAGCGACAGAATTCTACTGGTTCTGTAGAAGGATGCAAAGAATACCATGGACTAAGCATATGAACAAAGGGGAAGGCGGGAATGAAAACGGGACTTATACTTATAATCAGAAATAGACAGCTGAAATATCTTAAACAAAAATATCTGTAAAATTTGACAAACATGTCACACTGAATGCAAATCCGAAAGACCCGACAAAGTAAACGTTGTAACTAATCTTGAAGATGACCTCTAAACAGTTGTTAACTGGGGCAAGAAATGGCTACAAAATAAAATTGCTTTTGTTTAATCACCAGGAAGAACCTTTTCTGCCTGCTATCATCATCGCTGATGGCAAACTCCAGGAGAATAACACTCTATGCTTTCTTGGCCTCACTTTTTCCACTAACATGAAGTGCAGCGACTATATCGAATGTTGGTTCACTGTGTCTTGGCAGACAATTTTCTCATCTGAATCCATCTTGCACATTTCTAAATCTACCATTCGTCTGTGCATTGAATATTGCTGCCATATCTGGTCTGGTGCTCCCACTATATGTCTCAAGAATCTTGACAAAATACAAAGGATCTGTAATGCAATGACTTCAGTTACTTTCTCGCTGACATGACGTTTGGCATTGATCTGTAATGCACCTTGACTTCAGTTACTTTCTCGCTGACATGACGTGACACTCATCTGTCTTTTCTACAAATATTTTCATGGCAACTGCTCTGATAAGCTTTTTTTGCCGGTGCCCCGACTACATGAATTTAATCGTGCTACTAGATTGGCAATTAGGTCTCACCGTTTTACTGTTGAACTAGCTACATGTAACTGCCACTTCTACTTTAACAGTTTCTTTTCTCGCATTTCCAACCTGTGGAACTCCCTTCCGATTTCTTGCTCCCCTGATATTAGGTTGGTGCAAAAATAATGTCGTTTTTTGACGTTCAACTTCAAAAGATCATAACTCCTTTCATAATAAACTTTATTAATCGAAATAAGAACCATTAGAATCGACACATTTTTGCCAACGAGAAACAAGTTTATTTATCCCATTAGCATAGAAATCCGGAGTACTGGAAGCGATGAAGTCATTGAAGGCCGATTCGGCATCATCTCGGCTTTTGAAGCATTTTTCGCGCAGGAAGTTGTCGAGATGCTTGAAAAAGTGATAATCGGTGGGCGAGAGGTCCGGTGAATATGGCGGATGAGGCAGAGTCTCGTAGCCCAATTGCAGGGTCAGTTGAGCAACATGAGGGCGAGCGTTGTCATGGAGGAGAATTGGTCCCTTCATATTGATCAATCTCGGGCACATACGTTGGAGCTTCTGGTGCATTTCGTCAATTTGTCGGTAGTACTTCTCCGCCGTAATCGTTTCGCCCGGATTCAAGAAGCTGTGATGGATGAGACCGGCCGCAGACCACCAAACAGCCACCATAACCTTTTTTTGGTGCAATTTCGGCTTCGGGAAGTGTTGTGGAGCTTCTCTGGCATCCAACCACTGTGCCGAACGTCGCCGGTTGTCGTAGAGGATCCACTTCTCATCACACGTCACAATCCGCTCGAGAAATGGGTCGTTTTTGTTGCGCAGAAGGAGCGTAGAAGACACCTCAAAACGACGAATTTTGATTATCGTTCAATTCATGTGGCACCCATTTATCCAACTTTTTTGACTTCCCTATTTGCTTTAAATGGCGAACGACTGTTGAGTGGTCGACCTCGAGTTCAACAGCAACTTCTCGTGTGGTTTTGCACCAATTAAGGCTTTCAAATGTTCGTTATCAACCGCAGTCGGCCGTCCGCGACCGTCTTCATCTTCGAGGCTCTCGTCACCATTGCGAAATTTCTTGAACCACCGTTGTGCCACACGTTCGTTAATGGTTCCTGGGCCAAACGCATTATTGATATCACGAGCTGTCTCGGCAGCTTTTCGGTCTAGTTTGAACTGGAACAAGAAAATCGTGCGGATTTGAATTTTGTCCATGCTGTCGAAAAGCCTGCAAAAAAATGAATGAAGAGATTGAGAACGGTAAAGAATAACACGATTCGATAGAGCGAAAAGCGCGCTTCAAAATGATATATAACATGGCTATATATATAAATGAATTAATTCAGAAATCATATATAAAAGTAACATATGTGAGAAAACGACATTATTTTTGCACCAACCTAATAACTGCAATCTTCAAAATTTTACATGCAACGTCAACCGCCATCTTCTGTTTTCTTGAACCCGGTTCCTTTTTTGTACTTTCCTCAATCCTCCCCATTTTCGATCTTCTCATTCAATTTCATTCCCTGCGTCCTAGTGGCTTTATCGCCTTGCTTAGAGTGAAACGATCAAAACAAAGCAGCTACAAAAGTTCAATTAAGTAGTGTTGTCGACGGTAAATGAGACGCGGAGATCCCAAGACAAATCCGAATAACGAAAGATGCCTTACAGAGGCTAAACACAGTATTAAGAGATAGGAAGATTTTGTTAAAAAACAAAGAAAAGCGTGCTTAACTGCTACGTTATATAAGTGCTCCAATGTGACAGTCAATGTTAGATAATTTCTTGAAAATGATGATGAAACTTGAATCGACAGAATTCTACTGGTTCTACCGAAGGGTGTGGAGAATACCATGGACTGAGCATATGGACAAAGGGGAAGACTGCAACAAAAACGGGACTTATACTTAGAATCAGAAATAGACACTTGAGATATCTTGAAAAAAATATCTTGATAATTTGACACACACAATACTGAATGCAAGCGAGGCAGAAGAAAAATAAGTATCACCAACATTTTTTACTGCTGTTCACTCAATATAAGGCCCAAGAGCCACTCAAGGTAGAGGATTACTGAATGAGTGTTGTATGAAATAAGACGAGGAGATAAGAAATGCAGTCTATGATGATAAGTATAAGAGGTTAAGATTATAGTGAACGGGTAAGTGTCTTTCTGATGTCTGTTCCACAGTAGCGGCTCTTAAGAATAATCTGCCCGAGTGGAACTTCCTCCTTACTAATGGAATACGAAAGGAACGGGGATGTTTCGTATCAGTGTACTTGATATGGTGGGTCTTAGCAGTGAAGGTCAGAATTGGTGGAACTAACATGTTTATAAAAATGAATGATAAGACCTTGATTGGGATGGCTAGAAAAGGGAAACACGAGCTTTGTTAAATGGAAGCTGTGGAGAGTAATGTGTGCCAATGTTCCTAATAGACACGATGCATAAAAAAAATGATTGGTGATTAGATGTTTGACAGGAAAAACCTGTTTACAAATATAAACACTGTTATTATAATAAATGTGATTCCGATGGTTAGTCTGATTGCAGGGGTTGGTCAGTTGTACTTAATTTATAGGGAGAGTTTTGTAATATTTAATTGGGTTGAAATTGTCGGGGTGAAGTGAATTAAAGAACTGGAAGAATAATCATGTGGACGTTTAACAATTCTTCCAATTCTTTAGTTCTTTAGATTAAAATATCTGTGACATGGTTTAATATTGAAAAAATAATTAACTGAGTAGCTATGTAATAATCCTATATGACAGCAGATGCTTACAAACAAAGAAGCAACAGAAATGCGGTTCGACAAAAGAATGTTGATAATACCACGAACTAAACCTGTGAGCAACGGCGAAGTTTTACAGATGATGAAAACAAAAAGGACATTTATACTTAGCACCAGAAAGAGAGAGTTGAAATTTCTATAGCGCATAAGGACAGAAGGCTTGCAAAATATGACACACACTGGACATATTGAAGGCAAGAGGGACCAAGGAAATCTACCTAAAGATCTTGTGTTAGCAGAACAGGGGCTCGGTGAGAGAGGAAAACAAACAAACTTTACTAAAAGCTAAGTTATAGTGAAATTGGAAACAAAAAAGAAGTCTTATACTTAGGATCAGCTCAATCAGGTGAGATCTCTAGGACACGTAATGAGGAAAGACGGCTTGGAAAATATGACACTCACAATACATATAGAAAGCAAGAGGGGAAAAAGGAAACAGCGCATATCAGTGAACTGGACTGAATCTGGACAACCTACCTTTACAAGTTTGGGTAAACGGACTACAGAACAGAGACTAGAGGAACGGTGAAAAGACAAAACTTACTTTGAAGGATAGAAAGTTGTGGAGAACCGTAATCTGATACGTCTTGAATGGACACGACAGACAGAAGAATTCATTACTAAAGCAAGATTGGTGGATCGTGGATTTAAGAAAAGCAGAGATAATCTATGTAAAGAGTCAGCGATCTTCCCAAAAGAAGCCATTCGCCTTCTTATTTTCCTTAACTACCATTTCATCAATGGATTTGTAAATCTATAGATGCGAAGAGTGCAATGCAATAAAAATCAAATAAATTTATCAGTCGTCCACTTCATGTTTTCAATGGCAACCTATGAAAGATGAAGTAAACCGCTTTTAGTTTATGCGATGTAATCTAAAGTTTTGATTATATGCAGGTGGCTACCGTTTTCTTGCTTTATATAAACGACCTCCTTAGGAAAATCTCAGATCATTAGTAAATATCTATGCAGATAATACCACTCTTTGCCTAAATGATTAGAGCCTGGCAGCTGAACTTTCCTCTGATTTAGATCTAACGAGGGAATGGGTTGTAACATTCAATACCTCAACAAGGGAATGAGATATAACATCCAAAATCAAGTTAGTTTTATTTTATCATCAAAAAGCAGACACCGAATTTGCGCCAGTCATGAATAACGGTTACTCTTTCAAACAGATTCTATTGAATGTCTATTGGGACTCCAGACCTCAAATGGAAATCGTATATAAGGTCTAAAGCTAAAGATGTTAGAAAAATCGTTCCAGAAAGTTGATTCATTCTACTATGCATTATCTTTACAATGGTCAGATTAGACCAAAACTGAAGTATTTCTGCTATATCTGTGCTGGAGCTGTTTCTGCTCATTCTATCGCTCCAGAAAGTACCTGGCTCCTCCTGTCATGCTTTATCTTTACAAGAGTCAGATTAGACCAAAAATGGAGTAATGGGGCCATGTCTAGACTTGAGCTGGCAAATACTCAATTTCCAGCTTTGATAGAGTTCAAAAGCGTTTAAGCGGTCTTGCAAGGGGTGACTTACTTCCCCTCCTAAACCCTTCTTTCCCACAGACTTTACATTGCAAGCCTGTCGCTACTCTACAGTTATTTCGGCTTACGACCAGATCTCGTTAAATCACTGATTCCCATACGGTCACCGAAGTTAAGCAACGCCGAGCCTGGTCAGTACCTAGATGGGTGACCGCTTGGGAATACCAGGTGCTGTAAGCTTGGATGCGCGGTGGTGTAATGGATAATGGCTCAGAATTCTTAAGCGGAGAGCCGACTTCCAATTACAATTGGGTTCGTTATATTCATTTATGTGCAAATACTCTCGTAAAGCTACGAATCAACTTCTTCTCTCCCCCATCTATGGGTTAATTAATGAGACATGCATCACTAAACCAGTATTATTTCAAAAAAGTTCTTAATCTAAAAATATTTTCTGGCTTTAAATAACCTACAAAGGATTGATAAACCGTAGAAAACGAATCAATCAATCAATCTATTGATTAAGCAGAAGAAATTAGTAAAACTTGTAAACCATTATTATCATCAAAATATATTCTTACTATCTAAAAATATTTTCTGCCTTTAAATAACCTGCAAAGGGTTGATAAGCCATGAAAAACGAATCAATCAATCAATCTATTGATTAAGCAGAAGAAATTAAAAGAAGAAATTAGTAAGACTTGTAAACCATTATTATCGCCAAAATATATTCTTACAATCTAAAATATTTTCTGACTTTAAATAACCTGAAAAGGGTTGATAAGCCGTAGAAAACGAATCAATAAAAAAAACACATTAGCTAAACAGGCATTTATTTTAGATTCATTTAAATTCTCTGAAATATATATATAGAGAGAGAAACTATCATGACCAGAAAGTAAGGGATCAGTTTTACATAATGATTGTAATATACAATTGATCCCCCACTTTACAGCCACATTATACATTTTTGTTTGTTTATCAAATTCGGATTAGGTATTAATCTACCTATTTTTTCTCTCCAACTATGGGTCTGTTAGTAAGATTCTTATTACTAAACCATTATTATCCCAAAAAAACATTCTTACAATATAAAATATTTTATGGCTTTAAATAACCTACAAAGGGTTGATAAACCGTGAAAACAAATAAATCAATTAATCAACCTATTTCTGTAAAGTGTTCACCCAAGGAATATTAATTATCTTTTTAGTACATAGCATGTTTCGAAATGTGCTGTTTTCGATACCGTTTGATGAGTACAGAGTTTTTAACAAGACCTTGTTTTTCTACAATGCATTCAATTCGATCGGAAGACCAGTGTGATATCTCCCGGATGATAAAAACAAAATAAACTGCTATCTCGGTGCTTCCAAGTAAATGTCATTGTCCCAGTAGATAAGGTTCAGTTGACAACTCGTTGAAATATTCTAGATTAGCAGTAAATAAGACAATGTCAGCTTTTCGTATCCTTTAAAAATATTATGCCACTTCCGTGAGAATCTCCATTGGAAAGATTAGCAAAAGAAGTGCTTCAGTAGAACATATAGAAGATAAGAATAGGGGCGATCGGAAAAGTTAACACAACTGGAGTAAAATGGAAGGGCCTCGCTCTGGGAGAATTTGGTGGGAATTTTAATAAAAATAAATTCTTTTTTATTTTGGGCTGAATTAACAGAAAAGATCCGTTATTTTTATTGGATATCTATATCTGAGTAGATGCTGTCTTTATTTATTAAACAGTATATTTATTTATTTCCATCTACCGGCTTGAATATTCGAGAAATCTTATTAGATAAATATGCGAATATTCAGGCCGGTAGACATAAATAAATAAATATCATCATCATGGCTTGGCTTCGTAAAACGAAGATCAAGAGGGAGTCTGTAGACGTCGCTTGCAGGAACGTTTATGATAAGTCCAATGCGGGACAGGCATACACGGTCGCAGCTGAAAGTTTGGCCTGAGGTCAATGGTATAGCGTTGCAGTACTTCCTCCTCTGCATCTTGTCCTTGAGAGCAGCCCTGCAGGTATTTTTGTTGACCATGTTTGTCGTAGTCTCTGAATATGGAATCCAGTGAAGTCACTAATGTGTTCAATATCAGAGGTTGGCAGTGAAGATTCAGAGAAAGTAGCGGCTGTTAAGTAATACTTTAAGTCTTCGATATCAAGTTGGCAGTGAAGATATTTTGGGAGAAAAAATAAAATGGCTGCCTTTATACACGTCACATTGAATATTTTGAGCTTTCTGATTGGTTAACACTTCTATTGGTGAACTATAAAATGAGTCAGCTCATTTTGGCTAGCTCACTAGTACACATACCCAAAAACTGTAACAATTTTCAAACAAGATGGTATGGTTTGTGGTGAGACGCCAAGCGTCACGGTTCTCAGCCAGGGTTGACCATTGGCAATGGTTAATGTGACAGGCAACAAAGGATTTTTTCAGGCAATCTTTGAATCGCTTCTTTGGTGCCCCTGTGCCGGAACAATAGCCAGTGACGAAGTTTAGGCAGGCCATGATTCTCCATCCTGGAAATATGTCCAGCCCAGCGGAGCTTGGACTTCGGCAGCATGTGATCTTCACCTTTTCAAGAACTTCAATACTGGAGACGAAGTTTATAGTAATAAGGCATATATATATATATATATATATATATATATATATATATATATATATATATATATATATATATATATATATATATAAAGAAGACAGCATGATTGGTGGTGAGAGGTCAGACGTCACGGTTCTCAGCTAGACCTGACCATTGTCAAAAATAAACAAATATACTGTTTAATAAATAAACAGAATGTCTACACAAATATGGGTATCCATTAAAAATAACGGTTAAGCAATAAAGTAAATATGTTAGATTAGTAAATGAAAAAATTATTCCTTTTATATATATATATATATATATATATATATATATATATATATATATATATATATATATATATATATCATATATATATATATATATATATATATATATATATATATATATCATATATATATATCCTATATATATATATATATATATACACTATTTACATTACTATTGTCCTCGTCTTTGTCGCCATATTTATTACAACGTTTCGGCCGTTGTACGCTCCGGCATTCTTCAGGATGTAACTAACGCCTTTAGTTAGACAAATCTAACTAACGCCTTTATCCACAGTGCCATGTGTGCCAATGGATAATGGCGTTAGTTAGATCCAGTGACAGGACCCAAAGAGTGTGAGTTCAATACCTGGTTAAGGCGGTGGAGAACATGGAGAGGTGAATTAACAGGAGATAACTGATAACTGACATCCATTAGACATGGCACGTGGAACTAGAATAGTTTACTTCAGTGAGCGAAATAAAGAGTTCAGGTTGATATCCCAACCACCTGGCGACAAAGATGAGGACAATAGTCCGAATAATGTAAATAGTGTACATAATGCCTCATCTCAGAAATATAGACATATATATATATATATATATATATATATATATATATATATATATATATATATATATATATATATATATATATAAGAAAATATCCATCCAGTAATAAAGATTTCAAGATCTGCTTATACATTGTTATGGTTATCTTAAAACCCTCATCTTAATTTAACGACTACTCCATAATACTTTCCCCACTGGTCTTTCGTGTTCATTCTACACAAATTAGCATTGAGTCGAACGATAGAAAGCAAAGGTATTTTCAAATATTCTTGTAATGAGATAAAAGCACCATTGATATTTTGAAATTTGCTTCCAAAATTACTTGTTTCAAAATAGATATCCGTGATATTCAAGAAGCATTTTATTGCATTCTCTGAATAAAGAATCGTAATCGTTGACATGTTATGAAGCGAAATGAATAGCTGTTGAAAGGAGGACAAAAAGAGAAAGAAAATGGAGTCAATACAGGAATTGACAACATTCATTTTTGCCGCGGTCTCTCGCCTCTTCTGTACGGATCACTTTAGGGTATGCATTTGAGGAAAGAAATGATATTAAAAAAAAAACAGGTTGAGAGAAAGGGAGAAGATAAGTAAATATAATTAGAAAAGAAAGAAAGAAATCATGGGCAGCTGGAATAAAGATATTGGGGTGGGGGGAATGAAAGATTAGAAATATAAAGCTGCAGGAAAGAGAGCGAAAAAACAGTCTGTGTTTAAAAAGAAAGAAAGAAAGAAAGAAAGAAAGAGAATGAAGATACTCTTAAAAAAGCAAACAAAAATAAGGATTAAAGTAAAAAGAAAGAAAAAGAAAGAAAACGAAGATACTCTTTAAAAAGGAAGTAAATGAAACACGAAGAATGAAAGACAGAAAGAAAGAAAAAAGACAAGAGAAACAAAGAAAACAGAAATACAAGGCTTGAAATAGAAAGAAAAAAAAGAAAAAGATGATGAGAAAATAAAAAAAATAGAATTTATAAAAGAAGGAACACAATATGTAAAATAGAAAGAAAGAAAGAAAGAAAGAAAGACCATTCAAAAACAAAGAAAGATAACTCTGAAAAGAAAGCAAAATTTAAAGTAAAAAAGAAACTAGGAAACGAAGAAAATACAAAAAGAGAAGGAAATAATGATGACAAGATGTAAAATAGAAAGAAAGAAAGAAAGTTAATGCAACCAAACAAGAACAAAGAAAAACATGTCAGAAAAGAAAGAAACAAGTAAATGACATCGAAGAGTTTGTGTGAAATGGTAGATGACGAAATGGGAAACGGAAATGTCTGTTACGTAAAAACACAAGTATACAAAAAAAGAATTGTAAAATGAAATACGATGATCAGTTTCTTGGTCCAATCCAAAATAGACCTTCCATTTCGGCCGGCAGTCAAATTACAAATATACCCAATCGCTTGGGACTATTTATGACGCAAAATATAGACTAAGATTACTTCAAAATCTAAGATAAATATTTCTATTTGATAGCATGAGCTGCCATCCATAATTAGCCATGTGAAAGAATACAAACCTTGATGGCACCTAAGATAATATGCGTGCGCGTTTGTCAAGAGTGCGATATGTTTTAACTTAATTTTTATGGTGGATGTTGGAGGAACACTGGCAATGTTTTAAATGCAGGCATTCCATTTGCCAATCTTTATGATATGAATAAAACTGAAAAGAAATTGGTTACGATTAATAGTTTTTTTACGAATAATGATAATTACGGCGAACTGGACTGAGGTCACTTGATAGAAATAAATCCATTTAAATTGGTAGATATGCGGGGGGTAGTGATTTTTTCCATCGGCAGGTCATGAAACTAGCAGAAAGGGTTTGGTTCTTGGGGCTAACTCGATAGCGGAGATAGTGACAGCGATTATTAATTATTCCGGGTGCTGTTTGCAATAAAACAATCTTAATTCAATGTACAATGCAATGATGAAGCAAGGCATGTGAATGTAAAATGAAAAAAAAAGATTAAGATTTATCAATAACAATTTATTTCGGTATTTTATACATCATATGGTGAATATAAGACCCTTGAAAAGAAGGTTAAGTTCACATATACACATTTAAAAGGGAAAGGATAACATACTCACATTTAGGTGTGTTTAATATAACCCTTTAAAAGGGGAAAGTTATGTAAACATATTGTGGTGCGTTTAAATGAAAATGGAAAGGTACAAAGAAACACATTCAGGTGTGTTTAATAAAACCCCTGGAAAGGAGGAAGTTCATAGACCAGGCACACACTGAGGTGTGATTAATAAAGCCCTTAGGAAGGGTGAAAGTTCATAGCTTGGATTTATTGTTGAATCTACATCAGAGAAGCATGAAATGTTTCAGTGGATTAGTAAATCGTTTGAGTTGACAACGCGTAATCCATTCGCCAACTGTCCTTGTTTGCTTTATGGTCTGTATTTATAGTTTTCCTTACACAGGTGCTGGCTCACAAAGAAATCCCTCGAAAATGCGAGGAAAACGCTGTCAGTGGTCGATTAATAATGTGTATTATATTTTGAGTGTTTTCAATGCTACTGGGAGTGTCACTCGGAGCCTATGCGTAAATAACTGATTTTGTTCATTCGACTCCTGACTCTTGAAATGAAAAATTCTGGTCGATCCGACAGATACAATCACGAAAAGAAACAAGACATACACAAAATAGATGTTTACTGAGGTTAGCATTGTTTCAGCTTTTAACACTGAGTCATAAACATAAGACACCCAGTGAGAATCAAAGTCGCTACACAATAATATTGATTTGTAAGGCCAACCTGCTAATCATTATACAACGATAAAGCGCCTATAGATAGATATGAACATACTTAGATAGTTTTTTCTTTACGGATTACCAACCCTTTGTGGGTTTATTAAAGCCGAAATATATATTCGGTTCTAAGAGGTCACTTACAACACTTGGTGTTGCCAAGCAGTCCTCCATTTAAGTACTGACGGGAATCGACATTGGTTAACTTGTTGATCGAACGAGAATGAATGTTTTTAGTGTTCTACCAAAAGCGACTTAGATAGATAGATAGATAGATAGATAGATAGATAGATAGATAGATAGATAAGAATAAGTACAGATTGGCGCCGAATTGTAATGGTAATGGTAATTATAAGGAAAATTTTGATATTCACTGACCGAAAAAACGAGTATTGATTTCGGTTGAAATTTCTCGAATCTTTCTTTTAAAACAGTTTTTCAGGAAAATACGTTTCTGAAGTCCAGTAGCTGTTATCGCTCTTTCCCATAATGATAAGGGATTTCCGTCATAACTTTTTACTTGAAGTAGTGTGGAATGTCAACATTTGATTATGTCATTATTTTCCCACCAAGCTACATGTGATATGACTTTTACTTCCGCAGCAGTTGGTAATCCTCAAGCGATGCGATTTCTCTTACTTGTTACAGTTCTTTGTGAATATGTAGCGCCAGTCCACAATGTTCCAAGAAGCATGATCTTAGCGACGACCATCAGCATTCACTCGCCCAAATCCATTTTTATCGATTGATCTGAAAAAACGTTTGTATACAGCTGGCAGTTTAGTTATTTCTGAACGGATTTGGCGCCATGTCTGACATCCATATGAAAGTCTCGATATGACGGGGCTATTTCAGGACAAAATTCGAGCTTTCAGGTTGATGTATGGGTTTTGTAGCAATTTGAGGTATTGGGTGAAACTACCTCTGGCGTTGCCTATTCTATGTTTAATTTCCTTTTCTCTTATATCATACACTTGATAGAGGCTGTTGATTTTTTGTTCAAGATCATTCTTATCCCATCTAAGAATATCTATGTCATCGGGGTATCCCCCACCCCATCTTAGTATATTGGCATCGGGAGGGGAAGCAGAATCGTTGTTTTCTATTGGTTGATTCGTATTGGATATGGTAGGGAATGGTCAAATGATCAGTGTCCATATTTCCAAATTTGTGTTTGCAAATGCACAGGACTTAGTACAAGAAAAGATTAAATAAATGGCCCCCCTTTCCTGTTCATCATAATCATAGTGAGGTTTGAAATGTTTCCATATTGAGGTACTCGCCAGAAATGTAAGATTTTGTGGTCTGATAAGTTCCTCTATTAAAGCGATACATTCAGTGGATTCGTAACGTGGAATGCGGTTTCTAATGGATTTGCAGATGAAGTCTCTATTGATGTTGTCATATGCTGCTATGAGGCCGACAGAGCAGGTATACGATTTCCTATTAGAGAGGTAAGCAATTTCCTGGAGTTGTTTGATGATATATATGCCATCATTAAATCGCTTTTTACTAAATCAACATCCTGAAATTTTATGATGAATTCAGGATATATGCCATCACTGTTTTCAACCCAGTTCCAGATCATAGTTTTCTGTATTGGAAAGGATTGAGTCCTATTTCTTGAAAGACTTAGCAGAGGATGTTGATTTTCTGTTCAAAATCATTCTCAACTATGAATACATATGTCTTCAGCATAGCCCCCACCAACCTCATCATCAGTAAATTGGCACCGAGAAAGAAAGCAGGATGTTGTTGTCGATTGATTGATTCGTTTGGGATGTGGTATGGAACACTTAAATGATCAGTGTCCATCTCTTCGTATCTGTAGTTGTATGTGAGCAAAGCATAGTCTAGAAAAAGATTAAATAGATTGGGGATTTCATTTCTTCCTTGTCGTGTTTCTAATGAGTTTCCGTATTGTCGTCCTCGTCAGACATGCAAGATTATTATGCAGTTCCTCTATAAGATCGGTACTTTTACCGGATGCAGAGCTTGGAAGATGGTTTCTAAATCTTTATTGATGTGGTCATATGCTGCTGTGAGGTTGATAAAGCAGGTATACAATATCCTGTTAGAGAGGTCAGTAATTTCTTGGAGTTGTTTGGTAACATATGCGCCATCATTGCATCACTTACCAGAATGAAAACCAAACTGGGTCGTTAGGAGTTGACGTTCACAAAGGGATGAGAGCCTAGTTGATATAAAGGAAAGAAAGGATATAAATTCAGTTTCGTATTCTTATCAGGCGGTAATGAGATAACACTCCATAAGGATCACTTTTTGGTATGTATTTGAGGAAATAAAGAATATGAAATTTAGTTTCGTATTCTTCTCAGATAAGATAACATTCCGTAATATCACTTTAGAGTAGGTACCTCCACTAATTCGGTATACGTGAGGTTTAAAATGAATTTTTAAAAATGAAAAAGCTTTCTTGAAGCTTTATTAAAAATACAGTTTATCCCCCTTCGGTAGATAACGCCTGCTGATAATAATAAGAATCTATTAAACTGATGATAATAGGTAGGACACAAAATTAGGCGTAAAATAGGACTCGGGCGCCAACTCCAGACGCCGAGAAGACCTCGAATGTATGAGTCGTGTCACCAACCAATTCAAGAACAGGCAATACTGGCCACTATCAGAAGCTGAATGATGCAAGGACAAAACAGATGAATATGAACACCATTCAAATAATTGTTTCATCTATTTCATACCTTAGCATTCAACCGCTAAAAAAATACGTTTGTAGAAATCCTCTATTCTCTTTCTCGTTATGTAATGCGTTTCTTGCATAAAGTATATTTTTACAATGTTTAGTTGTCTCACTTTGTTCATCAAGCCACGACTCAGTTTGGGGAGTCGATAACCTTCCCACAGCTTTGATTTTAGTTTTAACTGAAAGCTAAAAGCTTTAAAATTTACTATTTCCAGTAAGCAAAATATACCGTGATGCATTTGAAACAGAAATTATATTGACCGGAATCGATTTTTTTCAGTAAAATAGATCAAATCGGCCATTTCGCCATATTTGTAAACAAAAGTTAATTCTCGGTTTTAAAATTCTTGCAAAAATAATATATATATTTCTGAAACTTTATTTGAGGAGACATAGCCAATTTAAAGTTAAATTAATCTGATTTGAAACAAATATTATTTACTTATATAATAAAATATTGTATACAACGATTTCTTAATTAAGGTGCCTTGTTTTTCTGACGTGTAAATCGATTTATTGACAGCTAAGTGACCGCTGAACTTGTTCATAGTTAAGTATGGTGGATCAATCGATAAAGTCTATATGAGGGTAAGGGGGGATAATCCTTAAAATACAATGATCTTTTAATGATAATGTTTGGTTTGTAGATCCATATTTAGAAATTATGGAATAAAATCGAAATTCTTTAAAAAATATTCGGATCTTCAGAATGTAATAAGCTTTACAATGTATGATTAGTAATATTAATAACACTTGTCCTAAGAGTTATCCCATTGGAAATGAATTTTAAAAGATTTAAAAACTTTATAAATTATTCAATTTAAAATTATAAAAAATAAAAACAGATTTTGTAAAATTTCATTTTCCATCGAATTTTTTTCTTCAGATAATATTATCGTTAGTATAAATTATTCATAAAGCAATTAAAAGCTTCTCTAATTAAATAATGTCTTAGTTTTATTGCGTTTTTAGTTTTCAGTTCAGAACAAATTTTCAGTGAGAGGGGGTCGGACTTTGCAAAAAGAAAAACGGTGATTTAAATTCTTCAAAGAATTATGTTTTTAACTAATATAGTCACTAAAAAGTATTTACGTTGAATTTCTTAAGTTTTCATAAAATTAAGTAAGGTGGTAAAACACATGTAAAAAATATATTTTTACCAAGATTTTCTAATAAAAAAGTTTCAAAAATAATTTCATTCATTTGTGAATAAGTCCTGAAAATGTCATTAAAATACGACAATTATTTGATTTTTTTTCAAGTATTTTCAAATTAAGAGGTTAAAATTTGCTATGCTAAAAATTAGTACAGCCGCTGACATAAAAAATATAAGTTTTTTAATCAAAATGTCGAATGTTCTAAAAAGGGGTAAAAAATTTAATTAAATATTCAATAAAATACTTTGATCCATCCTCTTCATAATAACAAAGATTTTAACGATAAAAATGTTTTCATTACGTTTAGAGCATGTTTTCATCAGAGTATGCTGATTTTTTAAGCGATTTCGTGGAGGTACCTACTTCGGAGTATGTATTTGATGAAAGAAAGAATACAAAAAAAAAACGGGACGAGAGAATGAAAAAATGTTAGGCAAAAGAAACTCAATAGCAACAAAAAATAATGGGAGTGTGAAAAAAAAGTAATTATAAAAAATAGGAACCAGTATATATATATATATATATATATATATATATATATATATATATATATTCCATCGTATTAACTTGAGGAAAAGATTTCTGGTATATTTTGAAATAAAGTACATTCTGGTCATCGTATCTTTTCTTATAATACAAAGCAGATTTTCTTGTTGCTGTCTTTGTCGTGTTTATATTGTTTTCTTATTAAGAAAGAAAGAGAAAAAAGAAAGAAAGAGAAAAAAGAAAGAAAGAGAAAAAAAGAAAGAAAGAGAAAAAGGAAAGAAAGAGAAAAAAGAAACAAAGAGAAAAAAGAAACAAAGAGAAAAAAAGAAACCAAGAGAACAAAATTTCATATTGAAATATGAAACAAGTCGCGGTTGAAATTTGTGTGTGATGATGGGTTATTTTTTTAACTTTAATCACATCAAGGGATTTCCCCTCGTAGAGCTGTAGAGGATTGTAAAGAAATAAACTCCATAATGGATGTTGGAGCTCCACACCTAGAAAAGGGAAGAATATATATATATATATATATATATATATATATATATATATATATATATATGTGTGTGTGTGTGTGTGTGTGTTACAAATGGAAAGTGTTTTAATTCAACCTTCTTTGGCTTTATTGTGAACAGAAAGATAAAGAAGTTGAAAGAAAAGAAAATTCCAGATTTCCATTTCACAAGAGTAAACGCACACGTACAAGCATAGACATGTGTACACATTGCCCATACACGTGCACAGACGAATGCACACGTTTACACTCACACATATTGAAAAACGAGCAATAAACACACACATTGGAATCTTTTGAACATATTTTTAAAATATCTTTCTGGGCTTCACCTCTGCCACTCACTTTCTATTTTATTCTCTTATGACCTCCGAAGTTAAGCAACGTTGAATCTGCACAGTACCTACATGGGTGATCACTCGAGAATACCAGGTATTATAATCTTTGAAGTGAAGGTGATGTGTGGATAATGCCTCGGAGTTGTTAATCGGAGAACCGAATTCTAAACCCCATTGGGTTCGTGATATTCACTTAGAAGCAAATACCCTTAGAAAACCTATTCTCTCCCCCCAACAATGGGTTAATTAGTAAAACTTGCATCACTAACCCTTTATTATCTTCAAAAATATTCTTATAATTTAAAATATTTCCCGGCTTTAAATAACCAAAAAATGTTGATAACCGTAGAAAACGAATCAATCAATTAACAATTTTTATTGATTATCAGTAAAATCGATTAAGTCGTCCATATTAAGAAATCTGTCAACACGATATACTTTTCTGAAACTTTATTTTCAAAAAATTAGTTTACTAATTGTATTAATCTAAATTTAAAACAAATATTAGTTATTTTTGTTTAAAATATCACAGAAAAGGGTTTTTTTAACACAAAGGTGGGTGTTCTTTTGAGGTGTCAACAGTTTTTTCGACATCCTGATGTTTAATAAATTTAAATAAGGAGAAGATAACTGTAATAAAATTGCATGACGAATACAACGTAAATACTTTTTAGATATTTTTTAACTATCCAATAATCTTAAAAATGTAAAATATTTAAGCATTCTAATATTATATTGAATTTTAATACATTGGCTTTTTAGCCTTACTTATGAAGACGCCTATTGAGGAAAATGTTAGAAAATTAGAAATAAAATGTAAAATTACTATGGCTCTTATTTTCTGATAATGCTGTGTATGAACATCCATATCTTAAAAAGTCGTCATCTTTATACACACAAAAATAATTCAAAATTCTTTTTAAAATACTTGGGTTCGTCGAATTGTAGTGAGCTTTTCCATTCATGATTAATAAATACAGTTTTAATTTAATAACAATATCACTTGACCGCTACAAATTAATATAGAATTTTAAAAGATTAAAAATTTTATAAATTATTCTAATTAAAATTTTTAAAGCATAAAGCCCATTCTTGTAAAAATTCATTATTCATCGAAAAAAAAGGTTTTCTTAAAAAACTAATGCCCATAATATATTTTATTCAAAAAGCAAGTAAACGGCAGGGGGTCCTCTTTGACCAAAAGATTTTGATGATTTAAATTCTCTAAGGACTTGAGCCTATAACTAATAAGTAAAACAGAAAAGAATTTTCGAAATAACATATGTAAAAAAAAATATTTTTTTACCAAGATTTTCTAAAACAGAAACGTTTCAAAAATAATTTTATTCGTTTATGAATAAGTCCTGAAAGTTTCATGACACTTTCATTTGAAAATTCTTGCAAAAATCAGATAATTTTTCTCATATTTTAATATGAGACAAATTATCTGATTTTTGCAAGAATTTTCAAATGAAAGTGTCTTTCCCCGCAAAAAATAACCCCTCAAATTCCCCATACAAATTTATGCGTCAAATAAACAATATTTTTAAGCAGAATTTCGAGGATTCTAAAAAGGATTTATATATTTAATTTTTACATCAAAAGGTCCTTTGGTCTTTCTTCTTAGTAATAACACAACGATTTTGGCGATAAAACTTACTTCTTATTAAATTGAGAGCTTTTTTTCATCATGCATGCTAATGTTTTAGCGAATTTTTGGAAATACTGTTATGATAATTTACTCACACATGCATGAACTCTAAATAGGAGCAGGTACTGCCTTTTGGTAAGGGAAGTTTCCAGCAGTCAGCTCTGACAGTCGGGCCAAACATTCTTGCTGTAACACTCTCGTTTGTATATGTTTGTATTACTGTTTCTGTTAATATGTTTGTTTAACTCAATTCCTCTCTTTGTATCTTCATATATATATATATATATATATATATATATATATATATATATATATGTTGTTGAGATTAACAAACCTCTCCAGAATTTAACTTAGATTCGCCCAAATAGCATATATACTAAAGCCGAGAATCGTTAGCAGAGCTATTCGAACCTTATATCCTTACCACTGAAATCAGCAAGACTATGTCGACTCCAAGCGAGATTATGTTTTATGATTGTGTTATCGCCATTCATTAGAATGAAGACATAACAGTGGCCACGAGGATTCGAATTCACACGAAAAAGAACAACAAATTTTTCCTCTCGCTTAGCATAAATAGCTGGCAAAGAAAATTCAAAATTCACGGAAAAATTGGCTGGCCTAGACGTTGCCGTCGCTCACATAGCATAACTTATTAAGAGCGCTAGGAAAATACAGCACTAGGACGTAAAACCGATTCAGCAAGTATTTCAGAAACTAAATGATTACGGTTTCAAACTCAGTGAACAGAAATATTAATTCTTTATGGATAAGATTAAATATTTAGGTCAGATAATCGACGAAAAAGGAAGACCAGAACCCGCTAAAGCAAGTGCCATTGAAGACATGCCTCCCACGACAAATTTGGTGTCCTTACAATCATTTCTCGCATTAGCAAACTATTATAATACTGATGACATGCATCAACAGATAATAGTAACGTAGGAGGCGAGCGAATACGGCATAGGAGGGCTAATAGGCCGGTAATGTGAAAGTAGTCGCCTACGTTTCAAGAAGTTTGAAAAATATGGAAAAATACTACAGTAAAATTGAAAAATATGCGCTTGCAATAATTTTTGTTGTAAAGAAATTTCATAGGTTGATATTAGGAAGAAAATTCATACTGCAAACTGATCATCATCCATTATTAAATATATTCAGTTCTAAGAAAGGGATTTCCACGCATACTGTAAGCAGACAACAGCGTTGGTCTACGATTTTACTGAACTATAATTTCTAGATTGAATTTCTATCGTCAAAAAAATTGGGATATGCAGATGGATTGTCCAGATTGATATCGAAATGTAAAGAAGATTTTGAAGATGCTGTCATTGCTTCGCTAGAATCTTAAAGTGAAATTAAAAAGTTGGTGTATAATACTTTTAAAGAATTCGCCGGTCACGATAGATGATATCAAAATCATTCTAAAATGGATACGTTTATTCAAAAAACTATGAATGACGTTAAGTCGAAATGGAGTAAAACTAAAATTAAACCGGGTAACAAAAATACGGCATTTTCTATTTGTGATGTACTTTTGTACGATTGTTTCGTTAATTAGAAAATGTAATTGTAATTCAGCAGCAAAATCTCTACAAGAAAGATAACAGTTAATTCTATACTTGAAGAGGTCAGGATTGTTGTGACTGGGAAAACAAGCAAATGAACATACTTTAGAAGGAACTGCAAAACCCAATCCTAAACAGGAAACAAACAATAAACTTCTGTTTCAATATATATATATATATATATATATATATATATATATATATGTATGTATGTATGTATGTATATGTATGTGTATGTATGTGTGTGTGTGTGGGTGTGTGTGTTGTTACGGTTTTTTGTATATATTATATAACTAGGGTATTTATTTTGCGTAATTACAAATGGTAGAAGGCGTGCGAAGCCGTTTCTTCTAAGCCAAGACCACACCGTTCATACTCTGGCAAATCCGCCAAACCCCATATGAAAGCCTTGTCGTTAAGAGGCAGCCGATTCCGAGCCAGTCGCCAGGTAAGCGAAAACTCAGGGTTACTGAGGTAATCCGCCGCTGGCGCCCAAGACCAGTAGGAGCGATACTCCTCCTCCGACAAGCCGAGCGTATCTCGTAGGGAATCCTTCGCGAGCCCCTCCACTAAACCACGATAGAAGATCTTCCTAGGCCGTGAAAGGTCACTGGACCGGGGAATGGCCTTCAAGGCCGACCGACACTCGCGAAGAAAATCCGACTCGTCCCGGGGTTTACGACGGCGCTCAATCCTCGAGATGGGGGGACTAACAATCCCCTCCAGAATCGGATCTCTTCCAGTCAATGCGCGGCGTAGGAAAGCCAACCTAGAGGGACGGATGTGACTCAAGAGGTGCGGCAATCCCAGCCCCCCATGACAAGGACGTTTAGTGCAGACTCGTCTGTCGACCCTGTTCACGCGTCCCTCCATAAAATGGAGGATAGCGATCGCTCGAGCGCCTTCCAATGGGTCTCACAGAGAGGAAGTACAGACAATCGATAAAGAATCAGGGGGAAAATGTATGTAGCACACACCTCCGCCCTGCCCTTCACGGACAACCGCCGTCGATTCCAAGTCTTGCCGGCAGAATCGACCTTTGCAAGTACTTCAGACCAATTTTTCTCCAGCTGAAGGTCCGGTCCAAACCATACACCAAGAATGCGGACAGGTCCATCCGTCCAACCGAAGCGGCCCGGAAGAGAGACCCCCTTCCAGGCACCTAACCGCAAGCCGGACGACTTGTCGCGGTTTATCTTGGCCCCTGTCACCTTCTCGTACCGATCAAGCGCCTTCTCTACACCTCGATGTCGCCGCGGGACGACACGAAAGCAGATACGTCATCGGCGTACGCGGAAACCCTGGCTCGATCCCCTCCAGGAACGGCGATTCCGCGTAGGGCCGGACTGCCGGTCTCGTCCTTCAGCCGGCGAAGGAGAGGCTCCAACGCCAAAGCATAAAGGAGAGGCGACAGCGGACAACCCTGACGAACCGACCTAGACAGCACGAACGCGTCCGACAACCTTCCGTTCACCTGTACCACAGCACTGGGGGAGCGATACAGGAGGCTAATCCAGCGGCAGAAGTTGGGTGCGAATCCAGCGGCCTGCAGGACAGTAGCAAGGTAGCGATGGTCGACCCTATCAAATGCCTTGGACTGATCAAAATTGATAAGCGCGGCTTGCTCGTCGTCTTTTACACCCTCTATGATCGTGCGGATCAGATGCAGGTTGCTCTGAATTGTTCGGCCCCTCACAGAACAAGTCTGCTCAGGTCCCAACAGAGACTCGGCAACTGACTGCAAACGCTCCTGCAGGATATTGGCCATAATCTTTAACTCTGTGTTTAGCAGAGCTATGGGCCTGTAGTCATCTAGCTTCACCACACCACCTTTGCCCTTTTTCAACAGAGTGATCACGCCCCTGGTGATCCGATTGGGGATCGACCCCGACCGAAACCAGTTCTTGAACACTGCAGTCAAAATCGGAACAAAGATGTGCGACAGCCTCAAGTACAATTCATAGGGCAAACCATCCAGACCGGGCGACTTCTTCAAAACCGCGTAGACTTCGCCCTCCGTGATCTCTCTCTCGCAGCTAGCCGCTTCAGTCGGCGAAAGCCGAGGAAAGTCAGCCAAATAGCTACGAAACTCCTCCTCACGGAGACCAGGCTCCTTGGTAAACCGGCTCTCGAAATGGCGCCGAAACGTCATCAGTGGCCCGAAGAGTACGCCTCTCCGGGGAATATGACCTCACGAATGTAACGATCGCCAGCTCGACGGACCTCTTCCCTGCGCAGATCTGCGCCCAAGTTCACAGCTTCGGAAGACATCTTGCTTAACTTATGTCTAATTACCTGGCCCATGTACCGCTCGCTATTCGAACGATCCAGGGCCTCTTTAGCAAAGGCTATCTCTAGGGGATCCCCCCAGCCACCGCCCGGGAATAACTAAACTTGAGTGTCTTCACCTTATCAGCTCTATCTAGAGCGAGCCGTTTGCTGAAATCAGTGATGAAAGACTTAATCCTACACTTAAGGCGTTCCCACCACTTATTCCCGATAACCGCCCCCACTAGCTCCCGCTGCACTAGTCTAATTAGCTGTTCCCGGAAGTCCTCCCTGTCCAGTAAGGACAGATTGAACTTCCAGTACCCAGCCATTCTAGCACTATTGTCTAACGCCACCCGGGCACAAACGAGTTTGTTGTCCGAATAGCCTACCCAGTGGAACATAGGGCAATCTAGTAGATCTATGTCGGCTCTTCTAACTAACATTTTGTCAAGGTAGATGACTACCTTGTCAAAAGGCCAATTAAGAGCCCACGTCCACATTTTCCCCGGGATGATCGACCCGGTATCTATCGACGAGACCATAATCATCGATCAGATCAACCAGGCTACGATCGCCCCTTCTCTCGCTAGCTCCCCGCCCCCTGTCTAACTTGGGGTCCAGGATGGCATTCCAGTCCCCCATTAAAACTAGGCGCGTTGAATCCACTAGGAACGGCCCCAACCGCCGAAAAAAACGAGACGACTCGGAACGAACCACTTTTCACGGCAATATCGGCCACGATCAACCGGCCCTCGCCATCGGTATGCACAAGGTCCACCTTCGCATCAAGAGTACGCCTGACAAGCAAAGAAAATCCTCTGGCAGAACGGTCCCCATATGCTGAATAGACGACAAAGTCATCTTCCAGCACACACGCATCGGAACTGCAAACAAAGTGGGTCTCTTCTATCGCGGCGACATCCACATCAAGGGACAGAAGGTCCCGGAACAGGCGGGCAGCCTTATCCCGATCCCTTAAGCCCCTCACATTCAACGTAGCTATCTTTATTTCCATTTCTAGGCCTGCAAAGAGAAAAAGAGTAAGAGCAAAAACCTACTCACATACGGGGCGGAAATCTGCGGGTGACAGGACCCCGACGGATTGTCCCAGGCTTCCCGTGCCCAACTCTGTCGTCATACGACCATCTGGGACAATTCCACCTACGTCCATAGGGAACGTTAATTTGGCTGCCCTATATACAGAGGGATGGAGTAATACAGGGACCCTCCCTGCACAGAAATGTGAAAGTTTTTTAAGGTCTTGTGAGCCAGTTTCAAAGATCCCAATCTCCGGGAATACCTCCTTGCATTCCTGAAGGAAAGGCCAAATTTTTAAAGTGTCCCTAATAAAAGGTAACAATACCAGGGGCTTTAGGGAAATTCCTGGGGTCTTCTACAGACTTGCCATCGAGGGCAGTCAGTTTAAACAGTGGACCTAGCCGGGCCTTCTTATGCGCCGACATGTCCTTCTCCAGCTCTCTCCTGTCCACCTTGCAAATATTTTTTCTTTTTCTTTCTTTCTCTGGGGAGGGCGGGGTAGATGTGTGAGGTAGAGAAAAGGAGGGAGGTGGGGTGGAAATAGAAGCAAATGCGGAGATGGGCGGAGCGGGGATTGAAGCACGGGAAGGGGAGGAAGGAAGACTGTTTGTTATCAGTACTGCTGGTTTCGGGGACCCAGGGACGGATCGTCGCCTGAATCTATCCAAGTCCTCATCCTTTCTACTAATGTGCTGTTGTCTTGGTTCAGTGTCTTCTTCCTCCTCCCTATTCCTCTTTAATGAAGAGACTCGAGGGGGAGGCATTTGCTCCACCTGCATTTCATTGTCGGATTCTGGTTTGCTCTTCTCTTGTCCATTTTGTTCTTGCTGCTGTTGCTGCTGCTGCTGCTGTTGTTGCTGCTGCTGCTTCGGGACTTGTTTTTCATTTTGCGGCCCCTTCTGCTTTTGTGGCAGTTTCCCAGGACTTTTCTGTACCTGCCCCTCCTTGGGCTGCTCCTGGGGTTGCCGTTGCTTTTTGGGGGACGACACATCTTGTTTTGACGGCGAGGATGCACTTTCCTTCCTACGCCCTTTCACGGTCTTCCACTCGTTATCGGAAGCCTTCTCCTTCGCCACTTCCGGAACTGCTGTTTTGGCTGCTGGAGTTGTTGCTGTTGCCGCGGGGGGTGCTGGAGGCTGGGTGTTCTTGGCAGGACACACCTTTGCCATGTGTCCCAAAGTTCCGCATGACCAACAGTATGGTCTGCGTCCCTCTACCACCACCAACATGCGTCTATTTCTACACGTCAGTACATTTGGTACGTCCCTGAATGACTCTCTGTTCATTGTTACTTGTAGAACTATGTCCCCAGTTGCAATGCCTGCCTTACTTTTAATTGTGTCCACCTCCTCCACTAATCCATATTTGGAGAAGAAGGCTCCCAACCTATCTTCGCCGATATCCACGGGCACTCCGTGGACGGTTATCTTCGTTCGCCTAGTGCCCATGTATTCGGTTTGGAGCCTCAACGTTGGAGTAGTTAATGTGCTCCCTGCAAGTCCTTTTGCTTCCACCTCGCTTCCAAGAAGCATCTCCCACATTGCATGGGATTTCCGGGCCAACATTTTCGGAATAATTTTTAAATTCCTCAAGGCATCCTCAATTGTCTCCCTACTGACCCCAACCAGCTTGCGACTCTTTATGTCAAAGGTCAGCAGGGAGATTACTTTAACTTCAATTGCCTCCAGGGCCTCCGGAATTGTCAGAAATTCATTTCCCTGGATAAACTTATCTAACTTCGGCCTCAGTTTTCCCGTCCACGCCCTTTTTCCATTCGGTGACTTCTCTGGTGTTGACACCGTCGATTCAATGTCGTTTAAATTGTCCGCCATGGTGGAATTTTCTTCCACCATGGCTTAAAATTGTAACTCCGCCTTAAATGGTTTGTTTTTGCTACGAGAAACAAAGAAAAATAACAAAAAGGTGGGGGGGAGAAAGAAACCAAATACAAAATATGTCAACTAAAAGTCCATAAAATTAAATAAAACTGAAACAAAAAAAAAGCACAACAAAGGATTAAAAAGGAAACCAAATCAAAAACGAATTGTAAAATGCAATGAAAAACTGAAATAAAACTGAAAGTTTCAACAAAATAACGAAAATAACTTATCGAATACTTGAAAGTTTTGGCGAAGTTGATGTAGTACAATACAATAGTATACAATAGAATACTCCACACTACGAGAGAGGGGGTATATATTATAACTAGGGTATTTATTTGCATTGAAATACAAATTGTGGCACAAGGCCAAAAAGGGGAGGGGTAGAGGCTGGTCAACGCTAACTATCTTATACCTAGCTAATCTGACTCACGACCCATTCACACATTACAATTTACCCATTCACCACAAGAACTCGTCCGTCACCAAACAATCCTCCAACCACCATAATACCGCATCCTCTCTAGGGGAACCTACCAAAACGCGCCCCACACCATAAAAATTTGATGATAATACATAAAATACATAAAATTTTAATAATGATAGAATGAGAGGGGAGGGAGATGAACCCAATAATCAAATAAATATAAACACAAAATACAAACTAAACATAACAGATGTTAGTAGGGGACCGTCCAACCCTCAAAATAGAGAGGCCGCTGTATTCTGCCCAGGGGACAGAATCAAGAAGCTCTCTCGCTAAGGGAGTGGGGAAAAAGGATAAAATATTATGCGGGAATGGGGAAATATAAAGCTGACCGAGTCGAGATGAAAAGGAGGGTTAAAAACAAACTGGGGAGGTTGGGAATCTCGACTTGGATCATAACCAAAAAGTAGCCGGGTTACAGGCCAGGAACAACACTTACTCACATTAACTAGGTACACTGAAGCTTGTCTAACCTAACCAAGGGGAGGGTTCCACAGGAAGCCACCCCGATGTGCAATAGGTTGACCTAGAAGAGAAAATCAAGGCTAGCCCCGGTCACACGAACCAAGCTCGCCTCTTTTACCCACCTTTCGCTAAAGACTGTCGAATGCAATCGTTTTCTATCAGATCTAATCTTCATCTTGAGCTGATGCTCAAAGAATAGGATTAGATGCTGATGAGAAAGACGGTTGCCCCGCAAGACTTCCTCCTTTCGCGTCGTCCAAATCACCATTCGAGCCGTGGCCAGCAGCGTCAGAAACACCATTCGTTTCACCCCGGAATACGGGGGCGACACATTGTCACACGCGTATGCGCGATCAATGGACACAAGCTGTTCGGGAGCGAGACGAGCCGTCAGCTCGCCGACATGGTCCCATAAGGGGCGGACCCGGGGGCAATGGTAGAAGGCGTGCGGAGCCGTTTCCTCTAAGCCAAGACCACACCGTTCACAGTCTGGCAAATCCGCCAAACCCCATATGAAAGCCTTGTCGTTGAGAGGCAGCCGATTCCGAGCCAATCGCCAGGTAAGCGAAAACTCAGGGTTACTGAGGTAATCCGCCGCTGGCGCCCAAGACCAGTAGGAGCGATACTCCTCCTCCGACAAGCCGAGCGTATCACGTAGGGAATCCTTCGCGGGCCCCTCCACTAATCCACGATAGAAGACCTTCCTAGGCCGTGAAAGGTCACTGGACCGGGGAATGGCCTTCAAGGCCGACCGACATTCGCGGATGAAATCCGACTCGTCCCGGGGTTTACGACGGCGCTCAACCCTCGAGATGGGGGGACTGATGGTAAGGCTAGGGAAGGCGTCCCTAACAATCCCCTCCAGAATCGGATCTCTCCCAGTCAATGCGCGGCGTAGGAAAGCCAACCTAGAGGCACGGACGTGACTCAAGAGGTGCGGCATTCCCAGCCCCCCATGACACGGACGTTTAGTGCAGACTCGTCTGTCGACCCTGTTCACGCGTCCCCTCCATAAAATGGAGGATAGCGATCGCTCGAGCGCCTTCCAATGGGTCTCACAGAGAGGAAGTACAGACAATCGATAAAGAATCAGGGGGAAAATGTATGTAGCACACACCTCCGCCCTGCCCTTCACGGACAACCGCCGTCGATTCCAAGTCTTGCCGGCAGAATCGACCTTTGCAAGTACTTCAGACCAATTCTTCTCCAGCTGGAGGTCCGGTCCAAACCACACTCCAAGAATGCGGACAGGTCCATCCGTCCAACCGAAGCGGCCCGGAAGAGCGACCCCCTTCCAGGCACCTAACCGCAAGCCGGAAGACTTGTCGCGGTTTATCTTGGCCCCTGTCACCTTCTCGTACCGATCAAGCGCCTTCTGTACCGCCTCGATGTCGTCCCGGGACGACACGAAAGCAGATACGTCATCGGCGTACGCGGAAACCCTGGCTCGAGCCCCTCCAGGAACGGCGATTCCGCGTAGGGCCGGACTGCCGGTCTCGTCCTTCAGCCGGCGAAGGAGAGGCTCCAACGCCAAAGCATAAAGGAGAGGCGACAGCGGACAACCCTGACGAACCGACCTAGACAGGACGAACGCGTCCGACAGCCTTCCGTTCACCTGTACCACAGCACTGGGGGAGCGATACAGGAGGCTAATCCAGCGGCAGAAGTTGGGTGCGAATCCAGCGGCCTGCAGGACAGTAGCAAGGTAGCGATGGTCGACCCTATCAAATGCCTTGGACTGATCCAAATTGATCAGCGCGGCTTGCTCGTCGTCTTTTACACCCTCTATGATCGTGCGGATCAGATGCAGGTTGCTCTGAATTGTTCGGCCCCTCACAGAACAAGTCTGCTCAGGTCCCAACAGAGACTCGGCAACTGACTGCAAACGCTCCTGCAGGATATTGGCCATAATCTTTAACTCTGTGTTTAGCAGAGTTATGGGCCTGTAGTCATCTAGCTTCCCCCCACCACCTTTGCCCTTTTTCAACAGAGTGATCACGCCCCTGGTGATCCGATTGGGGATCGACCCCGACCGAAACCAGTTGTTGAACACTGCAGTCAAAATCGGAACAAAGATGTGCGACAGCCTCAAGTACAATTCATAGGGCAAACCATCCAGACCGGGCGACTTGCCTCTGCCGACCTTCTTCAAAACCGCGTAGACTTCGCCCTCCGTGATCTCTCCCTCGCAGCTAGCCGCTTCAGTCGGCGAAAGCCGAGTAAAGTCAGCCAAATAGCTACGAAACTCCTCCTCACGGAGACCAGGCTCCTTGGTAAACCGGCTCTCGAAATGGCGCCGAAACGTCATCAGTGGCCCGAAGAGTACGCCCCTCCGGGGAATATGACCTCACGAATGTAACGATCGCCAGCTCGACGGACCTCTTCCCTGCGCAGATCTGCGCCCAAGTTCACCGCTTCGGAAGACAACTTGCTTAACTTATGTCTAATTACCTGGCCCATGTACCGCTCGCTATTCGAACGATCCAGGGCCTCCTTAGCTAAGGCTATCTCTAGGGGATCCCCCGCAGCCACCGCCCGGGAATAACTAAACTTGAGTGTCTTCACCTTATCAGCTCTATCTAGAGCGAGCCGTTTGCTGAAATCAGTGATGAAAGACTTAATCCTACACTTAAGGCGTTCCCACCACTTATTCCCGATAACTGCCCCCACTAGCTCCCGCTGCACTAGTCTAATTAGCTGTTCCCGGAAGTCCTCCCTGTCCAGTAAGGACAGATTGAACTTCCAGTAGCCAGCCATTCTAGAACTATTGTCTAACGCCACCCGGGAACAAACGAGTTTGTTGTCCGAATAGCCTACCCAGTGGAACATAGGGCAATCTAGTAGATCTATGTCGGCTCTTCTAACTAACATTCTGTCAAGGTAGATGACTACCTTGTCAAAAGGCCAATTAAGAGCCCACGTCCACATTTTCCCCCCGGGATGATCGACCCGGTATCTATCGACGAGACCATAATCGTCGATCAGATCAACCAGGCTACGATCGCCTCTTCTCTCGCTAGCTCCCCGCCCCCTGTCTAACTTGGGGTCCAGGATGGCATTCCAGTCCCCCATTAAAACTAGGCGCGTTGAATCTACTAGGAACGGCCCCAACCGCCGAAAAAAACCAGACGACTCGGAACGAACCACTTTTCACGGCAATATCGGCCACGATCAACCGGCCCTCGCCATCGATATGCACAAGGTCCACCTTCGCATCAAGAGTACGCCTGACAAGCAAAGAAAATCCTCTGGCAGAACGGTCCCCATATGCTGAATAGACGACAAAGTCATCTTCCAGCACACACGCATCGGAACTGCAAACAAAGTGGGTCTCTTCTATCGCGGCGACATCCACATCAAGGGACAGAAGGTCCCGGAACAGGCGGGCAGCCTTATCCCGATCCCTTAAGCCCCTCACATTCAACGTAGCTTATCTTTATTTCCATCTTCTAGGCCTGCAAAGAGAAAAAGAGTAAGAGCAAAAACCTACTCACATACGGGGCGGAAATCTGCGGGTGACAGGACCCCGACGGATTGTCCCAGGCTTCCCGTGCCCAACTCTGTCGTCATACGACCATCTGGGACAATTCCACCTACGTCCATAGGGAACGTTAATTTGGCTGCCCTATATACAGAGGGATGGAGTAATACAGGGACCCTCCCTGCACAGAAATGTGAAAGTTTTTTAAGGTCTTGTGAGCCAGTTTCAAAGATCCCAATCTCCGGGAATACCTCCTTGCATTCCTGAAGGAAAGGCCAAATTTTTAAAGTGTCCCTAATAAAAGGTAACAATACCAGGGGCTTTAGGGAAATTCCTGGGGTCTTCTACAGACTTGCCATCGAGGGCAGTCAGTTTAAACAGTGGACCTAGCCGGGCCTTCTTATGCGCCGACAAGTCCTTCTCCAGCTCTCTCCTGTCCACCTTGCAAATATTTTTTCTTTTTCTTTCTTTCTCTGGGGAGGGCGGGGTAGATGTGTGAGGTAGAGAAAAGGAGGGAGGTGGGGTGGAAATAGAAGCAAATGCGGAGATGGGCGGAGCGGGGATTGAAGCACGGGAAGGGGAGGAAGGAAGACTGTTTGTTATCAGTACTGCTGGTTTCGGGGACCCAGGGACGGATCGTCGCCTGAATCTATCCAAGTCCTCATCCTTTCTACTAATGTGCTGTTGTCTTGGTTCAGTGTCTTCTTCCTCCTCCCTATTCCTCTTTAATGAAGAGACTCGAGGGGGAGGCATTTGCTCCACCTGCATTTCATTGTCGGATTCTGGTTTGCTCTTCTCTTGTCCATTTTGTTCTTGCTGCTGTTGCTGCTGCTGCTGCTGTTGTTGCTGCTGCTGCTTCGGGACTTGTTTTTCATTTTGCGGCCCCTTCTGCTTTTGTGGCAGTTTCCCAGGACTTTTCTGTACCTGCCCCTCCTTGGGCTGCTCCTGGGGTTGCCGTTGCTTTTTGGGGGACGACACATCTTGTTTTGACGGCGAGGATGCACTTTCCTTCCTACGCCCTTTCACGGTCTTCCACTCGTTATCGGAAGCCTTCTCCTTCGCCACTTCCGGAACTGCTGTTTTGGCTGCTGGAGTTGTTGCTGTTGCCGCGGGGGGGTGCTGGAGGCTGGGGGTTCTTGGCAGGACACACCTTTGCCATGTGTCCCAAAGTTCCGCATGACCAACAGTATGGTCTGCGTCCCTCTACTACCACCAACATGCGTCTATTTCTACATGTCAGTACATTTGGTACGTCCCTGAATGACTCTCTGTTCATTGTTACTTGTAGAACTATATCCCCAGTTGCAATGCCTGCCTTTACTTTTAATTGTGTCCACCTCCTCCACTAATCCATATTTGGAGAAGAAGGCTCCCAACCTATCTTCGCCGATATCCACGGGCACTCCGTGGACGGTTATCTTCGTTCGCCTAGTGCCCATGTATTCGGTTTGGAGCCTCAACGTTGGAGTAGTTAATGTGCTCCCTGCAAGTCCTTTTGCTTCCTCCTCGCTTCCAAGAAGCATCTCCCACATTGCATGGGATTTCCGGGCCAACATTTTCGGAATAATTTTTAAATTCCTCAAGGCATCCTCAATTGTCTCCCTACTGACCCCAACCAGCTTGCGACTCTTTATGTCAAAGGTCAGCAGGGAGATTACTTTAACTTCAATTGCCTCCAGGGCCTCCGGAATTGTCAGAAATTCATTTCCCTGGATAAACTTATCTAACTTCGGCCTCAGTTTTCCCGTCCACGCCCTTTTTCCATTCGGTGACTTCTCTGGTGTTGACACCGTCGATTCAATGTCGTTCAAATTGTCCGCCATGGTGGAATTTTCTTCCACCATGGCTTAAAATTGTAACTCCGCCTTAAATGGTTTGTTTTTGCTCCGAGAAACAAAGAAAATTAACAAAAAGGTGGGGGGGAGAAAGAAACCAAATACAAAATATGTCAACTAAAAGTCCATAAAATTAAATAAAACTGAAACAAAAAAAAAGCACAACAAAGGATTAAAAAGGAAACCAAATCAAAAACGAATTGTAAAATGCAATGAAAAACTGAAATAAAACTGAAAGTTTCAACAAAATAACGAAAATAACTTATCGAATACTTGAAAGTTTTGGCGAAGGTGATGTAGTACAATACAATAGTATACAATAGAATACTCCACACTACGAGAGAGGGGGTATATATTATAACTAGTGAGACAATCCAAATGACTCAACTTCCTTTATAGTCTACCAATAGAAGCTTAACCAATCAGAAGCCGCAGAACATTGTATTCGTCGTGTATAAAGGCGGACATCTTTGTTTACCCTACCGGAAGGACCAGTGCTAACTTGACAGAAGGAAGAACTACGCTCTGCAAAGATATCCACTGCGAACCTGAACTACCCTTTCCTACTGTCTCCGAAATATTCACTGCCAACCTCTGGATTCTATACTCGAAGACGACCGTCATGAAAATGTCTGACATGTGTGTGTGTGTGTGTATGTCTCGAATGTTATTACCCTGTCTAAAAAAAGTTATTTTGTATGACAAATGAATTAATTGATTGACAGGTTTGTTTTTGGCTATATTTCTGAGATGAGGTATTATGTACACTATTTACATTATCGGGACAGACAGTTCTAGTTCCACGTGCCATGTTTAATGGATGTCAGTTATCAGTTATCTCCTGTTAATTCCCCTCTCCAAGTTCTCCACTGCCTTAACCGGGTATTGAACTCACACTCTTTGGGTCCTGGCACTGGATCTAACCAACGCCTTTATCCACTGTGCCAAATAAATAAAGGGTTCAGTTCGACATTCCAACCACCTGAAGAAGGCCAGAGCGTACAACGGCCGAAACGTTGTGATAAATATGGCGACAAAGATGAGGACAATAGTAAACAGTGTAGGTTTGGTTTTTTTTCTGAAATCTCACATGTTTCTGTTGTATGTCTGTCTTTGAGAATTTTTAAGAAAAATCCTTTATTAATGCAGCTGAGTTATTCGCAATCTTCTACCTGACATATTATTCTAAGTTAATTTCATCGTTTATTACAGTCACTTCTTCCTTATGATACCTATCTACTGCTTCATTAAGCCAATGTCTATTTCTGCGTAGCCTCACCCAGGGATTGAACTCACGATTTCCAGTGAGCCAAATGTAAGTTTACTAGTTGGGTTTAATTCTTCTTCATACTACTTTTTTCTCTCTTCACTAAACCAATGTATATATCTGCATTACCTGACCCCAGGGACTGAATTCAAAAAGCCAAAATTACGAGATGAGCTTTACCAATGTTTTCTAGATCTTCTTTCTGGTACCAATCTGTTGTTCCAATAAAGCAATATGTATATTTCTGTACTGCCTGACTTAGGAATTAAACTCACGACTTTGCAATATCTATATGACATTCAAACCGTGTTTGTTTTTTAATCCTTTAGTAAATATCTTTCAGTAAGCTGATACACAAATCTAGCATAGAATGCGCAAGCTCAGCTCACTCGGGTATATGTGATTGAATATAATCAACCGTGCGATATAAACAAAATAGGTCGGTTTTTACCCCTTTCCGAAAATCAAGAAGACCAACAAATTATAGTTGACCTATGACCCCGTCAAAAAAGAACAAAACTTCTTGTGCACTCACCTGTTTCGATTACTGCCCACGGAAACATGTATTGCCTAGGGATAAAAAAAATCAATATTTCACAAAAAAAAAAAAGAAAAGTAAAAACAGAAAGAAAATAATGCCTCCATCTGTTCGTCGCCATTACAAGATTATAACCTTTAGCAGCTCTGCTTCGTTGCCTTGCAAAACTTTTTATTCATTTATTACCAAGTTGAAGAGTGTTTTTTTTGTTTGGTTTTTGTTTTTTTTGTAAGCCAAAAACCTCTTACGATTCATGGCTAATGTTAGAACGAACAAATCAGAGAAATGTCGGGAAAAGAAAGGGTAGGATAAAACAGGGCACAAAGTAACACGGGATGAAAGAAACACGCGGATTTAGGGATTAAATTATTATTTCACTCCGCAATAAGATCTTGTGTAATTTTCTTTAAAGTATTACTGACCTTTTTTCGCCTCATCGCTTAATTATCAGCGAACAACAAACGCAAAGAGAAGAATATCTAAAATTGATGCAGATGAATAGAATTTCACTTATTTTGTGGATTATGTATTCTCGTAAGACAGATTTGCCACAGTTTAAACTTTTTTCATATTATCATTGTAGTCTGTCTATATTTCTGAGATGAGGTATTATGTACATTATTTACATTATTCGGACTATTGTCCTCATCTTTGTCGCCATATTTATCACAACGTTTTCGCCGTTGTATGCCCTGGCCTTCTTCAGGTGGTTGGAATGTCGAACTGAGCCCTTTATTTCGCTCACTGGGGTAGACTGTTCTAGTTCCACGTGCCATGTTTGATGGATGTCAGTTATTAGTTATCTCCTGCTAATTTCTCTCTGAAAGTTCTCCACTGCCTTAACCGGGTATTGAACTCCCGACTCTTTGGGTCCTGTCACTGAATCTAACCAACGCCTTTATCCTCTGTGCCATGTGTCCTTGAGGACACATGGCACAGTAGTAGGATAAAAAAAAACAATATTTTATAATGTTCATTTTTTTTTTTTCACGTCAATTCCTTGAATTAAAATGACAATGCAGAACAGTTCATCATTGTGTTCACGTAATTCTAACGTTCATACACAGCCTAAATAACCGTATCTGTCTTTGGTCGGCATGTTAATTTGAAAAAAGGTGCCACGTTTTACTCTAACCCAAAACGACTACTTTCGATCAGAGTTATTATTCAATTTCTATAAACTGTCTCCAATATTGGTGATAGATAGATAGATAGATAGATAGATAGATAGATAGATAGATAGATAGATAGATATCGTATTTCCGGCTATATAAGGCATACTCATTTTTCAAATAATCCTGCATCTTATGGCTCGTTTACCGGAATGAAAATAAAGATACCTGCTTAAAACACAAGTCCACCGATGATCCCAGAAATATATATGATTATATATTATCAAATTTTCCAAGCCCTCTTTCCTCATTACATGACCTAGAAATTTAAACAGTCTCTTTCTGATGTTAAGTATGAGTGCCGTTTTTCCTTCTATTTGTAGGAAATCCAATCAAGAAAAATGTCAGCAAATAAAACATGTTGAAATGGAATTACAATTCAATATGTTTTACAAATCAATAGGTCAAAAAAGCCTTCACAATGACTAAGTGCAAACATGCAGATTAGTCTTGTAGAATGCAAGATTTGGTTTACATAAAGATAGGTTATGGGTGACTTGAGAAAAAAAAAGGCCCTGAAGGAGAGAAATGAAATTTGCCTGATACAGCAGAATTGCAATAAAGATGATTTTGCCAGGTAAAGTTTTATGGGAATCACATGTCCATAAAACCATAGATTTTATAAGGTATACCTAATGGCCAATTACCATTTTCTCCTTTTCAATTTGGTCATCCACTGGACGAACTTTTTCAAGGTATTTAAAATGCAATTCCAACAGTCGTTCTACCTGTAAAAAGAATTTTCCAATTAGAAATCCAGAAAACAATGAATTTGTAACATTCTACAGAATAATGATAATAGTAATTAAGAAAACATTATTAGGATTTAAATTCTCTTTCCAAAAATTAAAACAATATTTCCATAAGTAAATGCTTTGAATTCATCATAGTTTCCATTTTAGAGAAAAGTAATTCACAGAATAAATCAATTTTATCTTTTTGTAAACTTTACTAAATCTGAATTGAAGTTAAGTGCTGATCTAATTTATAGGCATGTCTTTGTTTCAATTTTGTTCAAGTCTTAAGAAAAATAAATAAAACTAAAACGTCGTTGCTCACATCTTCTGCCTATAGTATTCCCAGCATCCTTCTGTAGAATCACATTTCTATTGCTTCAAGTCTCTTTTTCATCTATGAGGAGTTTCAGCAGCCTTCACTGCCATGTAGGAGGACTGTGTTACGTAACAGTTCAATACTCTTTGCTTTGTTTCTAAAGAGATTTTCTTGTTTCTTAATGCTTTGCTTAAATTTTGAAAGGCACCTTTCACTGTCCCAATGCGAATCCAAATCGTCGGGAAATAATCATTCTGTGAGCTACTTGGACTAGTTTGTTCATCTCTGTTGTTTATATCATAACATTTTGGGTGTTGTAGGGCGATTTTCTCCCCCAAAATATCAAATCTATTTTTAAGTGTGAAATTGAAAGAAATTGTTTATTTATAGTAATATTTGATGGGTAAAGTAAAATGGCAGTAGAGGATTTACCCAAAATGTTATTTTGGCCGCCTAAACAAATTAAGCTCGGTGGAAGAAAAGTTCATAAGAAAATGGGGACTTACTGCAGTCGTAGAAGTTATACAAAATCCTCGGTGAAGAGTGCAATGTGTTAGCAGAAGTTATAAAAGTCTTTGGCAGTGAATGTAAGGCATCAGCAGACGTTATAAATATCCTTGTTAGAGGATGTATGGTATCAGCAGGCATTATAAGTCCTTGTCAGAGGGTGTAAGTTGTCAATAGAAGTTATAAAAATACTTCATAGTGAGTGTAAGGGGTCAGCAGACGTTACAAATATCCTTGTTAGAGGGTGTATGGTATCAGCAGGCATTATAAAAGTCCTTGTCAGAGGGTGTAAGTTGTCAATAGAAGTTATAAAAATACTTCATAGTGAGTGTAAGGGGTCAGCAGACGTTACAAATATCCTTGTTAGAGGGTGTATGGTATCAGCAGGCATTATAAAAGTCCTTGTCAGAGAGTGTAAGTTGTTAGTAGAAGTTATAAAAATACTTCATAGTCAGTCTAAGGCGTCAGCAGACTTATAAATATCCTCGTTTGGGGGTGTATGGTATCAGCAGGCATTATAAAAGTCCTTGTCAGAGGGTGTAAGTTGTCAGTAGAATTTATAAAAATATTTCATAGTGAGTGTAAGGCGTCAGCAGAACTTATAAAGGTCCTTGATAAAGAGTGTAAATTATCATCAGATGTTATAAAAGTCATTGTTACAGAGTGTAAGTTGTTAGTAGAAGTTATAAAGTCCTTGGTAGAGAGTGTAAGGTGTCAGCAGAAGTTCACGAAGTTCTATCAAATTTTGTTGGACCATTCAGGGGTTAAGTGTCCGTTTGATGAATGGAATGAGTTGTAGATTGATTGTTATTTGTGGAAAACTTTCTGAAATGGGTAGTGCCTTGTTGGATTATAAATAAACAATGAACTGTCTTCGTATTATTTAGAAATACTTGGTTTAATAGCGTGTTTGTGTAGATAACTATGTTCAAAACTATATGTTTTTAATTTTTTGTGTTGTGCCAGAGTTCTTTGTGTGTCACTGGGTATGAGAGAATCCGGCGTCATCTTTTCTCCACTCACTGCTAAAGTAATTTGATCTGCTGACCTCATCTCTCTCCTGACTGATCAGACGCGAACAGAACCGTAACGAAGAGCAATTTACTCCAGCCGCTGGCATTTTGTATATTGTGCTCGACGCTTCACTAAGCTACTTTTAAAAACTGTCTTAGGGTTCAAATTCCGTCCTTCTGATTGGTTGAAAATAATCTTTAAAAAGATCCTCACCACAAGCCCTTCTTCCAGCACAGTCCTTTTTTAATAACCAATACAAGACGCTATAATCAGGCAAAGAGGCAAAAATCCCATCCGAACACCTCATTGATTGGAAATGTCTTCGCTGTAGTTCATGGAATGGGGCAGGGACTAGGGTTTTTTATGTAAAATTTTATAATTCCCTTCCAATATGCTTTTTTTTTACTTAAGTGAGTTCCCGGAAAGGCAGGTAGAGTAGCGGCTAGCAACTAAGAATGAGAAATCGGCGATTCGGGTTCGAATTCTGGCTGAGTTCGTTACGTTCACTTTTGTACAAATGCAAGTGGGAAACGTATAACTCCAACTATGGGTTAAATAGCATGACTTGCATTGATGTGACAACTAGTCTAGGAGAAGGAAAATTCTGATCATTCAAAAATCGACCTGGATAAGCTCTGTCATACTCTCTTACCCTAGACACACCACTGCTGTTATGGCTACAGTTATGTAGTGTCCTGATGAGCTTAATGGGTTACCGTACTCCAAGTGCCCTCCTTTTTGAAAACTGAATACATAGTAGAAGAGCATGTATTTTTTTAAATGCTGAATTCTTTTGCCAATCCAAAACCAAAACCAAATCAAGGGCCGACTGACTCCTATTGGAGGAACTCCTCTTTTACTGACCATGACTTCAGGGGTGTAACCGTAATCAGTCCGCTTGTCCAATTCGGGTTGGCGAGGCTATTAAACGCATGGTTAACATGGAACAATTATTATTATATAAATTTAAAGTATTATTGTAGATGTTCGAATCTAAATCCAAATCAAGGGCCTACTTACTCATGTTGGAAGAACTCCTCCCTGATTGACCATGTCTTCAGGTGTGTAGCCATATTCACCACGCTTGGCCAATTGTGGGTTGATAAGGCTATTTAACCAATAATTAGAGATTTTTAATCCAGAGTTTTCTTTCTCGTAGACGGGTTGTTACCCAAAGCTATAGGAGCCAGTCTGTCCCGCTTTTTATCCAGGGCATACTTGTTTTCAGCTCTCAGACTTCTTGTCTGCTCCTCTCCTTGTGAGTTGAATATCGTATCTTGCAATTCTTGCACGTACAGTCGACCTGAGCCTTTCTTTGCACCTTAATCTTATAATATTGACCTTTCCTCGCACCTAAAATGTTATAGAAGCGGAGATAAAAAAAATATATTAACCTCTTAACTTTGTGGGGCCAGCTGTCGTGAAGTTTGCCTCTCCTTTCTGAGTAGGAATCTCTTTAGGAAATCACCTGAATACCTGCGATCGTTTTCATAGATAACAGTTCCAATTGCAAAATAATTAATCACTTACAAGGGCTTGTAGATGATGAATTATTTTCCGGCCTACAATCACTTTTCTCACAGACGAAACTCTACCGCTATTTCCATGGCAAATGTCCTGGCGAGCTGCATTCGTTGTTTGCACTAACTCTAACCTTCACAGATAAGATTCGTCATATACGCTGGGAACGAAACATACCTGGTCACTTCTTATTTCATCGGTAAAAAGGAAGTTACATTCGGACAGCTTCTACCTAAGAACTGCGGCGACATGGAAAGAATTCCTGAGATGATGCTTCCCCGTGAACTACAATCTGAAAATTTTTAATAGTTACTTCTGTAGATAGATAAGAACACACTATGAGAGATAGATATGAACAGACTGTGATAGATAGATAGATAGATAGATAGATAGATAGATAGATAGATAGATATGAACATAGATAGATAAATAGATAGATAGATAGATAGATAGATAGATAGATAGATATGAACAGAATGTGATAGATAGATAGATAGATAGATATTATGAACAGACTGTGATAGAGTTAATGAAATTGGGCGTATGAGGTAGTTATTTTTATTTATTTATTTATTCCTTAGTTCCATCAGCTCTGACCATTACATCTAAGATTTGTGGTGTAATGGTTAGCAAGTTTGTCTTGCTAGAACAATTACAAGTGAGTAGTGAGTTCGATCCTCACTGGGTGCCCCATACTTTCGGGCTTGTGCCACATCTAAGCTGCGCTTAGAAAATTACTGTTACAGCTAAAATCCACTATTCCATATACACTTCGTATTCCGTTAGGGAAAAAGAAGTTCCATTAGTACGGCTTGTCCATAAGAACGGCTGCTTCATGGAAAGGACTCCCGAGTGGATGCTTTCCCGATCACTCCAATATGAAAATCTTAATGTCTAAGTTTAATCGATATCTTTCCGACATAAGACAAAGCATTTTAAGAACATATATGGAGTTCTTGGGTTAATGTTTGGGTTTTGTAGCATCTTGTGGTGTTGGGCAAAACTTTCTCTACCCCAACCTATTCTATATTCAATTTCTTCATCTGCGATACTCAATTGGTTGTAACTGACCAATACGCCGAGGTACTTGAAATGTTTAGTATTTAGTAATTCCTCTACTTCCATGGCAATTGTTCTGATGAACTTTCCTCTATAGTACCTAGACTTTTTGAATTCCAGCGCAGTACTAGATTGGCAGCAAGGTCTCGTCATTTTACAGTTGTCTAGATGTAACCGTAAGTTCTATGCTGACAGTTTCTTCTATCGCACTTCTCTCTTGTAGAACTCTCTTCCGGCTTCTTACTTCCCAGTCAATTTTGATCTTCAAAATGTTAAATGTAATTTCAATCGTTATCTTATGTCTTCCTAATTCTTGTTTTTTATTCTCCTCTCTTCTTCATAGTATTTTTGTTATATTCTCTAACATTCAGTAACTCCTTGCGTCTTAGTGACTTTATTGCCTTGCTTGGAGTGAAATGATTAAAAAAATACTAATGATCAGCTTGACCAGATTGAAACCAAGGCAGCCAGGTTGAGAGCATCTTGCTTACGGATGTAAATTTCTTGTAATTGTTGTATTTTACTTTCGTCTGATATACATGGAAATGACTCCCGAGGGGATGCTTTCCCGATTACTCCAATCCGATTACTCCAGCGGCAAACCATCCTCATTCTCTTTGTATTCCATTGAAAGCTTCTTCCCAACAAAAGCTGCCTTATGGAATAGACTCCTAAGAAGATGCTTCCTCCATCATTATAATCTTAACCTCTAGGGTCAACTGCTATCTATTCTACATCTCTTCATGACTTTCATTTTTACCTCCTCCTCCTCATGCGTTCATAAAACAAACTTATTCAGTAACATTCTAAATTAGGTCGGTTTGGTTTGTTTTATTTTACGGAATATCAACCTCAATGTGTTATTTAATGCTGACAAGGTTTTTACAACATATTTGTATGAATATAATATGTATTCTTTGTAAGATATTTGTTTGTAAATAAGGTTTAATAGGCGTATTTTTATAAAGAGGTTTTTTTTGTCGATGGATTCTTTTCAGATATACAGTTTATAGAGAATTTGATTTTATTGACATTCTCATTTGGTTTATATTTTTGGTAGAGGGCCACTGTTTTAAGAAATAATATTATGTCATCCACTTTTGCTTTCTCGAAAATCTAATACATGCTGTTTATATTATAGTATTAGGTTGGTGCAAAAATAATGTCGTTTTCTCACATAGTAACATATGTGAGAAAACGACATTATTTTTGCACCAACCTAATATTTTTATCTTGAGAGGGCAATGTCGGCACACTCGATTAATATATCTAGTGTAATAGTGTATACCGTTTCGCATGTTTGGTATACTAGTAGTTCTTCGTTTAGCAAGTACGAGTGGGTTATTCTCTTATGGCCGATGTCTAAGCGAACCAGTACTGTTTCCTTTCAAGATTTTCTGAAATCTGACTTCTATTAACCAAGTTTGGACTGAGTTGCGAAGAGCTTATTGTGTGGGTTATCGTCCCAGCATCGTTGCCATTGCTTTTGAATGTATCTGTTAATGAGCTCCTTAAAGTTAATGTATGGGATTTTAGTCCTTGTGCCTACATTCATATCTAAAGCTGATTTGGCTGCTAGGTTTATTTTATTGTTACCTTCCACTCCGATGTGGCTAGGAATCCAATATAGTTGTTCCGAAAAAATGTTTAAAATTATTTTGATTGCTCTGTGTAATGATATTTAGAGCTATCTCTATTGCGCAAGCCTCCCCAGTGAAAATACAACTTCCCTTTGGGAGGCGCTTATTTTTGTAATATTTTGTCTCTCTACTGTACATCCTGTCTTGACTTCACACTTTGATCCGTCTGTATAGATTGTCTAAATTGGGCATCGCGTTAGGTGAACAATAGTGTCAAAAGAGAACCCTATAAAAAGGCCCACAATTGATGTTTGCAGTTAACATTCAAATGATACCGACATTATTCGGAATGATCTACCTTAAAATAAATTCTCCAATTCATTCGTGAAAAGATATGGGTGAATAATTCACAATGTTGGGTCCTTAGTCATTGTCTTACCCGTGTTGAATTTTGCCTTTCTTCATCGTCTGTAACGGCTAAGAGAGAATTGATTAGTCCCATAAACAAGCGTTTATGGGACTAATCTAATGGGAGCAAATTCATGATGATTCATACTGTACATCCCAAATCCAAATGATTCTCCTCAGATGAAGTTAATTTCTACTCTTGGGAATATATCTGCTTCGATCTGGTTTTTAATAAAATCGCCACATGATTCTATTCCACGCAACTTGGTGATCAATGATCTGGGAATCAGTGACTCATCGAAATCTTTCGACTGCTAAGCCCATGACAATCTCCGAACAACTGTGAGGATTAAAAATATATCACACTTTGGTAAAATGGCAGCGACACCGTTCTCTAAACAAACAAAAAGAAAAAGAAACTTACAGGTCAAAATTTTACAATAATATTTCCAATCACTATTAAAGCAGAAATTTAGTTGGTTGTTTTGTTTAGCGACATATCAACACCTCTATGGGTTATTTAATGCTGAAATCTAAATATTTTCTACGCAATTTTATTTATTTATTTATTGAGATAATAATTGTTTTAATGATAAAAGTCTTACTAATTAACCCATAGCTGAGGGAAAGAGGTGGATTCATACCTTTTATCAAGGTATTTGCGCGTAAGTGAATATAACGAACGCAAGGGGAATTTGTACGCGGCTCTCCGATTAACAGTTCGGAACCATTATCCATTACACCACCTGCACATCCAAGCTTACAGCACTTGGTACTCTCAATCGATCATCCATCTCGGTAATGACCAGGCTCGACGTTGCTTAACTTCCGAGATCGTACGGCAACCGGTGTAAAGCTGAAAGATATTTCCATGAGCTTTTCACAATATGGCTGAGCAAAATAGGAGAGTAGCAACAACTTGTCTGTTATGACTGTATGCTTTATTTAAGACAGTAGTTTCTATCATATGGTGAGTACTAGCGGATAATAAACAACCGTGAGTTGGTTAGGGAGACTTAAGGAAAACATTTTTTTCATCCATAGATCTCTCATTTAACAAGGTTTTGCTAACAAAGTGCACACATTATTATTATTATTATTATTATTATTATTATTATTATTATTATTATTATTATTATTATGCTTACGGCGACATTACAACATTTGTTCCCGTACGATCATCCAGCTATGGATTAATTAGTAAAACTTTTATCACTAAATCATTATCACCAAAAATATTCTTACAATTAAAAAATATTTTCTGGCTTTAAATAATAAGGGTTGATAAGCTGTACAAAATCAAACAATCAATCAATTATTATTATTATTATTATTATTATTATTATTATTATTATTATTATTATTATTATTATTTGATGTCCTCTTCAACTCTTGGATGTTTCGGCCGCGTAATGGTGTTCATATCTCAGTTCCACCCTCAGCTTACAAACACGATACTTTCCGTAGCACATGAACTGTTTCAAAAAAATGCTGTCACTTGCGCACTCCCAGTGATGTCAGGTATCCCCAAGGCTTGTTACAAAACAGAAAGATATTTGAAAATAGTCTTGAGTGAGCCAACCACAAAAGGAATTTGCCTTGCCAGGTCTTGATACTTCTGTATTTTCGTCTTCTCCGCCTTCGTATTCTTATCCCAAAGTACCACAACGTCTATGAGGATCCAAACATGACTGCTCGAGTGCACAAGTGTGATATCAGGGCGATTGTTCTCCAAGCGCTTGTCAATCAAGATAGTCGTATCCCGCATGAGTGTCACTTGCTCATTCTTGACTACTGACGGTGTTGAATGACCGTACCACTACTCGGCGCACTCGGGACCATACTTTCTGCATAGGGTTCAATGGATTCTGGGGGAGACTTTCGCGTGGCGTCTTCTGCATTCTTATCGTGCTGGCTGAGTGCGGCCACAGACAATATGCTGCACACTTTCAATGGCTTTCCTACCCAGTCTGCACAAAGGCAACTTGGCTTTTCTATCAATAGACTACAAAATGGAATTTGTTCTTCTTCTTCTTCTTATTATTATTATTATTATTATTATTATTATTATTTCCTTGGATTTCTGTTGTATACGCATTTACTTCTGGGGTTCCAACCAGAGAAGCTAACGTCAAAAATGGCTTCATGATATCTTCCACTAAAAAAGATTACACACATTTTACACATATAAATCTCTTCGTAATGTATGAGCTGTACTTGTGAGTACAATTTTTTGTATTTCTTTAAGGCATGGGCTACAAGAAATCCCTTCGGAACGTTTTCCAATCAATCCGAGGGCTCCAACTACAACAGGAATTATTGGTCTCCTCATGTGCCACATTTTTTCACTTCAAGATCTTTGTGTTTGGGAAATCTTCGAAGATATATTACAATTTGCAACTACTGCCATATAAAAAAAACACATTCTGTTTTTGTGGTCTCTGATCACAATGTCTAGCTTTGATTGTTCTGTCTGTGTGTATTGTAAAGTTTAATAAAATTGTTACTGGATCTCTGTAACCGGGTCTGGGTGGTGTTCAAACCAATTTCTCGCAGTTTCCTTTTCATAAAGGTTGCAGATTTTCCAATGCAAATATTATCTCACTCTATCATGCCGGGTTTTATATTCAGTTTGTGCCAATACCATGGAATCTGATAAAAGATGGTCAGTTGTTTCAAGATATTTATCACAGAATCTGTATTTTGGGCTAACACAATTTTTCACCATGTAAGCTTGGTAATTTCTAATTAGCAAGCATTGGTTCTGTACAAGAATAAAACTACGTAGCCACTGAACAGTACGTCAACTTTTTTGGTACGGGTAGAGGATTGACCGTGAAGAGGTTTATCCTGACATCGTTTCTGTATCTAGTCGATTTCATTTGCCTTTGCTTCTTTTTTTAAGGTTTTTGCAACTTCAGTAGGGGCATATTATGATTTATTTGCATGTCATTCGCTTAATGTCAGCTATGGGGTCCAGTTAAGGATGTTGAGGCTGAATTTGCACCGACGGGGACAGCCAATGTGACTGATATTCTGTTTTGTTTTTTTGTTTTTTTTGTTTTATTTGTTTTCGTTTTTTTTTTGTTTTTTTTAATTCAGCTCGGTATTTAATACCAGACGCCCACGCCTCTAGTATACTTTTCTTACTTTCGCCTTCATTTGCGTATGCTATATTCCATCTCCTTCCCTAGATTCCTAAGTACCTATAGGCTTCTTCTTGTTCCATTTCCCTAATCTTTGTGACAAAGTCTAGATCTGCTGAGTGCGTCTCTGTAATTCTTGAATGTCATTTTATTATTATTATTATTATTATTATTATTATTATTATTCAGTCAGTTATGTGCAATGCGTGATACACGCTTAGGCGATCATATATCTTTCGATACATGATTGACGAGGCAGATTTTTTCCCCGCAATATGTTGCCATTTCTTTCTGCAGTAGACCAGTTGCTATCAAAGGCTATAGAATCCGGTCTATCCTGCTATTTACCTATAGCTGGGGGAGAAAAGGATTCATACCTTTCACAAGGCTATTAGCACAATTATTATTATTATTATTATTATTATTATTATTATTTCTGTTGTTGTTGTTGTCTTCTTTTGATTATTATTTAGTAAAATCACTTACTGCGCCATTACCCAAGACTTGGGGTAAGACAAGTTAATAAATATATGGACTTCATTTGCACAAATTCTAGTGTTAAATGATACTTAACAGGTACATTGTGTGTTCTTTACATAGAAAATACTTTCCTGAGTAAATGAATTACTTTTTTTTCATCTGTTGCAAACATGGGCTACCAAGGATTTTGTTATTATTCTTGTCTATTTTTATATTACGCAGGATTCCACTAATTACAAATGTAACAATCGTTTTAAGTAACTACATTTTTTTCAATTTCAAGATCCTTATATTAATGTTTTTATATTCTTCAACTGATGTGCATATATTTTATCTGGTCGTATTGCCATATCTATTAGAAGGGCTTTTTTTCTGGGTAGTCTTTAATTTATATCTGTCCTATTACCTTTTATATATCTCGTACATTCGCGAAACATCTAGAAATCTAAAGACCCGCATCTACGAATATAAGAGAGACCCTTTAAACTCGCTCTTAATACACAGAAACAAAACAGGCCCTAACTTCGATTTTATCACCGTCACCCTAATTAGTAAAGAATATTCTTTTTCGCATCAAATACTTAGGAGTTTTGATAAATATTTTACCACGTCACTTTATTTCATCACCAACTTTTATAAAATCCATGCTTAAACAATCTAAGATATGTCTACCTACAATGTTGCATTATGGGTATATTGCATTATGCTAACGGTTATTAGGTAGGCGATAACGATTATTGTAGATGATATTGAATAGGAATAATCGTGGATCCAAATGCGGTTATCTGGAGCTATTTTATAGTGATGTTAACTTTTTATTCGCTATTTATTATTGACTATTAATTATTTATTGTTGATTATTATTATCACATTTACTTGTGTTTATCCGCGTATTCACAGTTTGCTAATTTGTTTATTATTTACTTAATTTGTTTATTTACTTATTAAGATTTTTGTTTATTTTATTTATTTATAGCGTTCTTAACTTTTTACTCATTATTGATTATTGATTACTTCATTATTTGTATTTTATTATTTACTTAATTTCTTTATATATTTATATCCATCATTTTTTGTTTATTTTATTTTTTCTCGGGGGTTGGTTAAGTCATCTGTTTAGTTTAAGGTACTGGCTTTGTCTAAAGTATGTTATATTATCGGCGTTGTATATAATTATATATTTGCTTTTATTATTTTATTATTTTATTATATTTTACAAGGTATTCGCTTATAGTTTTTGATTTTTAAGTCACGTGGTGTAAATTTCTTTTCGTGTTTGAACTTTGAAATAAGTTCTGATTGTTTATTTAGTTATTACTATTTGTCTGGGAAGATAATTACAGTTATTTTCTTCTCCTTACAGCATTTACAGTTTGGGGATTTTTGTTGGTGCTGATGCCGTTTTCCTTATTTTCCATTGTACTCTTGGTTTAATATGCTATTTTTTCTTTTTTGTTTTGAATTTCTCCTATATATTTGGTAAAGCATTATATTGTTCGCGTATTTACTATTTATAACCATTAGAATAATACAATAGACCTTACTAGCTATAATGCATTATGCATTATTGATCAGCATATATAAATAGACGAGACAAAACACAAAATACATTGCGTTCAAGCATGGAACAGAATGTGGCTGCTTGGTTTCCACGCTGGTTTCGTCCAATATTTGCGCACCCACTACCGAGTATTGAAACACAGACAGTTGCGATATGAGGCAAGCGTCATACCAACTGTACCAACGGGACTTGGTGACGACGAGGTAAAAAATTAGGCTTGATTTAGCGCCGCTTGTCACAAATTCCGTGGTGTAACTCATCCGAGTTTTCTTTTAACCATAGCACTGTGAAACCCCCCCCACACACACACACACACCTCACGAGCCACGATTTCCATCCCAAAGGCGCTCCATCTAGAGCATTAGAAGCCCGTTTCAAGCAAGGATATACAAGTGATAGAAATTATTAGGTGGATTTGAGATAATCATATTTAAGTAATTCGTCGAGTCTAGAAGAAACTTCAACATCGTATCTGTCCGGGTTTCAATTCTCGGTAGTGGATGCGCACGGCTGATGAGTCCTAAATATAGGACGAAACGGCCGTCCAGTGCTTTCTGCCTTCTGTTGAGGTTTCTTCTAGACTCAATGAATTACTTAATTATTATATATATATATATATATATATATATATATATAAATATATATATATATATAAAGGTGAGCATTGAAGGCAACATTCAGAGCCAACTCTTCCATACTAAATGCTATCATCAGGCCACATGTTTTGTTTTTCTTCTCGATTATTTATATATACAGGTCAGTGGTGCATTGTGGGTAGTCTATTCTAAAGGTTATTTGGCAGGAGTGGTTTGTTTATTTATTGGGATTAATTTATTTTACTTGTTTTTAATTGTTTTTATTTTATATATTTTTATTTATTCTTTTCGATTTTCGATTTTTAATAACGTAGTAAAAGATTTTTTTGAGATGAGTTCTTATCGTTTATTTAGTAGTTTGTTTTAGTCGGGAAAGGCAATTATAGCTATTTTTTCGTACAATTTGGGATTGATTGTTGTAGTCTATTCTAACGGTTATTTTGGCGCGAGTACTTTGTTAATTTGTTTTTTACTTATTTTGCATTGATTATTTTTACTTGTTTCTGCTTATTTATTTTTTATTTTTCATTTATTCTTTTCAGTCTATTCTAACGGTTGTTATGGTGGGAGTGTTTCTTTTAATTTGTTTATTATTTGCTTGGGTTCATTTATTTTACTTGTATTTTCTTATTTGTTTTTATTTTATCTATTCTTTTCGGTTTTTGATTTTTAAGTAACGTAGTAAAAATTTGTTATGTCTGCATTCTGAGATGAGTCATGATTATTTAGTAGTTTGTTTTGTCTGGGAAGATAATAATAGCTATTTTTTCCTCCAAGGAAAGTTTGCAGTTTTTGGATTGATTGTTATAGACTGATGTTCTTTTTTTTATTTTCCATTATATTTTGTGTGAGTTGCGTTTTGTTTTTAATTTCCCAAATATACTTAGAAAGCATTGTGCTGTTTGCGTATTTACTATTTGTGAAAGATGTTTTGCGTGCATAGTTTCTTTGTTTCCAGGGTCCTTCAGTGACTCCTATGTATATTTTTCTTCATTAATCTGGTGATTTTACCGTGGCTTGGTATATTACGTTGTTTTGTAAGCAATTACCGTTTAAGGGACATTCATTCTTTATTCTGCAGTTACACGGCGGTTTAATTTTTTCAAGTGGCTTGTTGATAGTTTTCCTGTTCTGATTTTTTATTATCTGTACCATGTTCTCGGTGCAGCTGATTTTTACTATGTTTTTGTTGAATATTTTTAAAGAGTGCTTGATTACGGGAAGTGTTTGTGTAAAAGATTGAAGGATATTTTTCCTACGTTTGTTTTTACGTTTTTTGCTGTACGGTGGGTTGAACCATATGATGTTTCTCTTTCTGTTGGCATTTTTTGGGCTCTGGGGTGAGTATGTGAGTGTTGCTCGGAATCGTTTAGTGCTGTTTCGTAGTCTTTCTTAGCTTCGTTAAATATGGTTTCATTGGAAGGATTGTTGGAAAGCCAGCGGTTAATTGATTTTGGTATCTGCTTGATTATAGATGGCGGGTGATTGAAACATGTGTGTGTGTGTGTGTGTGTGTGTGTGTGTGTGTGTGTGTGTGTGTGTACAGGGGTTTATCATTGGGTTTTCTATATGGTTTATATGTACCTTTACTTAGGTTGAAGGAAACATCTAGAAAATCTTCTTCGTTTAAGTCAGTTTTTATGTCTATGCCGGATCTGTTATTTTTGAAAATCTTTATTATTGCTTTTCTAGTTTTGTCTGTGTTTTGTTTGCTATGGTTTCTTAAGATTATGAGGCCGTCGTCCCTGTGTCATTTTTTATCTATTATTTTGCTTAGTTCGTGTAGTAAATATATACCGATGATGTTGCCAGAAATAGGGTCGACCAGCAGCCACCCTCTTGACCCAGTACAGCGTTACCCACTTAAGACGTAGATCTCCATCTAGATGTAGATCTCCACGTTGAGTCTGAGAGCGACCCTCGCCAATAAATTCTGGAGTTCTTTCCTTATCAGAACGAACGGGGGAGTTTACCAAGCTGCCGTACCTTCGTAATCACCATTAGACTCATCAAACCCTTTCCAAATCCTCTGCACTGTCCTCAGATTGACACCTAAAAACTTTGTTCTGAAATGTCCGTACTGGAATTTTTCGGCGCGAATACCAAGCAGTACTGCATGCTGTTTAAAATTTCTGGAGAATTGAATTACATCATGGAACTCTTTTTCTCACAGACAGTGCTCGAGTAACCCTACTATATTGTGCAGTTGACAAAAACAAACAATGCGCATGCGTGAAATTAAAAATATAAAGTCGCACCCCATATATATATATATATATATATATATACATATATATATATATATATTATTTTAGAAATGGATTAAAACCGACTTTTTTTAATATATTTGTTTAAACGTTATTTTTAATGGATAGTCATATTTGAGTAGATGCTCTGTTTTTATTTATTTATTAAACAGTATATACATTTATTTCCATCTACCGACATGAATATTCGAGAAACCTTGTTAGAAAAATACGCGCCCTCCGGCAATAATCGAACTTGCATCCCTTAGGGGAAACCGTCATTAAATCCGACGTTTATTGACCTCTTAGCCACGTAGAACCACCTGGTCAAATCCAATGACGGTTTTCTCTAGGGAACGCAGGTTCGAATCCTGCCGAAGTACGCATATTTTTATAACAAGTTTTCTCGAATATATATGTGTGTGTGTGTGGGTGTCTGTGTGTGTGTGAGAGAGAGAGAGAGAGAGAGAAATTATTATCTAGACGCGATGCATTACTTTATATAAATATATATATATATTGAAATCAGAGTTTTCTTTCTCCTAGAGCAATTGACATCCAAGGCTATAGATCCCAGTCTGTCTTGCTATTTACTCATAGCTGGACGGGGAAGAGGGTTCATACCTTTCCCAAGGGAATTAGCACGTAAGTGAATGCAATGGATCCGATTGGAATTCGAACTCGGCTCTCCGATTTCTCAATGCAAACAGCTATCCATTACTCCACCGTGCCTGGAGGGAAAAACTTGATAGGCAGATAGAAGCTCTGGAACCGTGCAAGGAAACCTCCCTAGGAGATGGTCACTCCAAAATATAACCTGCATCCTTGCACGTCGCTTATCTTGTGGCATCCTTTGCAGCAGAAAGCACACGGTGGTCATTGGACAAGAGAGTGGGACTGGGAATGTACAAACCTTTCTCTTAAATAAATTTCCGGTGCAGGTCATTCTACGACACTAGATGAGTCTTCTACTCTCATGAAAGGACTCATTGGTAATGTGTCGATGGAATACTCATACGTTGGCTCACAACGCGAGAATTCATATATATATATATGGGGAGGGGTGAAGTGTGAGCTTGTAAATAGTGACTATTACGGCTAATAATGGAAGACTCTTCGGTAAAGCGAATCGAGTTCCCTCAGTCACTTTATATTTATCTAAAAAATAAATACGCTTAAAAAATTCACCTTCATCCCTGCTGTGTGCTAACGGCTTAAGGGTAGAATCTCCAACTGACATCAATTCAGCCGGGTTTCGATCCTAGCTAGAGTCAACCGGACGTCTAGCCACACTGATGAGCTGTGAAACAGTCTGTCTGTAGATGACAATATATATATTAGGTTGGTGCAAAAATAATATCGTTCTTGACGTTAAAAAATAAGTCAAAAAACGATATTATTTTTGCACCAACTAACGCTCTTTTACTATATATATATATGTGTGTGTGTGTGTGTGAGAGAGAGAGAGAGAGAGAGAAATTATTATCTAGACGCGATGAATTACTTTATATAAATATATATATATATATTGAAATCAGAGTTTTCTTTCTCCTAGAGCAGTTGACATCCAAGGCTATAGATCCCAGTCTGTCTTGCTATTTACTCATAGCTGGACGGAGAAGAGGGTTCATGCCTTTCCCAAGGTATATGTATATATATATATATATATATATATATATAAGTTGGTGACGAAATCTGACCAATTTATCAACCGCCAGAATTTTAGACGTTGGAACACTCTTTTCTTGGTGGAGAACTTTTCAACACCCCCCTCGTATACAAACAAGTCTTTTACAGGAAAATAGCTGACAGAGTTTCACCAAGGTGTTTAATTGTGATAGCAGATGTGAGTCATCTTACTTGAAATATCTCACAGATACGCGGTTGTATTAATTACAATTGGGATTTTTAAAGCTCATTCCTTTGCGAAGTTTCAAGTTTCTAAATTTGATTTCATTCTCAAAATAAATATTGATTATTTCCGCTCGAAGATGGACAGTTTGAGTGTGTTTGCATTCGGTCAATATAAAAACCGCTGTACTGCCGTCACTCACGTGGAATTAATATGGGAATTTGACCACTGACTAGATGTCTTAACAAAAATATTCGAAAATAACTGTTAAGAAGCACCAGATCTTTGAAAAGAGAAATTCAATTTCGTTACGAATAATAAAACAAAAAAGCCACACACACACACACACACACACACACACACACACACACACACACACACACACACACATATCTTCATGTTTTCGTTATAATGCCTATCTTATCAATTCTAAATGAGCCCCCACATTGTTTTGGGGGTTTTATGCCTTCACTTCTTTGAATCGTCTTTAGATTTGAATTTGGACATGTGTCGAGTTACCAGACAAGAAGCGCTGCCCAGAAATATTACACTTAACCAGATCTTGTTGAGTCATGTCTTTCCATGATACGCCCGCCATCTTGGTTTCAGTCACTGTCCCACCTCTGTGACATGGCTTCCCTCTGTCTTTTCTATATAAAAATTTCATGACAGTTGTTCTAATGAGCTCTCATCATTATTTTGTTTCTTTTCTTCTAAATAGTTTTGTTTCATATTGTAAATACACATTGGGGCTAGTTTTTAAATTGTTGTTTTATTCCCCTCCTCCTACTAGACAATGAATTGTACATATGGGGTTTAGTTAGGTCTTTCATGGAGACAATGAGGTATTATGGAGGATGTAGTAAGAAAGTTAAGTAAGAATGCATAGTTTTGGTGTAATGAATATTGTTGTATGTTTGGGTCAGTGTTTGTAGCTAGCTAAGTTTAAAATTAAGACAGAAGACCGTCTTTTCCCAAAATTTTTGACCTTGTGACACATTTTGTTAATAAATTACAAATAAATATCGCTCTCATCATTGGCCGCTTTTAGTTCTGCCCCCACTTTCTTTAGTTTAGTTCTCCCTCCCTCCCCGTTATGTGACAGAGATGTCAGTTCTCAGGTAGATGCGGGGCCTTTTTCGTTTTTCGAGTGTGTATTTCGTGTTTGTTTTTGTCTTTGGTTGAGTCTGTGTTTGAGTGAGGGCTTGGCCGAATGATTGTTATTAATTACATAGGCCTGCATTAATTTTGTCCAGCTAACTGCGACAATTAAGCATTGTGGGGGATCTTATTGCTAAAACTATTTTGTTTAGTTTCTTGTATATAAATTGTATTCATTGTAAATATTCATTGTGGTTTAATTTTCGTTATTTTATTCCCCGCCTCCTACAGAGAAATTGTACATATGGGAACTAGTTAGGACTACATGGAGACTTGAGGTATTATGGTGACTGTAGTCAGAATGGTAAGTAAGAATGTGTTGTTGTGGTGTAAGGAATACTGTGGTGCATTTGGATCAGTAATTGTGGCTAGATAAGTTTAAGTTAAGACAGATTGAAGACAAGCCTTTTCATATCTCTTCTTTTTCGCCTTGTGTCACATTTTTATATCAAAACAAAATAAATATTGCTCTTATCGACCGCATAAATTTAAGCGTACTAATACTGGGTACCCAGTAAAAGAGCGTTAAATTCAGAAATAAATATATTTAGCTACCATGATTTATGCACAAACTGAACAATCATCGTAGATGTTCGAAATGTTTGCCTAAATGTTCAACAAAAAGTTGTAAGCCTGGTAACCCGGAGGAAGTAGCTTTGTGGATAGTGTCAAGAGGAATTTCATTCCAAGTTTCAGTTAAGTTCCACTTCAATGACTCAATATCGACGATGTCACGACGGTGGTTTTGCAATTGAGTTAGGAGTATACCCCAGATACAGTAATCCATAACATTCGGATCTGGCCTTTTACAGATCCACTAAGATGGGCCAATTAGAGCTGGTGTATTTTCTCGAAGAATAAATTTGCCGATTTTTTACTGAGCACCTTGTAGATTGGCTACCCCTTTTTCTGTTTAAATAGCTATATGTAACCGCAAGTTCTATTCTAACTGTTTCTTTTCTCGCACTTCTCACCTACACTACCGATTTTGTGCTCATCTGCCAACTACAATTTTCAAAAATTTAAATACCATCGTCTGGCTTCCTGAACCCTCTTCTTTTATTGTTTTTTCTCCTAACTAAGTTTTTCTGATTCTCTTTTATTCTCATTAACCATTTCCGTCTTAGTGGCGTTATCACCTTGACTGGGGTGAAATGATTTAAAAACAAACATATACATGTTTATCTTTCTTTGATAATTAGCTATAATTTTCCGATTTCGGTGTCAATAGAAAAACCGTCCCTTTTTGCGGGTACGTATGTTAAATTTGCCCAATTCTTAGCAGAAGAAAACATCCAGAGTCCAGATTGAAATCTAATTGAGGATCATCGGGGATAATGTTAGGAAAACGCAATCTGAGGACAGTGACTAATCTGTATCAGAAACTGCAGGAGGAGAGGTACAATAATCACGGCTAAACAATGTGAGAAATAGGTGACATCCCGTGGTTGTAAAGGTGCAGTAGTTTACAGACATTGTCTGTATATGTCTTAATTGAAAGAAGACAAAATGCATAGTTGTAAGCAATGTTAAATAATAGTTTAGCAAACTATTATTTTTAGGGGGAATGGTATCACTGCTCGGACTTCTTGAGATTGATCTTTGGGGTCAGATTTAATACAAAACAAGAAAGTCGATTTTGATTAGCTGGACGGGCCTGAGAACGATAGATAAAAAAGGGTTTTCGATGAAATGTTTCTTAACCGTTGAACAATGTAGACGTATTTCTTTTCGTGTCTGGAACTGCTCCCCAGTGGAGTGAAAGAGAAACCCCACTGGATAGATGTATATATTGACGTTAATAAAATAGTTAAGTAAAATTAAAGTTCTTTTGTATCTGGACTCAAAACAACTAGCGATCACCGGCCGCGAGAGAAGAATGCAACTTTATTAACGAATTGACGCCGTCGACCAAGACCACCCCGACCAAGGGACTATGCAACAGTAAGAGGAGTAACCCACGATGAGAGTTACAAGTTGAAAATGTCGAAAGCAAGTAAATACATAAATTTAAGTATCTTGAAAGTGCTTTAACAGATTACGGAAAATGTGACAACGAAATTCAAAGATGCATTAGAATAGCGAAAGATGCCTTCCAAAAGCTAAGCAGAGTATTAAGAAACAGGAAAATTTCGTTAGAAAAGAGTGCTGAAGTTTTCTTATATTACAATGAATGATGGATAATTCCCTCACAGATGAAGAGATATTTTTTCCAAAGATGTCCACCCCGTATAAGGCCTAAGAACAATTATGGCATCCAGAATTTCCAGAAACCGGTTCTATAAAGGCAGGTAATCTTTAGGAACCTATTCTGCTAAGTTTTGTTTTTGTTTTTGTTTTTTTCAATCTGAGAATGGAAACAAATCACTTTATAATATCAAAAAGAATTAAGCCATTTTGATAATTTAACAGAAAATATTTATTTATTAAGATATTTCCAGATTGAAATTTCTTTGTCATCATATTTATGTTCAGAAGTATGATCCTTTTTGACTCTCATATCATCAACTGTTTCATGGTTACTCAACTACATTCCAACTGAATCTTTCCAGTCCCAAAGATCCAGTGGAAGACCTATCAAATTTATGACCAGAAGATTTACCATATTTTTAACTTCAAGACGATTTCTTTTGTCAGAATAAATTATTTTCATCACAGAAAAATCTGTTTCAGCCTCCGCAGTATTAATTATATTTTTAGCTATTGTATATCGGCTATTAATATATAAGATTATTTTCGGATAATCCAAGAACCGGTTCGCTAAGCTTTTATAATTTTAACAGTCTGTTCACGCGAACCGTTGCTAACCGATAGGATGCCACTACTAAGTGCTAGTCTAGATAGTGGATTAGATTATATAGAGGCACAGTTTAGGAGGATATATGTGGAAGATAGCGGTTAACCTTTGACTTGAACAGGCTAAGACTGTAGTGAATGTGGGAAACATCGTCTTGGGAGTTAGTTCCACAAAATAGCGGTTTGTGAGCAGAAGCTGCTCGAGTGGAACTTACATCTCACTAATGGAATACAAACAGAATGAAGGTGGTTCGTTACAATGTGCGTGGTACAGCAGGTTTTCGCTGTGAATGTTAGAACACTTTCCATGTCGATGCAACAGAGATGTGGTTCTGCAGAAGGATGCCGAGAGTACCATAAACGGAGCATTTAAACAACAAGAAAGTTATAAAGAAAATGAAAATAAAAGGTTCACTCATACTGAGACTGTGATAGATACAGTTGATGTTTCTAGGGCACATAATGATAGAAGGTAGGCATGTAAAATCTGACATTCACAGGGCATAGTCATGTTGGTCAGAGGGAAAATAGCGATTAAGCTACCAAAAGAACTTGTGAAAATGAATGTCAGAACAGTCGGATGGATAGAAAAAAGTAAATATTGTAAAAACGACAAAGGATATGAAGCTGCGGAGAGTCATGACCACTCATATCCTGAAGGGAAACGGCAAAAAGAAGTCAATAATGTTTAATTAACATGCCTATTTACAATTTTGGTTTATGTGCTTTTTTTTTTATAATAAACAGTTTTAGCTGAAATGGTATATATATATATATATATATATATATATATATATATATATATATATATATATATATATATATATATTAGTGGATATACATAATGTCCAACGTCGATAACACTACTCGGAGCTTCATAATGATCATCACGAGAACTTGATAGATAACGGTCAGAATCCACACCAGAAGATTGCATTAACTGCATGAAACTCTGAGTAATGTTATCGACGTTGGATATTATGTATATTCATTTATATATATATATATATATATATATATATATATATATATATATATATACTTGAATATATAAGAGAAACTGGTTTCTATAGCAAAATCTAGAAAAGATTGAAATAAACACAAATATACCAAGCTATATACCTCCATGAAGCTGCTTACTTCAAGATGCCTACTCAAACCAAGAAACACATTTAACTCAAAATCATTTTCGGCATAAAGTGACCACTAAGTTTGGAATGCCGTTAAACAAAACAACAAAAACAATATATATATATATATATATATATATATATATATATATATATATATATTATACCGAAAAGTTGTCTTCTTCTATGTGCCCTGATGGAGTAGGCCATCATGGAAACCTACAATTCCTTGCCCTTTGCGGTTCTTAATGGATATTGTCTTCTTATCTCTTATAAAGCTTATTCTGCCATCGATTTACTCAAGTTCGTTGGGCAGGTTATGCGTTGTTTTCTGCTATCCATCTTGTCTTCAATCTGTGAGTATTAAATTTTACAATTCCTCTTTTCTCATTATGTTTCCTAGAAATTTCAACTCTCTCTTCCTTTAAGTGTCCTTTTAGTTTCCATCAACAAAGCGATGTAGAACGAAATCAAATCAGCAAACATTGACCTAGGGAAACTGGTAAAGACACGAAATAAAAGAACAAAAAGTGTAACCAAGGCGTTTAAAGTGTAGTGAGCTTATGTCACAATAAAAGCAAACGACACAGACGACTGGCTGTAGTGGATATATGTAGTAACAAAGGCTGTTGACTGGCACCTTTAAAAAGTCAGATTTCCAAAAGGAAAGCCTCTCCGCTTTTCATTCGATTTTGTTATAACAAGGAAGTGCTCCTCTCCAACTGATCAGTCAGTAGGATTTTTATTTGTTCGAAAATGTAGAAAAATGGACTCGGACGAAAGGCCTAGCTTTTCCGCAGCCAGACTTTTGTTATTTTTATTCTATTTGATGGAATAAATATTTTTATAAAATCTAAACATTTTGGTTATTTCAGTTTGGATTATTCCCAACCTATTCTCCAGGGTTATATATCTATTCTTCTATGTGCCGTGTCCCTTCAGGACGTTAGCGATCATGACTCTCCAAAATTTCCTGTCCTTTGTAGGCCTTAATAAATTTTGTCTTCCTGTTATCTCTCCTAAACCCTGTTTTACTATCCATTTACTCAAGATCGCTTGGTAGTTCACATATTGTTTTCTTCTGTCCTTGTTTTCTTTAATCTGCCCTTTGAGTGTCATATTTTCCAAGCCCTCGTTCCTCATTATATACCTGTTGTGGTCCGGTTCCTTGTACCACGGTGATAGTCCAAGGTAGAACCAATAAAGAAGAACTCGAACACGGATATGGAATAACACAGATATATTAAAAACAGAAATATATACAGAGAAGTAGAAAGTGTTAGTACGAACAATCAGGTTTTGTAGTAATTGTCTGAACGCGACTCTGTTTCGGACTGCCTCTGACTCGACTGACTGACTCGCTCGCTCTGACTAACTGACCGACTTCTGGATGACTTCACTCCAGACTTCAGGCTGAACAGTATTTAGTCACACCCCCCTCCATGAGGGTATCATGTGGCACAAGGCCGGTTTATGCCCTTTGAACCCGTATAAACGAGTTCAGGGTCGGTTTACCTCCCCGAAAAAGACTCCGCCCTTCGGCGTAGCCTCGTTCGGGTTCCTCCCCACCCGAAGGCAGAGAGTTCAACCGATCAGCCGGTCAGTCCGACTTCAGACTGAACGGTATTTAGTCACACACACACCCGACGAGGGCATCATGTGGCACAAGGTCGGTTTAACGTGGGATCTCCGAGCCCGTGGAGTTCAACCGATCAGCCGGTCAGCCGGTCGCCCGACTTCAGACTGAACTCCCTGCTTCCTCTTGAGGCGCAGTATTTATTACGTATGGAATAGTCCATTATGTTATTATGGATAAGGTCCCATAACAATGCCCTAAAAATTTCAACTGTCTCTTTAAGTATAGGGATCATTTTGTTCCCATTTGCTCTAAAATTTCGCTGTTGCTCACATGTTTGGCCTATAGTATTCTCAGCATCCTCCTGTAAAACAACATTTTTCTAGCTTCAAGTCTCTTCTTCATTTTTGAGAAGATTGTTCAGCATTTAATATCATATAGGAGGACCGATATTACGTAACAGTTAAGTACTATTTTCTTTGATTCGAGCAAGATTTTCCTGTTTCTTAATATTTTCCTCAACTTTTGGAAGGCATCTTTCGCTATCCCAACGCACCCCACCCCCGGATTTCAGTGTCGCATTTTCCGCCCTCTGTTAATACACTTCCCAGATATTGAAATTGTTGTACTTGTTTGATTTTGGTATCTTCAATTTGCCACCTGGTACTCATAAGTGCAATATCTTGACATCCGTCGTGTGTATAGGGATTATCCATATAATCACGTGGGCGATGATGGTTCTCCTCGACTTCCTGTCCTTTTTAGCTCTTAGTAATATTTTTCAGCTTGTTATCTCTCCAGGTCCGTTTTCTGCCAACCATTTACGCAAGTTTATTAGGGTAGGTTATTCGCTGCTTTCCCCTGTCCCTCATGGTTTCAATATGTCATGTGAGTGTCAAATTCTCCAAGCTCTCTTTCCTCATTATGTACCTCGAAAATTTCAATTGTATTTTCTCTATTCTAAGCGTAAGTGTCCATTTTGTTTTTATTTTCTCCAAGACTTCGTCGTGCTTCGCATGTACAGACCATGGCATTTACAGTATCCTTCTGTAGAACCAGATTTCTGTTACGTCAAGTCTTTTCTTCATCTGTCCAACATTCACCGCCATATAGGAGGACCGATGTGGCATCACAATCCAGTATTCTTTTCTTTGTTTCTAACGAAATTTTCCCGTTTCTTAATACTTTGCTTAATTTTTAAAAGGGATTTTTCGCTATGCTAATGCCAGTATTGCGATTCAGCAGGATTTCTTTGGTAACAAAGAAAAGAATACTGAGATGTTCTTTTTTACGGCAGCGAATGTTGGACAATTTCTTTAAGGATGAGGAAGAGACTCGAGGCGACGGAGATGTGGTTCTACAGAAGGATGCTAAGGATATCATGGACCGTGCATGTGAGCAATGATGAGGTCTTAGAGTGGATGCAAACAAGGAGGAGGCTTATACTTAATATCAGAAAGAGGCAGCTGAAGTTTCTGGGACACATAACGAGAAAGTATGGCCTGGAGAATCTGATACTCACGGGTCGAATAGAGGGAAAGAGAGACAAGGGAAAACAACGCATGACGAGCTTGAACAGGTGGATGACAGAACGTGATTTGGGGGAGGAAGTAGAGGGAAGGAGCTTGCTGAGAGCTGCAAGGGATAAAGAGAGGTGAGGAACTATTATCACCTACATCCTGAAAGGACATGTTAAAAAAAATTAAAAAGTATTATGTCGTCCGCACCCGCTCGCATTGGGATCGTCATTCTCTCTCCGTATTTCCTTTCTCCAGTGGTGGTGGAGATGGCTGTGAAGGGTCATGGGCAATAGTCACAGAAGAGTGTGGGTGTTGGACGCGGCTGGATGAGACACTGACTCCTTACAGCACGTCGAGGATCCTCTTCATGTTGACGGTTGGACTCGAAAGTATCGGTCTCCCCTCGGATGGTCCTATACCAGGAAGGTCTATTTGCAGCAACGGTTTCCCAGGTCTCATGGTCGATGTTGGCTTGTGGGGTGAGGGGTAAGGATAGCTGATGGTCATCGTGACCTGCGAAGATGCGGCAGCTGGACTCCTGATAATCTATAAATCATGTCTACTTCCTTTTGCATTTGCTCTTTCAGATATCATTCTGCGGATAACTGACGACAAAAGACACCGACCCTAGCCACTTTCCATCCGGTATATACACGTAACCTCGCTGGAAAACAACTCAGGTCTGATCAACTCTGGGATTTTATTAAAGCAATGAAAGCAGAAAAGTGGGATAACGAAAAAAATATATATAACCGTAAATCGGTAAAACCGAAATACAGCGACTAAAAACATTTAAACATCGTTTATCGGCCCCCCTCTCCTCAGAGAAAGAATCAAGAACAAAAAAAAAAATGCGTAAAGCAGCTAAAAATGTACAACCCCAGACTAATGTTAAATGCAAACAAAAAATTATTAGGTTGGTGCAAAAAATAATGTCGGTTTTTGACGTATAACGTCAAAAACCGACATTATTTTTTGCACCAACCCAATATAACATTAAAAGCTAATTACCTATAAGCTAACCAACTACTCCTACTGCTTACAGAGAGATGTTTGGTAGGACTTAATATAATGGGTGTCACAAGAAAATTCCTAGATTAATCTCTGAGCCGTTTTATTTTTAAAATGCTTAAAGATATCTTACTGGAATTCTTCGAGGTTTTTATAACACTATTGGACTCTACTTTGAGCAATAAGAACGTATAATTATTCTCCAAGCTTAACAGAAGAATCGTGATGAAATCGATCATAAACGAAGTTCAAATATACATATATATTATTCCAGGATCATTTTCCATCTTATTCAGGGGTGTCATCAAGAGGACGCGTTTTCCGGACGCGGAAGCCATTAAGAGGGCCGTGACGACAGAGCTGCGGAGAATCCCGGGAGAATCCCGGGAGAATCCTTCCGGAAGTGCATGGAGTCGTAACGGAGAAAGAAGGGACAGTGCGTTAGACTCAAGGGGGAAAATTTCGAAGGGAAAAATTGTAGTTTGTATTTGACATAATTCTTTTGTGACTTCAGTCCTGTTTCTGATACACCTCGTATTTTTTAAATCGGTATCAACCCAAGTAAGGCAATAAAGTCACTAAGATACAAGAGGTTACAATGTGTGGAAGAATTAGAAATATAAATATTAATAATGAGCGGGAAGAGAAAGGTGTAATCAGGAGAGCCGTAGACACAGATTGACATTGCATTTAAATGTTTGCAGATTAAAGTTGACTGGAAAACATGGAGCTGAAAGGGAGTTCCACAAGAGAGAAGTGCGAGAAAAGAAGTTGTTAGCATAAAATTTACGGTTACATCTGGCCAATTCAACTGTAAATTGACGAGATCTCGACACCAGTCTAGTTCTGTGCTTAAATTCAAAAAGTCTAGGTTCCATAGCGAACAGCTCATCCAAACAATTACAATGTAAGTATTTATAGAAAATATACATAAAGGCATCCTTGGAAAGTAACTCAAGCCGAGCAGGCAGATCAGGACCAATAATATTGCTGATTCTTATTTATCAAGGTAAATAGCAGCGCCACCGGAGAATATGTGGCACTAATATTCTAAATATGGACGAATGGTAGACATAGATATTTAAAATAGATTCTGGAGATAAAAATTGTTTCGTACGACACGGTGAACCGACTTTCTTAGCAGATGACCTAGCAATGGATTCAATTTAGTCTTTCCACTTTATTGTGGAAATACATATATATATATATATATATATATATATATATATATATATATATATATATATTGTGAAAGTTGTGCGTCTCATATAGAATATGAGACAGCACATGACCACTTGCAAAATTTTCAAGTCAGTTGGTAACAGCCATAATATTGTGAGGATAAGTTACGTATTTATTAATTCAGTGGACCATAAACAAGTGTTAGAATCAATAAAATGCCATAAGTTCGTTAAACGTAGGAATGTGGAAACGCAATTTGGCTACAAAGGAAGTAAATCTTGAAATAAAACAGCTGGTGTTAGGATATAACATCTGGTCACAGCTAAAATAGCTATATATATATATATATTTATATATATATATATATATATATATATATATATATATAACGATCTTCTAGGGTGTGTATGCGATATCTAGTCAACCAACAGGCCTCTAGAGTTTGCCAATATAACTGAGTGATGACAATTTTACAACATAGATAGATAGAAGCAGATTTAGATAGATAGATAGATAGATAGATAGATAGATAGATAGATAGATAGATCTGAACTGATTGAGATAGACAGAAACAAATTGATATATATATATATATATATATATATATATATATATATATATATATATATAGAGAGAGAGAGAGAGAGAGAGATAGATAGATAGATAGATAGATAGATAGATAGATAGATAGATAGATAATTTGCAGATTGATTGAGATAATGATAGATTGATTACCAAGTTTCGGCAATACGGAACGAGAAAAAGGAACGATATAACAGACAATTATTTTAATTATATTTGAATATTAATTAAATTGGAATTTAATGTGAAGCAAAAGACAAAAAAAAACAATCATTTCTGAGACAGAGAGATTTTAAGTGCACTAGAAAACATTTAGGAAAATAATTTCATTTTCATTTTCCTCTTTCTTAATTAAACGATAGTTAAAATGACGATGCTAAATCTATCACGGATATTCCCGGAACCTTACTTGATCTGGTGTAATTGATGCACCTTGTGAGGAGCAAACTCGCTACCAAATGCCCGGGGTTATAGATCGTTAAGACAGGCCTACAATGGCTGCATTTGTTTAGGCAATAAATAAGTTTAACTCTTCGTTACTACTGCATGGAAACATTAGTAACTTGGAGCTTTCAAACACTCCATCTAAGTAAATGGTAAATTCTGTCTGTCCATCCATGTGGTTGAAACCTCTCTACCTCGGGCCACGTCTGCTCTACATAGGTATATTATACTTTTTTTGAATCAGGATGATCCTGAGATTGGAAACCTGCCCTTCATCTGGTGCTTGAACATCCAACATTGGGATTTGTGTCTGGATGAGGAGAAAACAGTTAAAAATTCAAATTTTAAAATAACTGAAAAAATTTTGTGATTTAAAATTTTTTTTAATTTATATTGAGTTTAAAAATAACGTAAAAACATTGTGAATTTATAAATTTTTGTTTTCAGTTCAGTTTAAAATATTTCCAAAACTTTGTGAATTGGAGAAATAAATTTTATTTCTTCAAAATGCCATGGAATCAGAATTAAATTGAGAGGTATCGTGACGAGAAGTTTTGAAATTCCACAGAGTTTGTGATTTGAAGAACTCCATCTTGGCCTGAATTGGAATTTCGGCCCAAATCGAAGTTTCTGTTTACATTGGACTTTTGGCCCAAATTAGATCTTAGGCCGAAATTAGTCTTTTGTCCGGAATTGGACATAAAACCCGAATCATATTTAAAGTGAGGTTTTGAAGTTCCATGGAAGGAATTGAAGAATTCAAAGTTAGTTCTACAAGATTATATTATGCTGTTTTCTAGGATGGCCCCCAGCAAACACCTTCATTAACCAGCTGTTATGACACAGAAAACCACCCTAATGACCTTCCGATCTTGATGCAGGACCGTGATGGTTGGCGTGATAGACACGTGACTGTCCTAGCTAGCTCGACCAAATAAATACGTATTGGGTGAACTGGAAAATAAAAAAGAAAAAGAAGTTGGAGGGGATGAAAAAAAGAATTTTAATCATGACTTATGTTATGTTGTGGCGTATGCAGGGTCAGATTCTGTAACTTTTCAGGGTCAAAACAGAATTTGCCACTATTTGGCTGATTTTGATAGAGAAAAATGAATTGGAATTAAATATAGATCAAATATCGATCGGAATTCGATAGAATAACAAGATAAAGAACAAGTATGAAACGTTTATCAATCTAACTTGTTTCACTTTTATTAAAATTTCATCTGACAATGAGATATGGAGAAAAAAAAAGAAAATTCAGTTATTTTTAATTTTGTGTTGTTTGATTTTCATTGGTTAATCATGTTTCACGTGCATTCGACTTGTTAAACATTCCTGAAAAAATACCAGAATGTCTTTTCTCCATATCTCATTCTCCGATGAAGCTTTAATAAAAGTGAAAGATGTTAGATTGATAAACGTCTCCTAATTTTTATCTTTATCCTATCATAAAGAAAAATCGAGATTAGATGCGTAATATGTGATTTGAGGATTCAGAACCTAAAAATGTTAAAATATCTCATTGGTAATTGATTTTTCTCTATCTTCTTCTATGTGCCATGGCCCTTCAAGATTTTTTAAGCATTTCACCCCAAGCAAGGGATTACAGAGAGTGGAATCAAGTGTAACGAGGAGTGATATGATGAAGAGAAGGACGGGGAATTAGGGAATTAGATCAAGTCATCTGAAGATGTCGATTGACATAGCATTTGAATATTTGGAGATTATAGCTATGAGGGAAGCAAGTAAGAGGAAGGGAGTTCCACAGACAGGAAGTGCGAGACATGAAGCTGTTGGAGCAGAAGAGACAGCTACATTTAACAGTTTCGACAATGAAAAGGTGGGACTGAGGTGCCAACCTAGTAGCACGCTTAAATTCATGTAGTTTGGGAACTAGCGAAGTAGCTAGTCAGAGCAGTTACCGTGAAAGTATTTTGTAGAAAAGAGGGAAGCGACGGCACGTCTGTGAGAAAGTAACTGTAGACGAGATGCCAGATCAGGACCACTCACATTTCATATCCGTGTGGCTCTCCACAATTTCCAGTCCTTTGTAGTTCATAGTAGTTTTTGTCTTTTTGATATCTCTTCTGAACCCAGTTCTGCCATCCAAATTATAAGTCTCTTCTGGGTACTGGTTTACACTATTTTCTCTGTTTATATTCGGATTATTGTCCTCATTTTTGTTGTTTTTTATTACAATTTTTCGACCGTTGTACCCTCCAGGCTTTGTCAGGTGTATATCGACCTGGGTAACGTACAGAGGATTCCGAACTGAAGCCTTTATTTAATCTACGGGAGTAGACTGTTCTCGTTTTGTTGCTCATGTCTAGGGATATCGTCTTTTATTTAGTACTGTTCAGTTATTGCTCGTCCGTTACTGCCGAGTGCAAGTACATACTGTCCGACGCAGAAATTGAACTTGCAACCACTATGTCACCAAATTCACAAATCAATGCATTTATCAACTAGACCATTGTCCCGTTGGTTTACATGTTAAATATTAACCAGAATAGATTTATTAGGTTGGTGCAAAAATAATGTCGTTTTCTCACATATGTTACTATGTGAGAAAAAGACATTATTTTTGCACCAACCTAATATCTACGAACACAAAGAGGACCTTATATTAGGTTGGTGCAAAAATAATGCAGTTTTCTCACATAGTAACATGTGAGAAAACGACATTATTTTTGCACCGACCTAATATCTACGAACACAAAGAGGACCTTATATTAGGTTGGTGCAAAAATAATGCAGTTTTCTCACATAGTAACATGTGAGAAAACGACATTATTTTTGCACCGACCTAATATATTCAGCTTGAAATTAAACTTCCAGTGCCTCGAAACATATATTAAAATTCATGGAATTCACTTTAATTTCGCCTTTTTACCTATTAGGTTGGTGCAAAAATAATAACGTAATAATGTCGTTTTTTGACGTATTTTTTAACGTCAAAAAACGACATTATTACGTCATTATTTTTGCACCAACCTAATAATAAGACACTTACAATCAGAAATAGTTGACATTTCTGGATCATATAATGAATATGAAAAGTTTGGGACATTAAACACTCAAGGGGCTTATTGAAGACAGAAAGACGTTTACTTGGGCTGATTGTTTGATTTGTTTTTAGGGCTTATCAACCTTTTGTAGGTTATTTAAAACCAGAAAATATTTTAGGATGTAAAATCTTTTTGGAGATAATAATGATTTAATCATACAAATCCAATTAATTCATCCATAGCTAGAGGGAGAAGAGGTGGATTCATATCTTACCAAGGGTACTTGCGCATACGGGAATATAACAAACCCGACTGGAATTGGAACTCGGCTCCCCGATTAACAATTCCGAGTCGTAATCCATTTCACTAGCTGCACATACAAGCTTACAGCACTTGGAATTCCCGAGCAATCACCTATGTAGGTAATGACCAAGCTCATTTCAACGTGATTTGGACGTAAGCCGGGTTTAGTTTTGTTTGTTTTACGGCATATCAAACTTGTGTTATTATATCCCAGATATAATAATGCCCATAACGGGGGAAATTCAAATGAGAAAATAAATCATTCTTTCAAGCGCTCCCGTTACAGTTTAAGGAGTTTATGGGTAGAATTATGTAGATTTTTCTATTTTATCTCTGTGAATTTTGTAGGCTTTGCGTTTAGCATTATACAGGTCCAACTCATATGATTTTTTAGTAAATATCGGACAGAAAGTGAGAAAGAAAGAAAGAGAACTCATATATTAGAGATGGCTAGAAATTGCCTGTTACATATGCAGATTATTAGTTGTAACCGTTTGGTTACTAAGCAGACGACCCGCGCCATCCACAAAAGGAATTAATTTAATTATTTTTGCCAATGCTTACACTTTGGTTGAGAATTGATTTTTTCCTATCAAAATATATTTATATTTGGAAGCATTTCTTTCTGTAGCTTGCCGTATGAAGATTGTTTTTATGGTGCGTGGTGGGGATGAGCAAAACATAAGCATTAAATAATTCAAGGGGCTACTTTAGGATTCGAAACTTGTCCGACGTCTGTGTTCCAAGTTATCGAACTACTCGTTCGTACTCTTTTTAGTTAAATCACAGACTCAACCGTGAAAAAAATGTAGGCGTTCTGACTGTTTGTTTTTTGTTTTTTTTCCGTTTGATAGTTTCGTTATCTTAAGACCAATCAAATGACAGTAATACATATATCAGCCAATCAGATGATAGTAATGTATATAACAGCCAATCAGAAGCCTCAACATCGTGTTTACATCGAAAATTCCAGACGAATATGAAACACGACACTTGAAGACACCTCTGGGAAATAACGATATTAATCAAAATATACATGCAAATTATAGTCTGAAAAATTATTCGGAATAATTCAATTTATATTTTCCTTAACAACTAAGTAAATTAAAATATTTTTAACCATTTTTATGAAAAAAAAAGAAAAGAAAATGATGCGAAAATTACTAGTCCCTGGTGATAAAGATTAAATAACATATATTTTAAAAATATATAAATATACAGACATCTCTTCATGACGTATGCGATCATGGCTCTCCAGGACTTCCTTTTTCTTTAATATCTGTAAACTGTGAATTGTCATGAGAGTTCTTGTGGTAGTTCTGTGATTTTCCATTGCCATCACCAAGGTTTTAAATTCGTAGTTGTCCATTTAGACTGATTGCCCTATCAAGGCTATAAAGCCGAATCTACACTATATTTTACCCATAACTAGGGAGAAGCATTATATTCGTACCTTTCCCAAAGAAATTACTGGTAAGTGAATAGCCTCTACCAGAATCTGAATACGATCTGCTGATTCTATTCCGTGCGCAGTAAGCAGGTAATATATCTATCTATTTCTAAATAAAGGGAGGGATATCTTATTCATCATTCCAACAGATTTTATTATTTAAACGTTATCTTTAGTGGATACTCGTATTCAAGTAGACGCTCCGTTTATTTATTAAACAGTATATTTATTTATCTTGTCTACCGGCCTGAATATTTGTTATATACCGTACCTATGAACACTATCATAAATATGTTGGACACTATTGTAAGTGGGGGCAATATGCTGTCTAAGTAGTGCACCAATAGCATTGGTTTACCTACTTCACGCCGCTGGCGAGTATTGTATTTTGTTGATGTTATAAAGATTACTATTTCATTTCCAGCCTCCGTTTTGGTTATTCTTCATTCACTAAGTCTTTCTAAGTTACAACAATATACGAGAAATCTTATTAGAAAAATACATAGCAGGGAAACCGTCATTAAATCTGACGTGCTTTCGGCTACGAAGTACATCGATGGCCAAGCAAAGTTGAATAGTGCCTTTAAACACAGATTCTTCTCTTACTCCTGACAGAGAGCGCATATTTTTCTCTAAGATTTCTCGAATATTCAGGCCGGTAGAAGAAAATAAACAAACATACTGTTTAATAAATGAACCGAGCGTCTACTCAAATACGACTATCCATAAAATAACGTTTGAAGCCGGATTAATAAATAAAATTATATTTCATGATAGATAGATAGATAGATATTAGGTTGGTGCAAAAATAATGACGTAATAATGTCGTTTTTTGACGTTAAAAAATACGTCAGAAAACGACATTATTACGTCATTATTTTTGCACCCACCTAATAGATACGAAATGTCTTAGATAGATAGATAGATAGATAGATAGATAGATAGATAGATAGATAGATACGAACTGTCTTAGATAGATAGATAGATAGATAGATAGATAGATAGATAGATAGATAGATATGAACAGTCTGAGATCGATAGATACGAACAGTCTTAGATAGATATGAACAGTTTGAGATCGATAGATCGGTAACATACCCGTTTACTGCGCACGAAATGAAATCAACAGACTGCATTCAGATTGCGGTAGAGGCTGTTCACAAATAAACGGAGCGTCTACCCAAATACGAGTATCCACTAAAAATAACATTTAAGTAATATTATCTATCTATCTATCTATCTATCTATCTATCTATCTATCTATCTATCTATGCATCTATCTGTGTGTGTGTGTGTGTGTGTTTGTGTGCATGTTAACTCAAAAACTCCTTTCATGCATGGTTGTACAGATAAGTTGCCGACCCTACCACAAATATATTCTACAGAAGACGGAATAATTCCCTTCACACTACTGCTATGTCCACATTGTCTACAGTGTGGACATAGGAATCAATATTGCTTGGTAACTATCAGTTTCACGCATCAATGCGATCTTCAGATACAGTAGCAAGCAAAGGTCTTGCGATATTTTAAACTAATAATTAATCGAATAGTTGCCAGTTTATAAGTGGATATTTTTATTGAGTTGTTTACCGATGAAACGTTCACCATATTGGAGTAAATGCCACACCTAATTATCATATGTTTAGCAAAAGTTCTAAATGGGGTGAGAAGATGCAAGACGACCTTCAAAAATGTCCGTGCAAAAGATTTCGGCCATCTCATATAATCCAAGTCAAATGCTTATGGGCTATGTGACAGGACATATCTATATCTCCCATCTTCCTACAAGACTAGAAGAACTTAAGCGGAGAATCACAGAGGCACTGGCAAATTTTAAGCAAGACATGCTACAGCGTGTTTGGCAGGAACTGGACTACCGACTTGATGTGTGTCATGTCACAGGTGGTGCGCATAATCAACATTTGTGAAGCTTTGTGAAATCAGTTATAAAATCTACATCTCTTTGAATCGCTTGTTCGAATTTTAATAAATAAATCTTTTATTGTTCAACATGAAGACTATTTCATTTTGTTTGCCTAGGATATGCAGTTACTCATATTTTAAATGGTGTCAGTTGTTTTGGGACACCTTGTATTTGCCTTTCAATGGTGTAACAGAAAAGAGAAAAAAAGGTTTTTCATTGGTCCAAAGAAAATTTCACATAGGCTCACAGATTTCTTTACTCAGTTTACCCGAATTTGAAGGGGGTGGATAAAGGGAGTTATTATTATTTCATACTCACTACGGACTTACATTATATATGTGTCACTGAATTGAAAGTTTAGTCAGATTAGAGCCTTGAAATTATGGACCAAATGTTGACAGAACTAATGAAGAATGATCTTAAGTTATGGCAACCGAACCAGAGGGAATGGTATTCAGTACATGTGAAGATGATAAAGGATTTGTACGCATCCCATCCTAGGCACATTAAAACAAATATTCAAGCTACAGGAAACCACACAAAATATTAACAATGTATATTGATTTCTTTGAATCAATATTATATAACAAATTTTCAATATGAACATTTTTCTTTTTTCTTTTTTGTTTTAAAAGACAGCATCTGTCTTGGTTTATATGAGGCGGCCGAAATCTTTTGCCGGGCCATTTTTGAAGATCGTCTTGTATCTTCTATGCTCCTTTCCTAAAAATATTTTAATTAGATATGAAAATGACTCCAATGTGGCCGAAGTTTCTATGGAGAGCGCAATAAAAATCATCCACTTATAAGATGGCAATTATTAGAAATTTACAACAGTTTAAAATGGCCTAAATCTTTTGCACGGCACTGCATATTTGTAAGAAATATTTTGTTACACTAAATAACAAATATATATATATATATATCTGAATTTGAAATGTGGTATCCAGAAATGTCATGACGTAACCAACAAAATCTATTCTACAATATTAACAACATTTCGTTGTCAACAACATTCAGTTGATAACAACTGAGACGGTCAAAAATCTTTTTCTTAATTTATGTGCCGGGTCCGTTTAGGGCGTTGGCGATCGTAGCTCTCTACACACTTCCTATTTCTTGTTGCCCTAAGTATAGTCCGACACTTTATCATCCCTTTCTTACTGCACACTGCCATTCATTAATCCAATCTCATTAGGTAGGTTGCTCGCTATATGTCCTGTGAGAGTCAAATTCGTTCCACGCTCTTCCTTAAAATTTCTTTGCAGTACTCATGTTCCGTTCATAGTATTCTCGGCATTCAGCAGAATCACATCTCTATCGCTTCAAGTTTGATCTTCTTCTGTCCATAGATGTTTCATGGCAATTCGGTACTATTTTCATACTGCCAATGACATTTTTATATTGCCAATTAAATTTTCATAGCAATTCAGTACTATTTTCTTATTGTCAACTAGCAGGGATGTAACTTGCCCGGGGATGTAAAAGTAAGAGATAGATCAGGTATCGACCATCATAAAGACAGAAAAATAAAATTGACAAAGATTATTGTTTAAGGTTGACGGATACGCATGTCGTAATTAGTTTTTTTTTTTGTTTTGGGGGATTTTTGTGGGGGGGGGGTTACGAATTGGTCAAACCCAAACTCGAACAAAAACATTGTTTTCAATCGTTATGAGTCTAGCGATTGAATAGAATTTTATTATAAACAATTGCCTTGTAAATGGAATTTTTAAAGCATTCTGAATGTAAAAATAAAGAAGAAAGTGTGCAAGACAATAAGAAACACTACCTGCCAAAAAAAGTGAAGTTTTGTTGAAATCGGTTGAAAAATGTAGGAAATCCGATCCCATATATAAACGAACACACACACAAACAAACAAACAACCAACCTGAGTTTTATAATAAGTATAACTCGATAACTTGATATTAATAAGTATATCTCGATATGAGTTGTCCCCCTCTCATTAATGCCTCTTAATCGTGTTTTCAAATTGATTTCGTGCAAAAACAATTGTGTTTTTCCAATTTTGGGCGCTGTTAGAACCACCGCAAGGTAATTTTACGTAGTCCTGTGAAGTTTTGTTGAAATCGGTTGAAAAATGTAGGAAATTCGATCCAATATATAAACGTACACACACACACACACACACACACACAATCTGCGTTTTATAATAAGTAAGATGACATTTTCATATTGTGGAGAAATTGACGGTTCAGGCGGGAATAATGTATTTAACTGGGTTGTTGTTTCTCGTTGAAAGCTGTTACCGTTTACTAATATTTTTTTTTATATTTAATGAGTCTCGTGACTTATTACCACATGATCCCTGGAGTGGTTATAAAGGAAATGTTATTTCCTCCTTTTAATGGCTCTTTTTGTAACGCAATGCAAATTATCAGACGATTAAGCTACGACGCGGAAGGAAATATTTTTTCGCGACTTAAGGTAAGTACTTTTGCTCCTTCTTTAGCCTGCACCGTCTCTGGATTTATTTTTTTTTTTTTTTTTTTTTTTTTTTGGTTAAGATTGGTTAATAGTCAATAGTGCCAATGAAATTTTCTTAGCAATTCAGCACTATTTTCATATTGCCAATTAAATATTCCTATCTCTCAATAATATATATTATATATTTTCAGGAATGCAGCTTTCGTTTTTCCAATGTTACTATGGATTTCCATGTCGCGTTTTCAACACTACCCAGTCAGTTAAATTTCTCTACCTGTTGGATCCTGATGTCTTCAATCTGAAGCGCAGAACTTTGGCTGCCTCTATTGTTGACGACCATTCATTCTGTCTTCCTATAGCTAATAGTTAAAATTTTCACGCTTCCTTTTGCTCCCTTTTCAAGGAGTTTTTGTCGCTTTCCTTCTGAGTGTGCCATCAGCACATTATCATCTCCGTGTGTTATCTTGTCAAGATCATGGCGGCTGATAATAAGATCTGGTAGGTTTTCTAACTCTCTGAGGATTACCTCGCAGTAGAATTTAATAAATTATGTACTGTCAAAAGTCCTGGAAGTAAACAAAAATCATTCATTTTGAACAATTTATTCATAATTTTCATCAGGATGTACAAGAAATTGTGCAAAAATTACAAAAATTAAAAGGATGGACTTATAGTGGCGTGGGGCTTCGGGGTTGAAATGATCAGTTGATTTACCCACGTCAAGAAGATTAATGAATGAGGGCAATGATGAGGAAACACACGGATAATTTTAACAAAATAAGGAATTTACGAATTAGCACTCTTGAAGTTGTGTTAGCAGCTCGTTTTGGAAAATAAATCAGAAATTTTTTAAAGTCCGTACTTTCAACGAATTGACAGTGAAGAGGAAATGTTCATACAACAGATGAAATGATCTGACACAAACATCAGAAGGTTCAATGCTCACAGAAGTGATATATAGTTTGCATACGTTCAAGAGTAGACGAAGTGCTTGGTTAAGGCCGATGATATAACTAGCGAGTAATTTGACACTGGCAAAAATTTAAAGCTGGACGTGTTAACAGAAACGAAACCTTTCACCCTTTCACATGACTTCAAACATCCTTCTCTTATTAATTTAAATTTTCTTCTCATTTTATATCAAAAAGGATTTCACATCGGCTCTCAATTTTATTTTATTTCTTTTTTCTAGGCTCAACGGCTAATTCCTGTGAAAACAAGTTTATGATTCGTCCAAAGAAAATATCACATTTTAATAAGCCGATTATATATATATATATATATATATATATATGTATTATGGTATATATATATATATATATATATATATATATATATATATATATATATATATATATATATGTGTATTATGGTATATATATATATATATATATATATATATATATATATATATATATATATATATTATGGTATATATATATATTATGGTTATATATATATATAAATTTATATATTTATATTATGGTATATATATATATTATGGTATATATATATATAAATATATATAATATATATATATATATATATATATATATATATATATATATATATATAATTGACTCTCCCGGCGGTTTCGACGTATGAGGATCTGACAGCTTAGTTGATTCAGTTATGAAATTTTGTGCGATAATCTTAAGTGGCATTTAAGACCGGCTAGTGATTTACAAAGGAGGCCACATATGGAGCAAGTGTGAGGATTGTGAGATGAGATCACTGTTAGATTGGCTGACCTATTAGATCTTGCTCACGTTTCTTGAAGATGATTCTGACATGTAGATTGAAAGCTGCTGAGTCCACTAAAACACGTTGATCTCCATTCTACCCGCTCGAAGGCTAAGCGGTCAAGGCTGTTATGTGGTATATTGACTGCTGACAAGTTGCTTTTCAGCTTGTCTTTGTATCTTAGCCATATATATATATATATATATATATATATATATATATATATATATATATAGTATATTATAGTATATCCAAAGAAAAGCGATATCTAAGATTTAAAATGAATTTTTAATAATGAGAAATCTCTCTTGAATCTTTTATTTTAGTTTTAATTTCAAGTTAATAGATCGAATTTAATATCTCCTATAAGCAAAATACATTGTTGTATATCAAAACGAATTTGGAATGAGTTTGTTTTTGAAATCGATAAAAAATTTACCCATATTCATTATTCGATCAGTACAACTTCTCTTTATTAAAAAAAATATTTCAAAAATGAAATATACTTTTCTGAAACTTTATTTGAGGAAGATTAGCCGATTTAAAGATTAATTAATCTGAATTTAAACAAATATTACTTACTTTTAGTTTAAATTATCACAGAAAAGCTTTTTTAAAATGGAGGTGGTTGTTTTTATGAGCTGTTTACAACTATCTCGATAGACTTATGTATGGAATTTTTCCTTTCTACTTATGTTTAGGTTTTATTCAAATTCTAAATCATCGCTTTTTAAGACAATAATATTGCCGAGGAGTGAAGACAGTTAAAAGAAAAAAACATCCTTTTGACGTTTTTTGAGGTGCGGGTGGATACGAAGGTCAAAGTTTACATGAATATATTTATCGTAAAAGTAAATTTCCCTTTTTGTCTGTCAACAAACCCTTTGAAGTCATTTTATGACTCCTTCTGTATTTAAAATGAATTTATTTTCTAATAAATGTAATATTTTAAGTGGACATACAATTTACGTGTTAAATTTTATTAATCTTGCCGTCTGCGGACTAAAGTGTAAAACGATTCCCTCGCGCGAAAATGGTGAACTCGTAAGTCTTTATCAAAGTCAAGTTATGCGAAACGACTGAATACACAGAATCTGGAAGAGTAGTCCTACATAATTTTCAATACGAAGACGAAATTAATGGAAATAATAAGTAAATAAAATCTCTATTTTACAATACATTTGTTATTGTCATTATTCACGTGTGTTCAGTTTTATTTTTACTGACACCAGTCATGTTCAATAACTGCGTAATAATAATTAGTTGTATTATGAAAGCAAAAGGAAATACATTTAATTTCTTCCTGGTAAATTCCCAGTGATAGAGTACGAATAATGTTATCTTTTTATTTTTAAAGCAAAAAGAATTGTACTGTGAAATTTTTTTTTTTTTTTTTTGTTTTTTAAATCGCACAAATACCTATCTGATCCGGATATTAATTATGAAAGATAATGTTACAGCGAACAATGTTAATTGTTATATTAAAAAATATTTGCAAATAAGAGAAAATCACTAGAGCGACTATTTCATCAGGATGAACAAAAACATACGTTAAAACCTTTCCTGCGTTCAATGATTATGTGCGCCATATTTGGTGGCTGTGCATGGAAGGGTTTGGCTATGGATAGCGAATAAATAAATATATTTCTGTTTTTATTATTTCTCAACTTTTGAGATGAGGAACTATCATTATGGTATGTATTTTCTATTATAGATAGATAGATAGATGTGAACAGACTGCGATAGATAGATGTGACCAGACTTTCAACAATTGGTCAAATTTTGGGAATAAGGTTAGGGCGAGAACATTTCAGCATTATTTTGTATATATTCACTCACACACACAAACATATATATATATATATATAAATATATATATATACATATATATATATATATATATATATATATATATATATATATATATTCGCGAGTCTGTGTGCGCGCGCGTGTATGTTTCTAAAGAATTAATATATTTTATTTTCTTTAATCCGTTATATTTTATATATTATTATATGTTTAAAATAAAAGGTACGTGTACTCAAATACGGGTATCTACTAAAATGATGTTTGAAATTATATATATATATATATATATATATATATATATATATATATATATAAACTGCGTGCCAAATTATTATCGAGATAACTTTTTTTCTAATATTTCAAAAACCCTCCAATCAATTCACACAAAATTTTCACACAACGTTGGCAATACTGACCTGCGCAATCACTGAATTTTTTGTACTGATCTGCGTAATGTAAACAAACTGGCGCCATATTTGTTGTCAGCACGGAGATTTGAGAGTGCCAAATTATTAGAAAGGTTCAAGAAAATTCCCAGAATTTCCAAAACGTTTATTATTGTTGCACGTGAATGTTTATGATCAAACGAACCTAATAAATAAGATAATCAAACAAATAATAACAGATACAAACAAAGGCACAGTTTTAAACAAATTAATAGAGAGTATGCTTTCCCTATTTTGAAATTACTTGAAGAAGTCGACGATCCATAGAATTTGTTAATTGTAGGATGTCATCTGCTGTAATGCCGCGAGATATGTCAAGAATTGCTTCCCACAACTCAGCGTTGCTCCTGAATTGTCGTCCGTTGGCGTACAGTCTTCGCTTCATGATGCTCCAAAGGTTTTCGATTGGGTTCAAATCCGGAGAATTTGCTGGCCACTTCATTTTTCGAGGTCCATCGAAGCCTAACTGTTTCAAATATTCAGTAGTCTTGTAAGCAGCATGTGAGGGAGCATTATCTTGCATAAAAACAATTGCCCTTCTGAAGGCAAGTCTTTGCTTTTTCATCCACGGTTCAAAATGCTCCTTCATAAACGCTATGTATGCATCAGCAGTCATTTTGACGCCATCTGGTACTCTCTATGGGCCCACTAATGTATTTCCAATAATACCACCCCATATCATTATGCCTCCACCAACTTCTTGGCCTCTCAAACGCTGATGGCGATTCTGTCCGTTCATTACCCAGCCTTTGCACCAACTATCTGGCCCATCAAGTGTTGCTCGAGTTTCGTCTGTGGACAAAACTTTACAGAAGTCAATCTTCATATTGTCCTCGGCCCATTTCAATCAATTTTGAATGTGATTTCTCGTCAACGGAGGCTTCGATACAGGTTTGACTGTTGTTGTTATTTCACTCAGATACCGACACCGAGTACTTTTAGACACAGTAGGATCACCAATTCGACTGAAAAGCTCTTGACTGGTAAGTCCAGGGTCCTTCATGGCCTCTCGTTTAAGTCGTGACATGAGACGACGTGAAATAACCTTCAGCTTGCCTTTATCTGCCCTTTTGCGTACTTGTGTAGGGTCGGCGGTGAACTTTTTTTGATGACACCTCCCTATCATTTTAGAAATTTCTAGGGTAGATTTACCTTTTGAGAGTTCAGAGGTGATAGTTTTCTTTTCAGCATTACTTAAACTGCTTTTACGACCCATCTTTTCACTAAATTCTTACACTTTTCTAATAATTTGGCACTCTCAACTCACCGTGCTGGTAACAAATACAGTGTCAGTTTGTTTACATTGCGCAAATCAGTACGAAAATTTCAGTGGTTGCGCAAGTTTGTGGTGCCAACATTGTGTGAGAATTTTGTGTGAATTGATTGGAGGGTTTTTGAAATATTAGAAAAAAGTTATCTCTATAATAATTTGGCACGCAATGTACACACATATATATACACTTTATATATATATATATATATATATATATATATACACACACTTATGTATATATATATACATACACTTATGTATATATATATGCACACTTATATATATATATATATATATATACAGACACACACTTATGTATATATACACACTTATATATATATATACACACACTTATGTGTATATATGTACATACATATATATATATATTCACACTTATGTATATATATATACATACACACACACACACTTATGTGCGTATATATATAAAAACTTAATGTGTGTATGACTGAAAATGTATCATTATTAGGTTTTTAATATTATGTTTTCCTTGTGTGTGGGCTAATGTGTGTATATATATACACACACACTTATGTGTGCCTATATATATATATATATATATATATATATATATATATATATATATATATATATACACTTATGTGTGTGTGTGTATATATATATATATATATATATGTAAGCAAATATAAATGGATATAAATCCGACAGAATGAAGAAAAATATTTGAAAAAAACAAACAAAAATCCTTAAATGCAATTATGTTGTTTTAATATCAATGAAATGTCAACGTCTGACGTTTCGGTTTAATAAACCTTCTTCAGGACAATATTCATTAAAATACAATTAACATAATCAGTTCAACATGACAAAGACGACGGACATAAAAACAAGACTTATCCAAAACAGATAACTGAAAATTAAAAAAAAAAAAAAATCGAAACGTCAGACTTTGACATTTCATTCATATTAAAACAACATAATTGCATTTAAGGATTTTTGTTTGTTTTTTCCAAATATTTTTCTTCATATATATATATATATATATATATATATATATATATATAATTCAGTAGATATAATATATTAGGTTGGTGCAAAAATAATGACGTAATAATGTCGTTTTCTGACGTTAAAAATACGTCAAAAACCGACATTATTACGTCATTATTTTTGCACCAACCTAATATATTTCCCTCTCAGCAAATTACACACCATTTGCAACGGCGCAAACGCTGTCCTTAAGAATGTTTAATATATTAGCCCAAAGCTCTCGGTATGAAAGATTATTTGGGCCTGTTCTTCACCCACGATGTTCCAAAAAGATATCTCCTCTTCACACACAAGGAAAACACAATATTAAAAATCTAATAATGATACATTTTCAGTCATTTCAAATGAGACATGCATAAGAGGGATTACTGTTTAAATACACAAATATATATGTGCGTGTGTGTGTGAGAGAGAGAGAGAGAGAGATAACGATATATATTTTATATACCAAGAACAATTATTTACATTATTCGGACTATGATCCTCATCTTCATTGCCAAATTCACAACGTTTCAGCTGTTGTGCGCTCCTTCTTCAGATGACTTGAATTTCGAACCGACCTTTTATTCCGTCTACCGGGGTGGATTCCACATGCTATGCCTCTTCCGGATGTCTCGGTTATTTCCCTTTAACGCCACTCTCCAAGTTTTTTTGGTTCACCACTGCTGTAGCCTGGAACTGAGAAGACCGGAACGTACAACGACCGAAACGTTCTGAATATGGCAATGAAGATGAGGATAACAGTCCGAATAATGTAAATAATCATAATACCTCATCTCAGAGATACAGACAGTTATCAAGAATAGTACTGGGAAAAAATGTATGACAAAGTGGAAAAAATTTTCTTGTCATGCGTTTCATCCTTTAGTATTTCCTCGGACTAAATTTGTTATGTCGGTGAGTGCACATGCGCACAAATGAAGTTTAATGCTAGGAATTTTTTTTTTTTATCTAGTCGATTTCATTTAGATTCTTTTTCTTTTCATCACTTGTCTCAGTAGATAACCCAATCTGTGATAATATTAGGTTGGTGCAAAAATGACGTTAAAAAATACGTCAAAAAACGTCATTATTTTTGCACCAACCTAATAGAAGTTCTGCCAGGAATGGTAAAATGTTGTAAAAGCCAGGGAACAAATTTATTGTAGATGACCTGACGATAAAGGCACTCTCTAGACATTTATGTCGTAGTGGATTGTTTTATTCTTTGATCAAAGTAGCATTTTTTATATCAAAATTGTGGCTAGTCTCATTACGGTGGGAAACCAACACATTTGATATATTATTCTGTAAAATATATATATAAATATATATATATATATATATATATATATAGAGAGAGAGAGAGAGGGGGGACAGAGGAGAGAATGGGAAGAGAGATAGGTCTTATTGTAAAGTACTAACAAGCTAGTCTCACAGACCATTACTACTGAAGTTCAGTATCCATGGGGTTTTGACCTTGAGCCATACTAAGCTAAGCTTACAGAATATCAGTAAGTCACCTCAATGTAGAGTAATGATAATTATGCTAATCTCAGATGTCATTATCACTAAATCAAATCGACATTCACCGGCTGCGCCATACTTATGCCCTATGTTAAACTAATCTAAGCATAAGATAGATAGATAGATAGATAGATAGATAGATAGATAGATAGATATTAGGTTGGTGCAAAAATAATGACGTAATAATTTCGTTTTTCGACGTATTTTTTAACGTCAAAAAACGACATTATTACGTCATTATTTTTGCACCAACCTAATAGATAGATAGATAGATAGATAGATAGATAGATAGATAGATAGATAGATAGATAGATAGATAGTGTTGGGTATATCAAAGCAAGTCGAATGAACTCGTCCGAGAGTTAGTTAAAGTAAAGTAACCACAACTCGTGTCCAGTATCACGGGGAATATTCTTGCTTGTACTAACGTGTAAATAAAGTGTCTTGTAGTATTGAACCTCCTTGTTCGGTCTCCTTATTACCACCACGTCAACCGTTATAAGATAGATAGATAGATAGATAGATAGATAGATAGATAGATAGATAGATAGATAGATTTGAACAGACTAGGAAAGAAAGGAAGAGATAGATAGATAGATAGATAGATTGATAGATATGAACAGACTAAGAAAGAAGGAGACTGAGATAGATAGATAGATAGATAGATAGATAGATAGATAGATAGATAGATATGAACACACTAAGAAAGAAAGAAAGAGACTGAGATAGATAGATAGATAGATAGATAGATAGATAGATAGATATACTTTCTTGTTCCCGACTATAGCCATCACTTGAAACACTTAATAATCGATATCATACGTAGAGCACGAATTTGTGTTTTCAGCTCAGCAAAGAGAACTACATTTTGGTATTTATATTACATACGTGATACTTACATATGTGGTGGTAGTCAACTCGTGACTGAATAATTCCCAGATGAACATTTCAGGGTTGATTTCGATGTCTTTGATGATGTCTTAAATGGTTCATAAATCATGCAAGTGACTTGCAAGCCATTCCGAATTGAGTACAAGCGATTCTTCCGATAGCAATTTGATTATCTGGATAACTTTTCTTTTTCTTTCTTTCTTTCTTTTTTTTTTTTTGTTTTGATGCTAGATGGGTCCACTGGATTATCTGCCCATTTGGTTCCAAATCCTGCACGAAAAATCTTGCTCGGTACCATATTGGTAGATGGGACTGTTTCTGTGACTACGTTTGTTGCTAAGGAGGCCTACCCTCGAGAAGCAGATATAGCCTCATTCATCACACAAACATACATACATACATGCATACATAATAGCTGGCCATTCGTATTCGAGGATACCCGTCTACTAGGGCGGCTAGCCAATCCCTATTGCAGGCGCTTGCTCAGGCACACTTGTGTTTATGCACCTGTGGTTTATACTGCAACTATGCTGAGCAGACCTTAGTTACAGTTTCTGGGAGAGAGAGTGTTATCTAGTGTGATCAACAATTTGAACAAGGCCAGCACGCTCAAGCCCTCGACCACGATGACTTGTGGCTTCGTGCTAGCACAGCTATCGACGGTCCACAAGTGTTCCGTCTACCCAATTTCACTCATAAGGCTTGGGTCAACCCAGCACAAAATATGGGTATTGACACTAAATAAAGCATTAACTGATGATCAAAAAAATACAATTGAATAACTTTGGAATTTAGGTAGAGAATATGTATTCGTATACTTATAAAATACGTCATAAACTGCCAAGAAAAATCTTAAAATAAGTACGTACTCAGTATAAACAAGAAACTTCTAGAATGTTCCAGCAATCATTGCAATGCATTGTTATGGCTTACAATTTCTCCAAAAGCCATTCGTTGCTTTTCTCTCCATACACGCGGTTTGTTGCTATGGCAAAGACAAAGGAACCCTTTACTGAACTGAATGAAATAATGAAGGCCTCAGCTACAAAGAAATTTTGAAAACATTAAATATCCTATTGAGTTCAAACTGACTATTTTTTTTTTTTTTTGAAGTGGAAGAAGAGCCCAAGGAACATCGAAAAATTAAAGGTTATTTGTAAAGAAAAAGTGGACTAAAATTTCGATGCCAAGCTGCAAAACACTGGCAGAGAACTGACAAGCGTACACGGGCTGTTGCAAATCACAATGGCTTCGCAAATAAATATTAAGTTATGAATACCTTTTTCCCGACCCAATTTCAAAAATTTGATTTTTCGAATTTATCAATTGTGTTTTTGGTACATTGATTTAATAATTGTTAATTTAATGCGAATACATATGTATTGGCTAAAGTTGAAGTAATTATATGGATAAGGAATTTATTAAAATACAATATTTATTACCCACACTGTATATAGATAACAGATAGATAGATAGATAGATAGATAGATAGATAGATAGATAGATAGATAGATAGATGCTGGCTGAGTTAGGTAGAAAGAAGAGTTAGATAGATAGAAAGAAGCTGACTGAGATAGATAGATAGATAGAAAGGAAGGAAGGAAGGAAGGAAGGAAGGAAGGAAGGAAGGAAGGAAGGAAGGAAGGAAGGAAGGAAGGAAAAAAGGAAAGAAGGAAGGAAAGAAATCGTGATCATGAATTTCTAATACTAAACGATTAGTAAGAAAACTGCCATCAATAATAGAAAAAGTGATAGAAGTGGACACTAGAAATCTGTTTTCTGGAAAAGCGATTTTTAAGATTTTATAAAACTCAACCGACTGTAACACTGTTCAGACAATGAATTCTTGAAGACACCTGAAGAAGGCCGGAGTGCACAACGGCCGAAACGTTAGGTTAACAACAATAAAAATGAGGATATTAGACCGACTGTAAATAATGTAAACAATGATAACTACTCATCTCAAAAATTGAAACAAAGTATTCTGATAGATAGATAGATAGATAGATAGATAGGAAGAAAGGAAGGAAGGAACTAAGAAAAGTAGGTTCAAGAATGTCTAATGCTAAACGATTTGTAAGAAACTTCCATCAATAGTAGAAGGAGCGATAACAGTGGCCTGTTTTCCAGAAAAACGGTTTTCAACATTAGCCTGTTTTCCAGAAAAACGGTATGACGATAAAATGCATCCAGCAACAAGGTCTCTGATCGGGAGATTGGAGGTTTTAAAGAGCGTGGAATCACCTCTTAATTGCTGTTGTTTCCAGATTCACCTTGGCCCGAGGTGGTAGCACCTGTTAGGGTTCCAGATATGGGCAAATAGTGAACCTCAGACAAGAAAACACTATGAAAGTATAAAAATACATTTATAGTAAAAAAATATCAGCAATGCATTTTCATGGGAAAAAAATTGCCAAAAATTTTAAAGCTAGTTTTCATAGTTTATTAATATATAAAAAGATAACAAAGTCATACCAAACAGAAAATTATGATAGATTAAATTAACACCTTAAAATGTAATACTGGATATGGCTACTTAGCATCTTTCACCGAAAATTCGAAAATAAGTTTGTGAAACGAAAATCGGAAGAAGGGACAAGCAATGGCGAAACACCCGATGTATTAATATTGTGAAAAATAAAATATTATAGCGAAATATATGCACAACATTGATATTTTAATGGCTACAACTTTTTAAAAAAATGACATAGGAATAGCTGTACTAACGGGCCATATTATACGCAAGGATGTAATTTATTTCCTGGTTTTTAGCTTCAGCAACACCGGGTCATATATACTCAAATCGTATCTTAAACAAGAAAATACCGTCAGTGTTAAAGGTTTACCGCTGTATTACTGTTATGTTCCGACAACCTTCGTTGGAACTGTTATATTCCGTACTAAGGGAATAAATACTTAACACCAGGTGGGTATTAGAAGAAAGGTTTATACACAACAAGTACAATATGAAATACGGTACAGTTATAAACACAAGTTAATCTAGTAGTGAGGGCCACTAATTGGAAGGTCGGACGTGCCTCTCTCTCTCTCTCTCTCTCTCTCTCTACACAGTTGATTTTATAGGTACTTATTACCTATAGTGTAACCATTCATGGGGGTGCCGGCTTCTTCCATTACATCAATTACTTAAACATTACTTTCGGTTGAAATCAACGCGCAACGAGAAGAGGGAATAAGTAGTTCTTAAGAACATGATGAACACTCACGAGTTACTCCCAAGCAAACGAGGGAGATATAAAATATGTAGTAGTTTGTAATAAAAAAAATTGTCCAATGTCTTCAACAGAAATTTACCGACTTGCAGTAGATGATCTAGAACATCTTTCTTTTTATGTGCCATGTCCTTTCAGGACGTAGGCGATCATGGCTCTCCACACCTCCTTCTATCCCTTGCAGTTCCTCAAGTTCCTTCCCTCTGCTTCCTCCTCCAGACCACGTTCTCTCATCCACCCGCTCAAACTCGTCAGGTATGTCACGCGCAGCTTTCCATCGTCTCTTTCATTCTATCTGACCCGTGAGTATCAGATTCTCCAAGCCCTCCTTATGTGTCCCAGCTAGAACACCATTGAGGTTAAAACTGGATATAATTTACTCGAGCACAGTGGAGCTTTTTTTTCTTAGACAGTACCCCTTGGGAGGGGGGGCAAAAGCTAGAGTTAATCCAAAGGGAAAATTCTAAGAGCGGTTGAGCAATTTTTGTCTCTAGTCCTATGTAGGTGTAGGACTATGACTTTAATCTCGGATTTATGACATATTCCATTCGAGTGGGTTGTGTGATTAAATACTTTCTTACAGTCGGCTAGATGATTGTATAACGTTCTTTAATTGGTCTATGCATAAGCAATTTGCATCTACTAATCATATCATACATGTTATTACAGAAGATCTACGTAAAAGTAATATCTCGAAACTCGTTCGCAACTTTCACGCTAAATATTACAAGGTATCTCAAAGTCAGGACACTTGGGCATTTTTGCTTATATGAAATTTTATATTTTACTTTTTTATTTCAGATGACTACGAAACAAACAGTCGATGTTCGAATTGAACGTATTTCTGTATGTGTCGAAACTCGAAGTCATTCTCGAATGAATCAAATCTAGAATTGAATTCATTTTCGGATCATTAAATTCTCAAGTGTCGAAGCTCGAATTGAATTCATTCAGGAATGAGTCGATGCTCGAATTTAATTCATTCTCGAATCAATCGAATTTAGAATTGACTTCCTTCACAAATAACTCGAAACCAAAATTGAACTTATTCTTGAATCATTTGAAGCTCGAACGACTCAAAGCTTGAACTGAAGTCATTCCTGAGTGATCCAAAACTCGAATTGAATACATTCTCGGGTCATTAAAAGCTCGAAATGAAATTCTCAAATGTTTCGAGGCTCGAATTGAACACATTCTCGAATCATATGAAGCTTTAATTGAACTCCTTCTCGAATGAGCCGAAGGTCGAATAGAACACATTATTGAATCATTGGAAGCTCGAATTGAACGCCTTCTCGAATGATTCGAAGCTCGAATTGATCCCATTACCTTGAATTCAATCGTGTATTCTTCGCATTGATGAATTGCTTCTGTTCTTTTCAATAAAAATTGCCCAGGAAATCTTCAGATAATACATGCCACCATTAGAAAACCTTTACTCATTTTGCAACTGAGGAAGTTAATTTTTAAATCAAATTTTTACAAAAGGTTTACTCAGAAAGCAAAATACAGTTGAATGCCCACTAGATCTCAAACCTTAACAGCAATCTTTTTTCTTTGGGACCTTCTGAAATTCTTACTCTATCAGAATTGGCTCAGAAAATACACAACTATCTCAGCCACTAGTCAAGTTTATTAATTTTCGCTTGGTCGGGCACAAGGCCACAAATGTAGGGTATTTTATCACAATTAAATTTACTACAGCAGTAAATTGTCTGCGAGACGAATGTACTAAGCATTATTTCATGTCCAACTTCTTCTGAATTCCTGTAATTTAATTTGATGGCTGTGAAACAGAATCAAATTGTAAAGGTTGCAATACAAAAGAAAAAAAAGAGATAAAAACTGGAGTTCAAAATTTGAAAAAGAGAAAAAAAATGTTATTGAAGGAATGAAAATATTTAATCTCGGAACTGCCAGACAACATCATTGTTAAAGATAAATGAGAAAAATCACAGGTTTGAAAATGGGAAAAAAGATGAAGAAAAAGAAGTGCTATGAATAGAAAGAAAGAAAGAAAGAAAGAAAGAAAGGAAGAAAATATTACAGAAGAAAGAAAGAAAATACTACAAAAAAATAGAAAGAAAGAAACAAACAAACAAAGAAAATGTTACAGTAGAAAGAAAATATTACAGAAGAAAAAGAAAATATTACAGAAGAAAAAGAAAATATTACAAAAAAATAGAAAGAAAGAAACAAAGAAAGAAAGAAAATATTACAATAGAAAGGAAAATGGAAAGAAAATATTACAGAAAAAGAAAAATAGAAAGAAAGAAAGAAAGAAAGAAAATATTATAAAAAAATAGAAAGAAACAAAGAAAGAAAGAAAGAAAATATTACAGAAAAAGAAAAATAGAAAGAAAGAAAGAAAGAAAGAAAGAAAGAAAATATTATAAAAAAATAGAAAGAAACAAAGAAAGAAAGAAAATATTACAGAAAAATAGAAAGAAAGAAAGAAAGAAAGAAAGAAAGAAAATATTATAAAAAAATAGAAAGAAACAAAGAAAGAAAGAAAGAAAGAAAATATTATAAAAAAATAGAAAGAAACAAAGAAAGAAAGAAAGAAAATATTACAGAAAAAGAAAAATAGAAAGAAAGAAAGAAAGAAAGAAAGAAAGAAAGAAAGAAAATATTATAAAAAAATAGAAAGAAACAAAGAAAGAAAGAAAGAAAATATTACAGTAAAAAGAAAAATAGAAAGAAAGAAAGAAAGAAAGAAAGAAATATTATAGAAAAGAAAAATAGAAAGAAACAAAGAAAGAAAGAAAGAAAGAAAATATTATAAAAAAATAGAAAGAAACAAAGAAAGAAAGAAAGAAAATATTACAGTAAAAAGAAAAATAGAAAGAAAGAAAGAAAGAAAGAAAATATTATAGAAAAAAGAAAAATAGAAAGAAAATAGTGTGAAATTATTACAGAAGAGTAAAGAAAAAATATAAATGAAATGTTAAGCTTTTGCAATCCGTAGGTGTTTATTTTTGTGTTGCTGGTGGGATGAACGAAATATCGTCTGGGCGTGGCTTGATGGGAGGACGCGAGATTTGAAGAACGAGATTCGATCAAGTGATAATAGCAAGTTCGGTTAGAGATACATGAAGGAGGTTCATAAGTCTCCAAAATAAAATAAAAAATGTTTAGACATGAAAACAAGAAAACAATCGGGTAAATATTTTCTGAGCTGATCTTTCTCCACTACAAGAGCAAAATGCCTTTTGAAAAGATTGTCACATCAAGCTTCGAAATGAGATCGAAAAAAATGACTCAGAATTAGAACTCATGTGCACAGGGTGTACATATTGAACAGTTAAACACCGCCAACTAACGCCGTCTTCGCAAAGCCAAGTGGAAATAACCTACAATATATATATATATATATATATATATATATATATATATATATATATATATATATATATATATATATATATATGTAAGCAAATATATGGATATAGAATCCGACAGTATGAAGAAAATATACGGGAAAAAACAAATAAAAATCCTTACAAGCAATAATGCTGTTTTAATGTTAATATGTCGACGTCGGACGTTACATCCGATGCTTGCATCTACCAAATCTCATACACAAACTGTGACTTAAAATATGTGGGCTCGACAAGCGTACATATAAATTTTAGATCAAATAGAATTTCTTTCATTTTTCTTTCATAATATTCAAATTTAGGAATACGTTTTCACAACGTCGCAAACGTGGTGACAACGTGACCATGTTTAAAACTAAACGCTGATCGCATAAACTTTTAGTTATCTGTTTGGATTTGTCTTGTTCTTGTGTCCATCGTTTTTGTCATGTTAAGTTTGATAATGTTATTTATATTTTATATTTTATATTGAATATGTCCTGAAGATGGTTTATTGACCGAAACGTCCGACGTCGACATATTAACATTAAAACAGCATTATTGCTTGTAAGGATTTTTGTTTGTTTTTTCCCGTATATTTTCTTCATATATATATATATATATATATATATATATATATATATATATGTGTAATAGTTCCGTTGGTATATAATCCAGGTGGATTCTAGTAATAACAAATATTAAAACTGATCCACAGAGAGGTCAATGTATTTATTATAACAGAAATTACCTCATGTTGGTACAGTCTGTTTCAGAACGGCATAACAATGCCAATCTTCATCGGCCCTGAATCCCTTTTGGAATGTCTGTCAGGACTTGTGGCTTTGAATTTATTTTAGATAGCAGTCCTACTAAAAGACATGCCTTATTTTTTATAAGGATTTTGTCCCTCTCAGTTAACAATATTAACTTTGCAAAAAACTATATGGAGATAATGGATGATGAAACTATCATCTTAAAGGCTAGAAAATCACTGCTAACACCGAATAATTCCACCTAGACTAAGTACTACAATGACAAATTCGATGTCCCCATGGGAGCATATGATTCGGCCCAGGTTGCTGATTTAGTATGTTTTTATATTTTAGATGTGCTTAGTAGAATCGTGAAACCAGAACTAGTAGGACTATATAGAGATGACGGACTAATCGTCATCCCCAATAGCAATAATTCGCTAACAGCGAAGTTAGAAAAGAAAATTCTTAGGGCATTTAGATTTCTAGGGTTTAAAACTGAGATTTCCTCTAACCTTAAAGTAGTTGACTACCTAGACATCACCCTTAAGCTTAATGATAAAACCTTTAAAACCTACCATAAAGAGAACAAAACCCCAATTATATTAATATTGGTTCTAATCACTCCAATGAAATCCTAATACAAATACCCACTACCGTTTGCACCAGAATTAGTAAATTACCGTCCAACGAAAAAACCTTTAATAAAACAAAGAACTATATGAAAAGGCTCTCCAAAAAAATTGATTTAAAAAATAATCTCTCTTATTTAACTCAGAGGTAGTACATTGGGATGTGGGTGTAGAATTCCCTGCATCTCTGCTAGACTGTCTCCTTGTTTAAGTTGGTGAATGCTGCCATAATCATTGTCTTCAGTTCATCATCTTTAGTGTTATAAGAAATTTTGTTGGTCTCTCGCTCAACTCCGCCCCATGCATAATAACCAAGAAGGTTGCAGCCTGGGGAGTTAGGTGGCCAGATGTAAGGTGTGATGTAGTCGCAGAAAGTGTCTGACAGCCATGACTGGGATCTCCTGCTTGTGTAGCATGGTGCAGAATCCTGTTGCCAGATATAGTCTTCTAGCAGTCACCCTCTTAACCCAGGGCAGCACTTACGGCACTTGATGTAGACCTCCGTGTTGAGTCTGAGGCCCTGTGGGAAGATGAATAGAGGCATAACGTTGCTATCACAAGTGATCATGCCAAAAACCTTCGTAATCACCATTAGACTCATCCAACTCTTTCTGAATTCTCTGCACTGTTCTCAGATTGACATCAAAACACTCTGAAATATTCGTAGTGGAGCTTCCAGCGCGAATACCAAACAGTACAACATGCCGTTTCCAAATTTCTGGTGGAGTGAATGATGCTCTTTTTCTCATAGACGGTGCCCAACTGACCCTACTATACGCTGCAGTCGACAAAATCAAAAACAACGCGCATGCGCGAAATTAAAAATAATGTAATATGTATATATATGTATATATATAAAAGTGAACATAAAATTCAACACTTAGAGGCGACAGTCTGCTTCATGCTAGATGCAATCGTCAGGCCATGTTCACTTTTATATTTACACGCGCTCTATCTCTGATACTGAGCACTTTATCCCATAAATATAGCACATCTTAAGACTATATTTCTTCACATATATATATATATATATATATATATATATATATATATATATATATGAAGAAATATAGCGAAGAAGGGGGAAGAGCGAAACCCCAATTGCCAACTATGTGCAAGGAAAGGATCTTTACAGCACATCCTTAGTAGTTGCCCATAGGGCTTTGGGTGATGGTCGGTACCTTTGGCGCCACGACAATGCCCTTAAAGCAATTGCAAACGAGCTGATTAAAGCTATAAGGGCTAGTAAGAATGAACCAGTAAAGAAATTATATCAGATTAACTTCATCAAAGCTGTAGTAAAGATAGAGAAACAGAGGAAAGATAGAGAGAGAGAAAGAGAGAGTGAGAGAGAGGGAGAGAGAGAGAGAGAGAGAGAACAAGCCTGTTATCATCCGCAGATGATTGGCAGTTGATAGTGGACCTGACATTTCCCATACACATAGCCATAAAATCACTCAGACAGGATCTGATATTGAACTCCGACAACACGAAGCAGTGCATTATTTGGGGACTGTCTGTGTCAGGGTAGGAATTTATTACACTGGCAAATGAGAGAAAGCGGTTCACATACCAAGAACGTGTCGAACAATGTCGACGAAAGTCATGAAGAATATACTATGACCCAAATAGAAGTTGGTTGCAGGGTCTTTGCAGGACAGTCGTTGTGCAGAGCCCTAGCAAAAATAGGCATAGTAGGGGCAGCTAAGGCGAGAGCGCTGAAGGTCATTACCAATGCAGTTTAACTGCTTCCAAGTGAATTTGGTTCAAGAAATCGGAGCTATGGAGAAAAAGAGCATCATTCACTCCACCAGAAATTTGGAAACGGCATGTTGTACTGTTTGGTATTCGCGCTGGAAGCTCCACTACGAACATTTCAGAGTGTTTCGATGTCAATCTGAGAACAGTGCAGAGAATTCAGAAAAAGTTGGATGAGTCTAATGGTGATTACGAAGGTTTTTGGCATGATCACTTGTGATAGCAACGTTATGCCTCAATTCATCTTCCCACAGGGCCTTAAACTCAACAGGACGATAAGAGGAAAAAACACCCTCACAAATATACTTAGGGAAACGGAGGGAAGGATTTACAAGGTATAAGGGAATATTGAGGCAATATAGTAAGTCAGTGCAGTTGAACTGTTATGGATAGGGGTTGAGAATTGTTGGTGGAGGTGGGGGAGGGGGTCCATGAATGGGAATTTTTTTTTTTTTTTTTTTTTTGCTTTTCGGTTACTGGTTGCCATTTGTTTCCTCTTATTTGTGGTTTTTATTTCTATATCCATGTCTAATTGACCAATTCTTATGAATGTAATTTCAGACGATAATGATGTAAAGTATTATCGTACTAATCATAGTTTTGAATAGGTCGAGTGTCGATACTAGTATTAATAGGCTAGATTTATTACGAGTTATACTTAACTGCGTGTATAAGTTACTTGAGTAGTTAACTTATTTTTTTATTTATTTATCTTTTAGATTAGGCCATTGAATTATTTTAGTCGATAAATGACAAAACTGAGAAGGAACTTCAAATAAATAGTACGAGTTAATTTTGCAATGACTGGTTTCGTGAAAGTAAATTAGTGTAAATAGGGATAGAATGTATGTATGTGTGTATCCGTGTATGTGCGTGTGAGTACATTTCCTACATTTATATGTAGATGTATGGACATACATACATGTATAGGAATTTTTGTCGAATTTCATTTGATTAAGAATATAAGGTTAATGTAGACTTAAAGATATATCTGATAGTACAGTGTAACCCGGATATAAGAGAGTTGTCGGGGCCGGAGAAGTCTCTTATATTCTGGTTTCTCTTATATCCGGGTTTGGTCTATTTTGTTTACATTAACACAGGCTCTAATTTGGGACCAGATAAAATCTCTCTTATATCCGGGTTTCTCTTATATCCGGATGACACTGTAAAAATAGCAAATATTTTTTTAGAAACGATACTATAAGTTAGACTAATTTGGGGGGAAGCATAAGTATTAGTATAGACTAGATTTTGGTTGGATACGCGTGCAGGTTTAGTTAAAGAGTTACTATTGTTATAGGATTAGTATTTAAAACGTATAAAACATTGGATTAAACTTTGCAGGAATGAGACCAGCTTACCGATTTAGGAATCTTGGGGAAGTAGTTTGAATTGAAACCGGATGAAGTAAAAAAGTCAACAGTATATAGGAGGGTAAGTGTGAAAACTATTTTTTCCATTGGCTGAAGTTGACTGACATATGTCAATAAATACGGTCGGATTCCTAGCCATGTCGGAATTTTTTTTTTTTATGTCGAGATGTGTAGCACTTCGCTTTCAAGGATGCGGCCTGGCTAAGTCCGGAGTCAGGTCGAGGTTGCTGTTTGAGGCGATATGATGCAAAACCAGAAATCGGCGATGAGGACTGTTTATAAGTTATTTTTTTATGAATACACTTATTTGAGTAAATGCTTTGTTCTTTAATTAAACAGTATTAATTACATTTAGCGGCTTGAATATTCGAGAAATTTCGGAGAAAATATGCGCTCTCCGACAGGAATCGAACCTGTATCCTATATCTTAACCGGAAGTTCTCTGTGGCTGAACGGTCATAGCACGCCAGACTTAATGGTGATGCTTTGTAGCGCTTAGTAAAATTTGTATGTCTGCTTGCTCTCCTAATCCCTGCTAACTATTTGCATAAACTCATTAGCCAGGTTATGCACTGTTTTCCTTTGTTCTTTTTACCATCAATATGTCCTGTGAGTCTCAAATTTTCCAAGCTCTCTTTCCCCATTATGTATCTTAAAAATTTCAACTGTCTCTTTCTGATGTTACGTATAAGTGTTCTTTTTGTTTCCATTTTTTATAAAACTTCGTCGTTGCTCACACGCTCGGTTTATGGTATTCTCAACAAATTTCTGTAGAACCTCAGGACTTGTGTTGCCTCAAGTCTTTTCTTCGTCTGTGATGAGATTTTCCAGTATTCACTGCCATATATAAGAACTGATATTACAGTTCATTATTTAATGAAACTTACCCAAGTCTCTGTTAGACATTTTCATGACGGTCGTCTTCGAGTATAGAATCCAGAGGTTGGCAGTGAATATTTCGGAGACAGTAGGAAAGCGTAGTTCAGGTTCGCAATGGATATTTCGTAGCAAAGTAGCAGAGCGTAGTTCTTCCATCTGTCATCTTCGCCTGGTCAAGTTGCCACTGGTCCTTCGGTAGGGTAAACAAAGATAGCCGTCTTTATACACGACGGATACAAATGTTCTGCGGCTTCTGATTGGTTAAACTTCTATTGGTAGACTATAAAGGAAGTTAAGTCATCTGGATTGTCTCACTAGTCATATATGTATATATATACCCAAAAAAATCGTAAGTCTCAAGAACGGACTTAATACGGCGGATCAGTTGTTTCTCGTTCATGTTGGTCAGCATGTCCATAATGGTAGTCTTCAACCAGATCTTGGCACTGTTTTTTGACAGTTGACAGCACTGGAAAACGAATATATTCTATACGTATTGTTATTATTATCATATTAGAATGCTGCTTGTTCCTTAGTACGATCCTTACATCTGCGAATTCGTCATAAATGATGAACTGTTATGTTTGGATCGCAAGATAAGACGCAAAAGACATATCAAAGACGCTGATTGCTCTCAGTGAGAAAAAGAAAGAATTAAAGAAAGAACGAAAGAAAGAAAGAAAGAAAGAAAGAAAGAAAGAAAGAAAGAAAGAAAAGTCATAAATGAAGATATGACACTAAGAAAAAAGTAAAAAAAAAAGAAGGGCAATAAATAATGTTAAAAATAATCAAATTTAGAAAAAGAAAATCGAAAGAAAGAAAGAAAAAAAGAAACGAAGATATGATACAAGATGCTGCATGTGAGCAAGGGAAAAAAATGAAGCAATAAGTTTATATATCTTCTTGCTGCTTAGTTAACACGATCCTTAAACCTGCTAATACATCACAAATAATGGACTATTCCGTTTTTTTTGTTTTTTTTTTTTTTTGGTGTTGTTTTTTTTTTGTTGTTTTTTTGTACAAGGCCCGAGTCCACTCGAGGTTGAGGGTTACAGAGTAAGAGGCACAGTTTATGCGGATAGATGGGAAGATAACGGTTAACTCGAGACTTGAACAGGTTAAGATTATAGTGAAACAGTTTCTTGAGATTCGGTTCCCCAGGGCAGTGTTTCGCTGGAAGAAGCTGCTCGAGTAGAACTTACTTCTCGCCAATGGGAACTTACACAAGTCTCAGAAACAGACTTAATATGGCGGATCAGTTGTTTCTCGTTCATGTTGGTCATCAGGTCCACAATGGTGGCCTTCAACCAGATCTTGGTTTTTTGACGGTTGACAGCACTGAAAAACAAATATGTTCTATACGTATTGTTGATATTATTATCAATGAGGGTGGTTTACTACAATGTGAGTGGCATGGTGGCTCCTAGCAGTGAAGGTTAGAACCGTTGGAATTAAGGAATGTTGTTCGTCTTAATTATAGAACATTAAGACGCTTGTAAAAACTCGTCTGTGAAAGAGAGGTTGGAGGGTGGAAAATAATTTATCACCCACAAATCTTCTCGGATCTTGTCAGATATGGAGTTAACTCTCCTGATCACGTTATACTTGTACCTGATTTCATCATGTCCACTGACCTCAGTGTTCATATATATATATATATATATATATACGTTTTGGAAAAATGTAATTCCGGTCGATCACTCTTAGAAGAAAGCGCGAGTTTGTAAACAGCTATTGCTAATACTGCAAAGCTCTTCCATGTATTGAGCCATGTCGGCCATTGGCGTGTTTATTCGAAGAATAAGAACGTAAAAAGTAGTCTTCCTCTCAACCGGGCGCTGATATCTCAGAGGTAGAATCTCCAACTGATGCCAGTTTCGATCACAGCTTGAGGCAATCGGATGTCTAGACACACTGATGAACTGTGATACAGTCTGTCTGTGGATATATATATATATATATATATATATATATATATATATATGTGTGTGTGTGTGTGTGTGTGTGTGTGTGTAGCAAATTCTCTTTTAGGCATGACTGATTGAATAAATTACAAACATTATGTTTGCTTATTCTTATCATAATCCTTTCATATTCACGAATATTTTTTCCGTATAATACAATTGAATAAGGCAAGAAATACACTGTAACAGAGATAGTCACTCTTATTTCCTAAGTACTTTCCATCTCTTTCTTAGATCATCATCAAGAATACAACTGGTAAGGCAAAAATTATGTGTAGCTATCCATTACTGATTTTTTTTCTTTTGCGTTTAAATACTATGGCTAACAATTATGCTTAGCGTCTATCAGAACGTGAATATTTATCCATTATGGATTTTTTCATTTATGTTGGAATATCAAGGTCGAGCGTGTATTAAAGCATGAAAACTGCTCTTTGTGTTGGCATTTTAGAACATTATTAAAGTATCCGTAGCTGATTCTATACAGTGTTGGCTTCAATTTTTTAATGATGATTGCTTCGACGATCTGTAGTTTTAATTTGTAGTTTTCTTGGTGTAGGATATTTTTCTATACCGTGAATGTGAACACGAATGTTGGTGTAAATGTCTCGCAATGGATGAATTGTCAGACATGTGTAGGGTAAGACATCTTGATAATGTAGTTGTCGTATATCCAACATATATGTTTGTTTTTCTGTCGGAGATACATTCTCCCAAGGGATATTTGAATTGTTGGTGGGGAGGATTTATTGCGAATAATTAAATTGGCTGTACTGTATTTTGTATAATATATGATTAATTTTATTTTTTTATTTGGATCCGAGTGAGATATATTAGTACTAATGAGGTTTTTATGATTTCCTCATCCGTGTGTAGTTAACATGAATTTGGTTACAATATAAGAGTTTAATATATTTAGGGTCCTTTGAGGAAGTACCATATTCTATTTGACGTGTGTTGAGGTTTTTGATAAATCTTCCTATCTACAATGTGGTTAAGGAAGTCATTATTAATGAGAGGCTGCTTAATAGTTTTTAGTTCAGTTTAGAAAATCTTTTTTGTGGGGGAATTAATTTGTGGTCGGTTAATTAATTTCTGTATAAATGCTATTTTGTAGTAATCAGGACATACACTCTTATAATTGAGAGTGAAAGAGTTTTTACTGATTGTTTTTATATAGAGAGGTAATAAATGTTTAAATTTTAGTGTTTATTAAAATGTCAAGGAAAACGATTTTGTTATCTTTGTTAAGTTCGTATGTGAATTTGAGGGCACAGTTTATTTTAAGTCTTTTGGAGTTCAAGTATTTCTTCTATGTTTTTAACTAAAATAAGAATAACATCTACATATCTTGGGTAGATGGAGGGTTTCTTGGTGGTTCTAAATATATTATTTTCTGGATTGGCCATGTAGAAAAAATAAACCAACCAGCAAAAACTGTTGTTTGCTTTTGATTGCACAGTTGGACACCGTCTATGAGAACAAGAGTACCATTACTTCATTCACTCTGCCAGAAACTTGGAAACGGCTTGGCATTCGCGCCGGTAGCTCCAATACGAACATGCGAGAGCAGTGCAGAGAATTCGGATTGAGTTGGATGAGACTAGAGGTGATTACGAAGGTACGGTAGCTCGAAAAACTCGCTCTGTTTGTTCTGATAAAAAAACTCCCGAATTTGTTGGCGACGGCCTCAGACTGAACACCGAGTCCTACATCAAGTTTCTTGAAGAGGTAGTGCTGCCCTGGGTCAAGAGAGTAGCTGCTGGAGAACCCCATCATGGCTCTCAGACAATTTCTGCAACCACATCCCCCGTTGCATCTGACCACCTAACTCCGCAGACAACAACCCCGTTGATTATTATATGTGAGTACAGTTGAGCGAGAGACCATCAAAACTCCCTGTAACACCAAAGATGACGACAATGATTATGGCAGCATTCACCAACTTAAAGAAGGAGACCGTCCAGTAGAGATGAAGGAGTCTGGAGGCCGGGGTTGAAGCCAATGGCGATTTTATTGAATAAATGTACTGTTTAGTATTTCAAAATATTTTTGTATAATTTTGGTAAATATATCTGTTAAAATGAGATGTCGGTGTTATTTTCATTTTGACATTTAGACGACAATTTATCCATGGCATCATATATATATATATATATATATATATTAAGGCATTAAAAACAAGAAATTTTATATTATGGACCATGATAGATTTAAAATAAAACAAACACCAGTCGACCGGTTTCGTCCCCTCTCATCAGAACTGTTAACGGGGAAATTATGAGGAAAAGAAAAGAAGTCTGTAATGCATGACATGAATGATTGGACAGGAAGAAATAAATTATTATAAAAGTTATACCAACCAAGATGCTAGAAACGCAGCACAGCAAGTCCAAGCAAACAATCTCTTTGTTTACTGGTGTTTGTTTTATTTTAAATCTATCATGGTCCATAATATAAAATTTCTTGTTTTTAATGCCTTAATACGCTTCTGTACCGTTTCAAATATATTCAAATATATATATATATATATATATATATATATATATATATATATATATATATATATATATATATATATATATATATATATATATTCTCTGTATACACGGTATTTTAATAGATACAATTTATTTAAGTAAATGGTGTTTTTTAAATAAACAGCATTTACTTAAATAAATTGAATTATATTAAAATAATGTATAAACAGAAAATTAAATAATCGCGAGGCTTAATTCTTTTCATAATATCCATCCATATATATATATATATATATATATATATATATATAGTCATCCATCAGTAAGGCTTGACATTACTTCCAGCCGGGATCGAAGCCCGATCGATTTGGCACCAATCAGAGATTCTACTTCCAAGCTATCGGCGCACGGCAGAGCGGAAGGGAAATTTTAACGTTTTTACTATGCGAAAGACGTCAGTAACTAGAACTCGATTCGAGTAGAAGAGCCTTGCTTTAGCAGCAGCAACCACTTGTGACATCCACCTGTTACGTCAAATTGTGACGTCAGCCGATCCCGGGTCTTATCCTGGTCGCGGCGCCAATTGTGATGATCTAACCGTTAAATGATTCGGATGGGAATCTGGTTAGATTCGATATCAGCCTCGTCGTTCCCAACTCGCTTCCATCGTCTGGTTACCGAAGTAACTACTTTGATCTCCAGTCTGCCTACCCACGTTGTGAATTGATCTTAGGCAGACGAAATCAATCAGCGTTGGGGCCGTACTGCAAGCTTGAGTTCGAATGAGAGCGGTATCGCACAAGTACGGGCAAAAGAAAAGAAAATAATAAGTCGAAAATGGTATCAAAAAAAGGATAACAATACTTTATATCTGGTTGCTGGATACATAGGACTGCGTCTATCTCCCGACCCGCTATATGGATTGTGACACGTGGTTTTCAGGCGAAATTCACAAAGCTTATTTTGGTGGTGTGAGTCTAAGTCGTTCTTCAAAAAAAATAAATTGTTCTTGGTTAGAAGATGAGTTCGGAAGTTGCGCGAATCTTGGTCAGCTTCTTAGTAGCGGGGCTTCAGAGCTCTCAACTGGAACTCACTCGAACTCAACTGAGAACTAACTCAAAACTAAAACTAAACTAAACTGATTTTTGCTCGCTGCGAATTTGCTTATATGGACGCCGATTCAAAACCGGGGGTGGGCTCGTCGGGGTTTGAGGTTCCTTGATAAGTCTGAATCCATAAACCCCTTCTTTTGTTTTCGGTCAGGAAAAATTTATTATTTCCATTTTTGGAAGTCTTCTCTTACTCCCACCTTCTCTTATTTTCATATGGACACCTCCCCATGCCCCAGAGGGGCGTCAACGGTCCTCCTCACTTCTTCGTAGTAATCCCTCATACTTAAACTCTCTGCGGCTGCCTCCTTGCGTCACATGATCACCTCCGCCTGGATGGTTAGCGTTCAACCAATGGTCGATCAACAGTGTGGGCGTGACTAGACTAGCCTTGTTCTTAAAAAAATATATATTTTGTTCAAAGAAAAAAAAATTATCTTTTTCTTTTCCTTTTCTTTCTTTTGTTTCTCTCTTCTTCTCTGGCCGCCAAGAGTACAATACGACCCGTAGAGTGATAATCTCAATTCTTATCCTAACGTCACGGCATAAGGAATTCTTCAATCAGATTTTCGCCAGCACCAAGAGGCTAGTCAACCAGACACACTCACTCTTCGGCGCCAACGAAATATTGTTTCGCTGTCATATTCAAATTCCAACACAGCCCAGATGTGTTTTCTCTCAATGACACCTCCCATCGACAAAGACCCAACCTAGAGATGACTCTCTTTGTGTGTGGTCAACAGATGACCTATTAAATTGTTTGCCATCATGACACAAGTAAACCTTTATCTATTTAAAACTCTGTAACCACCTGGTGTTTGTCAATTAGCTTTATGACAATGGCCATAAGAATTTTCACCATTCTTCATTTATCAAAATAACATTTTCAAATGTCTCTTCTCGTAGGTGACTTTATCTTTAAAATTTCCTTGCAGGGAATTTCACCACTCCCGACAATCTGCTTGCCACAAAGACACAGTTAATTTTTTATCTATCTAAACAAAACAATGTATCAACCTGGACCCTGACAGCCAGCCCCAAGACAATGGCCGACAGAACCCTCACCAGTGTCTTCCATTATCATAATAACATTTTCAAATGTTATTTCTCGTGGGTGGCCTCCCGTTATCACCTAAGTTAAGTCTCGCCTCTCTTCCTCTCTCTTTTCCTTCTCTTTTCCTTTCCTTCTTTTTCCTTCTTTTTGCGCCCCTAAATGGTGTCACACACTGTTTATAAAATCACCCTTTCCCCTCTGAGAACTCAATCGAATTATTTCGAGAGCATAGTTATCCACTGACAGATTGTTTCGCTGTATCACAGCTCATCACTGTGGCTAGGCATCCGATTGCTTGAAACTGAGATCGAAACCAGACCGATTTATAAAACTAAGTGCTAAATATGCAATTAAAAACATTTTAATAAGTATGCTGCAAAAATTTGCACACAAACAAAAAATAATGCCCCCAATTTCCTATCCCTTGTGACCCTTAACAGAGTTTCTCCCTTTGCCAATCTTATTCCCCTGTCCATTTATATCAGCCCTTGACATTATCTGTGTGGGTTAAGCTTTCCAAGCCTTCCTTCCTCATTATGTGTCCAAGAAATTTCAGCGATCCCTTTCTTATTCTGAGTATAAGTGTTCTTTTGGTTACCATTTTTAAGACATCCTCGTTGCTAACTCGCTCCATCCATGGAATTCTCAGTATCCTTCTGTAGAACCATATTTCTGTTGCCTCCAATTTCTTCTTTATCTGCTAATGGTTTGGTTGATTTTGTGTAGCGGCATATCAACAACTTTATAGGTTATTTAATGCCGAAATCTAAATGTTTTGAACGTAATTGTATGTCTTCAACTACTGATAAAATGTATTGCCGATCATTTTGCTATAAATATGTATTGCTGATATTTTTACTATACGTATGTATTTATATACTTTTATATTTGTTTTTGTTTGTGGGGGGTCACTATTTGGCCATAGCTGGAACGCTAACCGGTGTTACCATCCCGGGTCAAGGAGCACCTGGGAACAACAGCAATTAAGAGGTGATTCCACACTCCTCAAAGCTTCCAATCTCCTGATCAGAGACCTTGCTGTTGGGTGTAGTTTATCGTCCTACCCAGGACTTTTCAAATACTAATACTATTACTCCTCTTCCTTCTTATTGTTGTTGCTGTTGTTGTTGTTAATAATAATAATAATAATAATAATAATAACAATAATAATAATAATAATAATAATAGCAGCAACAGTTCTGGAAATAGAAATTACACGAATATGATATTTACAGGCAACCATTATTCCACTTGCATTAGGAACGCTGGGAATTATTAAGAATCGTGACATATTTATACATTAAGAAAATCCCAAGAAATCCATCTTATTCTGAAATATAAAAGATTGTGTTGATGAGTGCTGCTCACACAGAAAAAACTCTTTCAATCCAATATGTTCAATAACTTTCTAAGAAAAATCTTCATTTACCTTCGATCTTTGGCGAAAGACTTGGTAAACGATTGTATCAAACAGCGACAATGATACTGCTGATGATCATCATCACGATGATCATGATGATGGAAGAGATTCTTTTTTTTCCAAGTGAACGTCTTTACGAGATGAGCCAAGCAACTCTATTGTAGAGTATTCCCAGTTTGGTTAGTAGCAGAGGAAACGCTCGATGGAAGTTAGAATGAGAAAAGAGGAAGACAGAAACTAAGAATAATTGAGAGTCTGTTTGCTTGCCAGAGTGCAACCGAATAAAAAAAAAAAAGAGAAAAGAAACGAAAGAGAGAGATAAATTATTAATAGAAAGTGCAAGGGAATATGGCTAAATTTATTAACACTTTGACTGCCAAATCAAAATCCGAAGTGTATTATGGCAGGGGCACTTTTTTAAAAAATATTTTATAAAAGAATGTTAGGTATCAACTAATATTTTTTAATGTTGTCAATAAAAGGGACAGCTCAACATGAAAATTACAAACCAACATCAGACAAATACAACTATTTAAATATCTGAAAAGTGATTAAACAGAGGATGGAAAGAGTAACAGTGAAATCCGAAGGAGCATTGGGATAGCGAAAGTTGCCTTCTAAAAGCTAAGCAGAGTATTAAGAAACGGGAAATGTTCATTAGAAAGAAAGAAGAGTACTGAAGTGTTACATAATATCAGTCCTGCTATATAACAGTAAATGCTGGACAGTCTTATCACAGATGAAGAAGAGACTTGAAGCAACAGAAATGTCGTCCTACAGAAGGATGCTGAAAATACCATGGACCAAACATGTAAGCAACGACGAAGTTTTAGAGGAAATGGAAACAGAAAGAACATTTATATTTATGAAAAAATAACAATTTAAATTTCTAAGGCATATAAGGAAAGAGGACTTGGAAAATTTGACACCCACGGGACAGACTGAAGGCAAGAGGGACACAGGAAAACAGCGCATAACCTACTGCTGTGCTTTTGTAAATGGATGGCTGAATAAAATTCAGGTTGTTTTGTTGATTTATTGTTGTGCTGCATATCAACTTCTGTTGGTTATTTAATGCCGAAATCTAAATATTATGAACAATTTTATGGCTTCAACTAAATATATTTGGAACAGATTTCTGTGCCGCCAACTACAGATAAAATGTATTGTTGGTCATTTTGCTATAATAGTTATTGTTTATATTTTTTACTATAAATAGGTATAATTTTTACTATAAATAGGTAATAGTTTTTATATAAAAAAAAATATTGGTGGTATTTTTACTATAAAAATTTATTTTTTATACTTTCATAGTGTTTTATTTTTTTTGGGGGGGGTCACTATATGCCCATAGGACTCCTAACAGGTGCTAGCAGCCCGAGTTAGAGAGGACTTGGGAACAACAGCAATTAAGAGCTGATTCAACGCTCCTCATTATCTTCGATCAAAGGCTTTGCTGCCGGATGTAGTTTATCGTCATACCCAGAACTATATGGTTTTGAAGCGATACCAAGAAGACAAAATTTACTAAGAGCTACAAAGGACAGGAAATTGTTGAGATCCATGATCACCAACGTCCTGAATGGGCACGGCACATAGCAGAAGTAGAGAAAAAAGAGAAAAGAAAATGGCCGCCAAAGTTTTTTTTTTTTTTTCCTAACCTCAAAAGTCATACTGACATGCTATTCTTTTTCGGGTTTTCCAAATGCTATAATAGACGTTATTTTCTAACAATTAGATGTTTTCTAACAAATAAAAATATCATTACGTTGCATAAATGTGATTTACATTTATTTTATAATTATGGCCATGTTACCATATACTGGTGAGAAAATTAATTCTGCAAGTATTACCAACTAGCTTAAAAGCCGCACTCCGTACTAGCTTAAAAGCCGCACTCCTTACTAGCTTAAAATTTAGCTTCTGCAGAGGGCTAATTGTACCTAAACTAAAGACACACCTCTGGTCAAGATTAGAAAACAGCAATGATAGTTTTGAAAAAATAACTTTGAATTTTACAATTCACTCCATGGAACTTCAAAACCTCAATTTAATTCGGGCTCTTAGTCCAAATCCGCCGTAAAGATCGATATGGGCCGAAACTCCGATTTGGGCCGAAATTTCAATTCAGGCCCGAAACTGAGTTCTTCAAATCACAAACTCCAAAACCTCACATCACGAAATCTCTCATTTTAAGTCTGATTCCTTAGCATTTTGAAGAAATTAAATTGATTTTCTCAAATTCAGAAAGTTTTGGAGATATTTTAAACTGAATTTAAAATAATTTTATTTTCAAATTCACAAAGTTTTTGTGTTTTTTTAAACTCGATATAAATTAAAAACTTTTACAATCACTAATTTTTTTCACTCTTTTACATGTTCCTTCCTCATCTGGACACAAATCCCAATACTGGATATTCAAACGGCAGATGAAAGGCAGATATCTAATCCCGGGGTCATTCTGATTCCAAAAAGATATAATATGCCAATGTAGAGTAAGTGCGGCTCGAGTTGGAGAGGTTTCAGACACACGGACAGACAGACAGAATTTGCCATTTATTTATTTACATTGTTGCATTTGAGAATATGTCTATAAGTTAATAAATAAAGACTTCAGTCAAAAAGAGAGACAATGGTCAGGTTTACACAAGAGTCAAAACGATAGCCAATACTCCTCTACTAGAATTTACAAAATATATATTAAAGTGTGTGTATGTATTCGAAGGGCCTTATATTGGGAAGAGAAAACATTTTGTTTTTTTTGCTGGAGACTGTTATAAAATAAATTGAGACATATCTCGGCCGATTTACAGGCAAATGAACTAACATACTCAAGAGCGAGAACCGGATGTGAACGGGACACGGCCCCGTCACAAAATGACCATTATCTTCGTTTACGCATGTCCCCGACGTACGAGTTCCGGTCGAAAAATAAAATAATATTTAAAGTGTTTCTATTTTCCCTCCTAATTATACTCGCGTCGTTTTGCGAGCCTGTTAAGCCATAGAAAACGCCATAAAAGGGAAGTACAACGGCAGTCAACAGGAGGCCAGGGAAGAGACCTGTCACAGTCAGATGAGCGGTCAACAGCAGTCAGCAGCAGTACACCACGTCAACCAGCGAGAACTACTATGAGAGATCAACCCAGATCTTCAGCTGGCCTATGAACTATACCACAAGGTAGCTGTCCCAAAACCCACAGGTTCCTGTTGAAATAAATCACGTAAATCTATTTCTGCTGTTGTCGTATTTCTTTCTTGCAACCATACGCTTGTCTATAACAAGACTCTTTCACGCACCGAATATTTTTTTAAATGTTATCTTATTATACAAGCACTCGTTAATCATTCTGTAGAACCAATATTTAATATAATACCGGAAGATGTGGAGAGCGATGATCGGAAAGGATATGGCATATAAAACAAAGTATGTAAAACCATAATAAAAGTATAAAAAGTGCATATTTTCTGCATGATATACATTTTTTAAATTGTATTTCTTTTATGTTGACGTGTCCTTTCTGGACGTAGGCGATGCTATCTGTTTTAAGGATTTTATTTTAGTCCAGGCAAAATTCCCTAAAATATAAGTATCTGCGAGAAAATTTCAGTTCAGTAAGTTATACGCGTGATACATGCTTAGGCGATCATGAAACATGACTAACCAGGCAGATTTATTTTCCCCCGCAGTAGGTTGCCATTTCTTTCTTCGGCAGACTAGTTGCCATCCAAGGCTATAGAACGCGGTCTATCCTGCTATTTACCCATAGCTGGGGGAGAAGAAGAGGATTCATAACTTTCCCAAAGGTATTAGCACGGAAATGAATGTAATGGATTCGACAGGGATTCAAACTCGGCTCTTCAATTCCATAATCCGGGCCGCTATCCATTACTCTCCACTTGCGAGTAAATTTATTGCTGTTTAATATAGCAAAAGCCACAACTATAGAACACCAAACACGTATAACGGTTGCCTTAAAGGTGAAGCTTAGAATACGCCAATCGCATTCCCTTCGGAGTGGTAAGACTCTCTACCAAAAGGACCCCATTCCGGTTGAATATTTGCAGAAGCGGTTATGAAAAGCAACACTATTACTGTTATTTTTACTTATTATATTTTCTTACTTTGTTTTTACGTCGACGTGCGGAAAAAAAGAAATGATATTGAAATAAAAAATCGTTAAAAAAGTTTGTTAAAACAACGGCAAAACATCATTGCATCGTTGCATTGTCTTGGATTACTTCGACGTCTTGATTTGATTTTTGAAGAGGGAAAAGTCTCTAGAGATCAAAGGAATATAGTGATTGGTTGGAACTGGAGAATGTTAGTCTTGACCAAAAACTGCTTCACAAGCGATGGTCACTGTTTGAACCTGTGTGATGTGGTGAGACGGCCACACTCTACACACCTTCCTTCCGAGTACTGCTATAAACAAGGGAAGTGGGCGAGAATGTTATAACTGTGAAGGCGCGACAGGTCAATCTGTGCTGACCGGCTTCACTCTGCAAACGTTAGCTCCGTTGTCATAGCATTAGATCCGATACTATTTGTTCAGACCGTATATATATATATATATATATATATATATATATATATATATATATATATATATATATATATATATATATAAGAAAAGTGAGAACATTAAGCTGAATAATTCAAGGAATAAAAGCAAATATTTCGCAGAAACATTCGTGCTACAGAAATATTTCATTCTGAGTGCGAATATTCCTGAGAAATCGATTTAATTCACCGGTGTGCATTCGCGTGATATTAGGAAAAGTTCAAATGATGAACCTAAGGTTCTGCAATGACGTATTGTCAGTACTCCCTTAAATTATTAAAATATGTTTTTAGATAGAGATGTGAACAGACTGAGATAGGTAGACAGATACACATAAAAAGATTTAGATATGTACAAATTGAGATAGATAGATGGATAGATAGATAGATAGATAGATAGATACGAACAGACTGAGATAAATAGATTTATAGGTAAATACGAACAGACTGAGATAGATAGATAGATAGATAGATTTATAGGTAGATATGAACAGACTGAGATAGATAGATAGATAGATAGCCAGCCAGCCAGCCAGCCAGCCAGCCAGCCAGCCAGCCAAATAATGTCTACTCTTTAATCAAGTATGACTATTTCCAACATCCTGACATGTAAGACAATTTACACAGTTAAACTAAATTTACATTCACTTGTACATGTATGTCCCAAAAATGCATTTGATTAAAATTTTATACAAATAAATTACGATGCGCAACTTGAAATATTATGTTGTAAAGTTTTTAAAAAATAGATATTAATTATTATCTTACAGAGTAGAAATTGATTTAAATAAGTAAAACGAACTTGCTACTCACGTGTATTATAATCGGTATTCACTCGTCTTAATTTAGTTTTTATACAGGGTCTTAAGTGTGGGGTACACATTGAGATTCGAAATCACTACTCTGTAGTAATTATCTACAAGATTAGTTCATTAGCGACACCCCCATACCTACCCTGGGTAAATATATTTCGTAACTTCGCAAAACTTTTTTTACTTGTTCATTTATTAAGTTTTCTCTTCCAAATTAAGGTTTTGATTTGACCAGCACATTTTTTACGATGCCTGCTGGAGGCCAATTGGCGCAAATGCATTACTAATCAATATTCAACCGAACCTCCAGACCAAGCCATATTCTGATACCTCCCCATGTTTTATAGTCAAAGGTTGGAAGATCATCAACCCACCAGTTTTTCACTGCATATCAAAAATCAGCCTGTGGCGCCGACCAATTCTGATGACCTACCAATCTTCTTCTCAGTACACAGTTTTGCCTATTATTCCCGCCGACTCATCAGCACATTTAAAAATGAGTGACGTCTGTTTTCTCCATTTCTTACGGAACAAACTGATTTGGCGCCAATATTTTATCTGGTTATGCTGATCGAGCGAAAGTGTTAAAAATAAGATAAAATTTACAAAAGGAGCGAACTAAGGTTCAAAATGGCTGATATTAGCCATGATGATTAAACAAATACATTTAAGCAATGTTTGATTTTATGTTTAGCATAAAATTAGCTATTGAATTATTCAACGTGTCGTGTTAGTATTTTAAAAAGGTTGATTCAATTTGATTTATTTATTAAGTTCAGAGGTTAGTCAAATTTGTGAATCTTTTAAAATCTTTTAGAAATTTTAAAAATAAATTAAATTAAAATATTTAAAATATCCTAAAATGATAATAGTTAGATTAACTCTTTGCATGTAGGAAACTTTCAGCATTCTCTGTGCGACTAGTTGGCGTTAATGACGGCTTCCTTGAAAACCGCAATCATGATTACCCTTTATAAATTCAAAGTAAAAGTAATTTTAATATTAAGATTAACCGTTCCAACACAGTAAATATTCAGCATTCATTGACAAAGCAGTCTTACTGCCCGTTGAAATTTATAAAATCTTTTTATCAAAGTAGATTTTCAGGAAGTTAGTCTCCTCAAGTCCGCTAACTGTTATCGCTCTTTCTAATACTGGTGGGAGTTCCCTTTCAAACATTTTGATTTTGTAATACGGAATGTTATCATGAATATATAATTATTCTAGCTTCTAGTTACGAGTGCTAAACAAATTTGTTGTTCCTGCTGTTGGAAGTTTTTGCGCGATATGGTTTTTTGCTATTTGGCAATGCTCTTTATGGTTTATTTTTCAATTGGCTTCCTCATAATTGATGCCTTGTACCAGATTGAAATAAACTAGTATTATATAAACTGACTCTATTCACTTTTCTTCATCTGAACTGTTTGATGAAACATATCTATCATTTGTACCAATGTTTCTTAACCATGAGGGAGCCCTGGTAAATTTTATGATGGGCACAGAAAAATGTTGGGATTGGATGTAAATAATTTCAACGAAATTGCTATTAGGTTGGTGCAAAAATAATGACGTAATAATGTCGTTTTTTGACGTTAAAAAATAGGTCAAAAAACGACATTATTACGTCATTATTTTTGCACCAACCTAATACAACCTGTTGCCCTTTATATTTTAGTTCTAATAAACTTAAATAATGTGATAAAATATTTTTAAGTGCCTTTTACGTTAATATTGTGTATTTATGTAAAATTTATATGTAGAACTTTTATTTTGCATAACTTTATTTTTATTTTTTTTTTTTTTATGTGCTGAATTAATGGGCAGAATTTTTTTTTATTTTGCATAACTTTATTTTTATTTTTATTTTTTTTTATGTGCTGAATTAATGGGCAGAATTTTTTTTTTATTTTGCATAACTTTATTTTTATTTTTTTTTTTATGTGCTGAATTAATGGGCAGAATTTTTTTTTATTTTGCATAACTTTATTTTTATTTTTGTTGAACTTTTTTATGTGCTGAATTAATGGGCAGAATTTTTTTTTATTTTGCATAACTTTATTTTTATTTTTATTTTTTTTATGTGCTGAATTAATGGGCAGAATTTTTTTTTTATTTTGCATAACTTTATTTTTATTTTTTTTTTTATGTGCTGAATTAATGGGCAGAATTTTTTTTTATTTTGCATAACTTTATTTTTATTTTTGTTGAACTTTTTTATGTGCTGAATTAATGGGCAGAATTTTTTTTTATTTTGCATAACTTTATTTTTATTTTTGCTGAACTTTTTTATGTGCTGAATTAATGGGCAGAATTTTTTATTTTGTAGAACTTTATTTTCTTTATTTTTTATTTTTATTTTTGTAGAACTTTTTGTGTACTGAATTTATTTGCAGAACTCTTTTTGCCGAAATAAATGTTTATTTCATTTAACTGGTTTGTTTTGTAAAACAAGCACTTTTAAAAGGAATATCATTGTTTATTTGTTCCGGAAAGCTTTTAAAGTAAACAGCAAGGAGTGGGTGTCATCAAAAAATCATCAATTAAAAGGGTGCTATGAATAAAAAGGGGGTTGGGAATCACTGATTTAGACTATAGTTAACTTATATGCTGAAAAATTAATGGTTATTGCTGTTTTCCGTATTCGTGTGGGTTTTACTTCTAAATGAAATGAGACCAATAAAAAGTACCAATTTTTGTCCACTGTTTCGCAAATTTATGGATAGAGGGTCCATTTCATATGTGCATATTTGACACTTGGTAGAAGGCGGCATCAAAGCTCGACTTGCATACTGCCACAATCGTACTTATATCAAAACTTAATCAAAGACAACCCGTCACTGTCAGGATTCCACGCCTACGGGATTCAAAAAAAGTTTGGTTCGTCAAGGTTCTGACCAGTACTGTAGAGTTTATCTACGCATTCTGTAACATGTTTTTGTTTCCAGTTATTTACTGCTGCTTTTATTCTCGCTTCATCTATGGCAACTTACAGAACAGAGCGATTATTATTCCTGCTGCTCTTGCTGCAAACGTTATCAAGAAATCAAATCCTTACTCCATATACATGTTTATATAGCTTGCCCCCAAAAAGTAGAGCTAAAATGCCATCAAAGGTGTTATCATCAGGAAGTCGCTATGGACAATATCGTACTATAGGTAGAAGAAAGATGGGTAAAAGTGTTGTTGGTACGTTGAAGCGTTACTCACGAATCCATAGCGCCGTCATCTCTCTGGCTGGATGCCAGTGGGTCCGCCATGTTTTTAGTAGTGAGCGTAAGTCTATGGCTGGGATATGTCGATGATTGTGCTAGCACGAAATCACAAGTCATCGTGATCGAGGTTCTGAGCGTACTGTCATTGTCCAACTACAGATCACGCTAAATTATGCGGTCTCGTTCAGAAACTGTAACTAACGTCTGCTCAGCATGCCTGCAGTATAGAGCACAGGTTAGCTTTGTGGGTGTTGAATAAACGAAAAATTTGCCAGAGCAATCACCTGCAATGGATAGTTGCTACCCGCAGTTGCAGATAGACGTATTCACAAAGAAGAAGCCAGCTATGACAGAATATGTCGACCAATGTACATATTTCACTAATTTTACTTATTTTAATCAATTTCTACTCTTCAAGATAATAATTAATATCTATTTTTAAAAACTTTACAACATATTTCAGTCTGCTCATATATATATATCTATCTATCTATCCATCTATCTATCTCGGTCTGTTCGTATCTATCTATCTATATATCTGTCTGTTCATATCTATCTACCTATTATTCTATATCTATCTGTCTGTCTGTTCGTATCTATTTATCTATCTATAGGCACATAATGTCGGTTGAAATTTATAAAATATTTCTGTTAAAACAATTTTTTCAGGAAAATAGACGTCTCAATTTCAGTAACTGTTATTGTTCGTACCATTTGTTGTCTTCAGCTTCCTTCCTAACCTTTTGTTTACGCAATATCTTTTGTTTATTTATTTGTTTTAATCATTTAATCGCAAACAAGGTGATAAAGCCACTAAGACGCAAGGTGTTTCTGAGAGCGAAGAAAACCGAAAAAACGTTACTGAGGATAAATAATACAAATTTAAATTTTTGAAAACAGGAAAATTCCAAGCCGGAAGAGTGTTCCACGGGCGAGAAGGGCGAAAAAAGTAACTATTAGAATAGAAGTTGCGGTTATATCTATCTATTCCAATAGTAACATGATGAGACCTAGCTGCCAATATAGTACTGCGCTTAAATTCATGAAGTTAAGGTAGCAACGAATACAGCTCATCAGAATAATTGCTATGGAAATATTTATAGAAGAAGTATAGTGAAGTCATGTTGGGAAAGTGACTGAAACCGAGATGCTAAGTCAGGACCAATAACATTGCAGATTTTTCTATGGATTTTGTCAAGAATCTTTAGATAGATAGAATAACCAGATCAAATGCCGCAGCAATACTCAATGAACGGACGAATTGTAGACTTCAAATTACTTTCTTTGATTTCTATGGCCCTACGACACTTTTCAGGCAGAATTGGTTTTCTATCATAACATAAGAATTCCCCTGTAGATTCGAAAATGTCTTAGACGAAGTTTTTGACACTCTGAAATAAGTGACAGTCTAAAGGTAACAAGTCTGGAAAATATGCAGCATGCTGAAGTTCCATTCTCAGCCAATGATTAATCGCTGCATTGTGTTTGCAATTTAAAGGTGTGTATTATTATGGCACAAACTTAATTTCTTGTCCGAAAAATGTGTCCAGTTTGTGTCATTCAAACCAGTTAAACGCTCATTGTTACATGAATCAAAAACAGCTTTCCCACGTTCAGTAATAATAATAATAATAATAATAATAATCATCTGATGCTAAACATGAGATGGCTTTTGGTCTAAATTGATTAGATTTGTTAACATGTACATGATTTTCTTGGTGAATTAAGATGGACTACAGTAAATATCCCGTTCACTACCACAGATTGGGACCCGGAAGGAAATTGGTATACAACAGAAATAAAAGGGAATAATAAAATAATAATCTATATATATAATACGCCACATATATATTTACATTTTTTTTGGGGGGGGGTATGTGGGGGGGTATATGTGTGTGTAACAATTGAGGGTCAGTGTGCAACATTTTTTGTCTGTAACAATTGAGGGTCAGTGTGCAAAATTTTTTTGTCTGTAACAATTGAGGGGGAAGTGTGCAAAATAATGATAACCCAGCCACCCAAATTCAAGTTACATTTGTTTTTGAAAAGAAAAAAAAAGAACTTTACTTAAATAAAAAAATATGTGAGACAAACATGAGTTACGGCCAACATTAGTCGTGTTGAAGATTTTTTTACGAATCTTACTATATTTTATTTAAATTAATTTTCAAAAAAGTAAGACCCGTTATAGTTTTTCTTTTAATAAAACTTAATTTAAAATTATTTACTTTTTTCATGTTAGTAACAAACTAAAAAAAAAAAAAACAATGAAGTTCATTTTTTAAAAATTGAATAAAAAATTATTTTCCATAACATAAATAAATTATTTTTCTATATCATAGTTTCGAGGTGTGGCAGAGACCCTTGCGCCAGCCCCGCCTGGACTAAATTCAAGATATTTTGTTTGAAAAGTAAAAATGAGTGGGAATAATAATTATTACCGTTCGTTTTTACTTTAGAATTCTGAGAATTTCGAAACACTTACAATGCAATTATTACGTATTTTTAATTTTAAAATATCTTTCAAATACAAATCATACGATGATTATTTTTTTTGCAAAAAGGTGGTTTGGATGATACTGAGTCTGTATATATATTTATTTTGTCGTTAATTATTGTATGTTATAATTCGGAACATATATTGTGGAATTTGGTAATAGCTCGAGAAAAAAAATAAATTAAAAAAATATATCTGATGATACGTTGCTTTTAGTAAGTAGGACGAGAAATAAGCAGACTCTGAAATTATAGATTGAATGTACGGATTGTCAAGGATACTCAGACCAAAGTTTACACAAAAAATATTGTGCTTTGGGAACTTTTGCAGTAAATATAATTTTGGTTGTAAATATGTAACTTATATGAGGATAATATACTGATATCTTTTCTTGGGTGTTTATAAATTGTATACTGTTCAATTAACGTTAACAACGAAGTATTTTAAATTACAAAATTGTACTTGGATTAAACAAAAATTACTTACAATATAATACATATTACTTATAATAAATTTCTACTTGCCGTCAATTTCGACGGCACAGGTACACTAGTAATGATATAATACACCATTTATGGCTCTCATGGCTTCTGTTCTTGATGAGAGGTGTTATCATATACATATTTTGCCTTAGTGAATTAAAATGGGCTACAGTAAATATCCTGTTTCGTACCACAAATGTGCTTTTCATTTTCCTGATCTTAACACCTAAGGGCTGCTGATGCACATCTCTGTTCATGAGCGGGAGTAGTGAAGGAGCATAATGACCGGGTGTCGAGATGTTTGTTTTAGTGTAAAGTATTAGGAAGCCAATGCGATTTGGATGTCTCATACGTTGGGAACGTCCTCAATTGGAGACTGTCTGACTGGGTTACTAACAGATGTTACCACACCGGGTCAAGTTTGGCTATAAGCTGTGGTCAAATCAGACTATAATATTGAAATTAATGATAGAATAATACAACTAGCTTCTGGCTTCTTAATGGTGGTAATATCAATTTCCTCATAAAACTGATCTTTTGTTTCTTAAAGAGAACACAACATTGTGGACTCATCATCATCATCATCATCATCATCATGATCACCACCAGAGTATGCCGACTACACAATTCCTCATGGCTCTTTCCCTCTAGTCTTTACGATTATGCGTCACACCTGGGAACACACCTGGAAATAAACATCTTCCGTTTGGCTTCCTTGGTCTTTTCATACCTGTTGAATTTATGCTTTGAATGGGCAACAAATGCTAGTGTGTGCATGTTTTGGTATCCAGAACAAAATATTATTAAATTCACTCTTACTTCTCCAGGAATACCTCGCAAATCTTGTTCTTCTCTCCCGAATGACTCGTGAGATTGGAGGTAGATAACCACAGAATTTCCTTTTGGTAGGATTTCAAATCCAAACCCAAATCCAGTCTTGTCGCTCTTTTTGGAGGAACCCCTCCCTGATTGGCCATGTTGCGGATTAGTGAGGTTATTTAACCCATTGTTTGGCGGATAGCCATTGACTCTAAGGAATTCATCCACCCTTCAATAGCTCATTTTTGTGCTGCTGGTGTTCCACTTAAACTCCTCGCCAGACAGTTATGTTCCATGCGTGATACACGCTTAGGCAATAATGTATCTTTCGATACATGACTGACAAGGCAGATTTTTTCCCGCAGTAGGTTGCCATTTCTTTCTGCGGTAGACCAGTTGTCATCCAAGGCTATAGAACCCGGTCTGTCCTGCTACTTACCCATAGCTAGGGGAAAATAGAGGATGCATATCTGATGTAATGAATTTGCATACACCTGGGTTCCCCCTCACAGTAATATGATTGGCTGGTGTCAGCCATAAATACAGACTGATGTGAAGGTACAGGAACGACGCCTATAGTCTTCGCCTATTGCCTACCACTACGACGAGGACCAGTCCATTACGGTTACCTACTAGATTGTCCTACCCGGTTACAGTAGTCAACAACCACTTTGCTACTTCCAACAAATATATCCCTTTCCGGGACATATCAATATCTTTCCCAAGGGTATTAGCACGTAAATGAATGTAATGGATTTGTCTGGAATTCGAACTCGGCTCTCCGATTCCTCAATCCGAACCGCTATCCACCGTTAAAAATCTGCAAAGCACTTATGAATGTTTAGGCGCAACCCCTAAGAATGTTCACCCTGTCAGTCAACTTTGAGATGCAAAGACAAAGGATATATTCTCTACTAATAATCACCAGCAGTAGACTGTTCCTTACTTGAAAGCCGTTCAGATGGCGTTCCGTATGATGTCTGGATTCTTCTCCGGCAAGACGCAGTCTACAACAAGCCTGGTTTTCTGCACTGATGCTATATAGATTTCCAACCTTTCCAAGATTCGATAACTGTTGCTTTACAGTTGTCGCTTATCTGCAAATCAGTTGTTTCCCTTTCGATACAATTCTAAGCACCAAACGCTCACTGAGACAAGTAGACAGAGTCGAATCATTGAAACAGGCAGACAGAAGTGGATCAGTTCAGGGACAGACTAGCTAATTATTGAGACCAGTGAGAGGCAATTATTTAAAATTAAAATCAAATACTTCTGCTATATTTGTTCTGGTCTGTTGCTCCTGCTATTCATTTCGAGGTTCTTGACAAAATCCAAAGGAGGATCTGTAATGTAATCGATCATGACTTGGCATCTCGACTTCAGTCACTTTCTCACCGACGTGACGTGACGGGGCTTCCCTCTGTCTTTTCTATAAATATTTTCATGGTAATTGCTCTGACGAGCTTGTTTCTCTGGTGCCCCGACTACATGAATTTAAGCGTGCTAGACTGGCATCTAGATCCCACCTGTTTACTGTTGAAATAACTAAATGCAACTGCCACTTCTACTCCAACAGTTTCTTTTCTCGCACCCACCTGCCTGTGGAGCTTCCTTCCGTTTACTTGCTTCCCTGATAACTATAATCTTCAAAAATTTAAATGTAACGTCAAATGCCATCTTCTATTTTCGTGAATCTCGTTTATCTTGTGTCTTTTCCTCAATCCTCCCTATACTCAGTCTTTTCTCTCACTCTTAAATTTCTGTTATCCCCTACGTACTAGTGGCATTCCCGCCTTGCTTGGGGTGAAATGATTAAAAAAATTAAATGTGTCCCGGACGTAAGACGAAGACCGTTTTGCTGATTTTATTTCTGAAATAAAATAAATAAACTCTCAGAACGAAAAAATGATTTTCAGAATTGCTTTTCAGTTACCATGGATGCCTCGTCGCTTTATTTTAACATTGATCCCGACGAAGGAATTACGGCATACAGCAAAGCTTTTAAGAAATACAAAAACACAACTTTCTCTGCAGACTTATATAGTACGTCTTGGAAAGCAACATAACGAAGTTTGACAAATTACCAGCAAACCAAAGGATGTGCGATGGCAAATCCCCATGGCAGTTAACTTTGAAAATGTTTATAGTGGCTTGGGGTTTAGGGGTTAAAATGAACAGTTGATTTACCCACACCAAGAAGTTTAATGAAAGATGATAATGACAAGGAAACACGGGTAATTTTAACAAAACAAGATAAGGAATTTATTCACGAATTTACATGCTTGAAGTAATGTCAGTAGATCATTTCAAGTAAGTAAATCAGAAATATTTAAATTCAGTAGTTTTAACGAAGTGTCATGAAGAGGAAATGTTTATACAAATGATCTGTCACAGAATAATATTCAAAAATGTTTAAAACAAAAGTAAAAATTCGTCGCTCACAAAAGGGATATACGGTTGTATACATTCAAAAGTAAACGAAGAGAGATGGTTTAACATATTTATCTTTTTTAGATTGTTGAAAGAAAATTCTTTGAAGTGCTTGATTAAAATCTGATAATATAACTGGCAAGTAATTTTACACTGGCGAAAACTTCAACGCTGGACGCGGTGAACAGAAACGAAACCTTTCACATGACTTCAGACACTCTTAATTTAATTTTTCTCATCACTTATATTTATACTTTCTTGTCTTCTTTGTTCAACGGCTAATTTCTGTGAAGACATAGTTTTCATTGATCTAAAAGCAATTTCACCTAGGCTCGTGAATTTATTTCCGTCTTCTTCTCAGCTAGCCGGTCAGTCTCTGTGAAGGCAAGGTTTTCATTGGTCCAAAGAAAATTTCAAATTGGTTCGCGAATTCATTTCCGTCTTTTGCGTCAGCCCTCCGAATTTGAAGAGAGTGGTTAAAGGGAATTGTTCTTATTGCGCGCTCACTACATGCTTTCATGACAAACTTAGAAGAAACACTACCTGGAGCTTGTGAGTTCATCCTCAAAAAATCTAGATGACCCGGGTTTGGCAGCCTGATCTCTCCGCTAATCAAGTTTTCACAGCTCAAGAGGAGAAACACTGACTCGTATCATTGAATACCTCAAAGACAATGCTAGTAAGGTTTCATCACCATGAAGTTGGCCCTAAATTTATCCCCTTTCAGTTATGCTTCAAATGAGGCGCCTGAGAGGGATTCTTCCCCGATCACTACGAACTTAACCGCTTCAAGTCTCAGGTTAACCATTATATTATCCTGTATATCCTCATTATTTGCATTTATTACTTCCTCTCTTTATGCCCTGACAATAACCTCATTCAGTAACCCTCTACATTGAGTGGCTCTTTGACCTTGTATTTGGCAAACAATTGTATAAAAAGAATTATAGATTTGCCTGAGTTTAACGACATGGGCTTGTCCCGTAGGGGTTGATGAACTGTGCATCTCTATTCATGAACCGGTGTAGAGTATCATAGCCGAGTGTCGAAAAGTTTTTTTATTAGACTGAAGGATGAGGCGGCCAAGGTGACTTGGGAGGCATATCTAGATACTTGGGAACACCGTCAACTGGAAAGCGTCTAAGCAGAATGGGTTACATGACCTGAGGGCACTCTTAACTGGGTCCCAACTTCAAGGTTATGTGCATCAAATTCTCATGTCAAGAGTTTTTTTTTTAAGTATGAAGGTTGAGGCAGCTCAGGAGACTTGAAAGTTACATCTAGATCCTTGGAAACGCCATCAATCGGACATGAACATAGTCGACTGGGTTACTTGAACTGACAGTATTTCTAACTGAACCCCACCTGCAAGATTGTGCGCTGCTTTTATCAAAAACCTGTTTCAATATTACACACATTTGGCTGTGATGCATGTGCCTCGTATACACTTATCAGACTGGGTCTCATGATGGGTATAGTGGTCTTCGTTAAAGTGCTGCTCTCTTATTCAATAACAATAATAATACTAGGGTTAGTTAAAAATTATCTGCACTTTCGCCATAACATATCTTTAGGCTTGTCACATTGCCTTGTGCTTATGAGTGCTTATAGTTGCTACTATTGTGGTCATGTGATCGTAGTTTGAGCTTGATCGCGCTAGTTTTCTTGCTGCTGTTACAGTGTAAACATGACCGCTCCGCTCGTAGTGCGCACCACCAAGAAGGAACAAAGAGCAGTCATCCGAATTCTCTGGTCAGAAGGTGTACCAGGGGCTGAAGTTCGCCGGAAGCTTTTAACACAATATGGCGACAGTGCACTACAGCGTAGAAGTGTGCGTGACTGGATCCAGAAGTTTAAAAGTGGCCGGACAATCATGACACACGAAGAAGGAGCAGGACGCCCATCAACCTCTACCACTGACGACAAGATTCAGCAAGCTCGAGACATGATAATGGCGAAACGGCGAGTTATCATCGATGAGATAGCATGTTCCCTGTAGATTCGGATCACTGCTCTTTGTTCCTCCTTGGTGCACACTGATAGCGGAGCGGCCATGTTTACACTGTAACAGCAGCAAGAAAACTGGCGTGATCATTCTCAAACTTCGATCACGTGATCACAATAGTACCAACTATAAGTACGCATGAGCAGAAGTCAGTGTGACAAACCTAATGATATGATCAAAGTGTGGATAATTTTTACTTATCCACGTAATAATAATTACTAATTTTAACCCGTAAAGATTTCACAGTTTTCCTACTTGAAATTCCTTATGAATCTTAATTAATTAATGATTGAGTAAGCTCATGGCGACTTCTACGGCAATAAAATATCCGTAGAAATTCCCCTATCGCATCGTTAAATATTTAACAACTTTAACAAAATATTGCAATAACAATCATAAATGTGAACGCTGATTGTTATTTTAAGAAGTAAGGGGGTACAAATGAAAAGAGTTAAAATTGACAATTTTTTTCCATTTCACTGAAACAGACGTTAGACACTTCTATCTTCCATTCTTTCTTTCATTTTCTTACTGAAACCAAGTAGCATCTCTGATGTGGCTTTTGTCTTCTCACGCGATCAAAACGGAATAGTCCATTATTTATGGGGTATCGGCAGGGTGTAACGGTTGTGCGAACTAGTTGCTTTTATTTAGCAGCATATCAACATTGCTATGGGTTATTTAATGCCAAAATCTAAATATATTGTACGCCATTTTATGACTGCATCTACAGATGTACATAACTTTATATTTTCAGGGCAAACGTATTTTTTATATATATAGTTTGTAGATGATAAAATATATTGCTGGTAAAAATGCATTTTTATACTTTAGTGCTGTTTTGATTGCCAGTTTGCTATAAAAATGAATTACTTGCTTATAAATATATTGCTGGAATTTTTACTATAAATATGTATTTTTATACTTTCTTAGTGAACCACCAAACAAAATTCAAAACAGTATTTTCCCATAGCTTGCACCCTAACAGGTGCTACCACCCCGGTTCAAGGTGGACCTGGGAACAACAGCAATTCAGAGGTGGTTCCACGCTCCTCAAAACCTTCAATCTCCCAATCAGAGGCCTTGCTGCCGGATGTAGTTTATCGTCATACCCAGTGCGAACTAAGGAGATAACGAAGGGAGTGACAAGAACAATTATTGTATGATAAGATGATGATGGGGAGGAGGAGGATTCAACTAAAAGCAGATGAACAATGGATGTTACTAAAACGAGTTACATGATTTTGAAACAGGGTTTTAAAAACACAAAAACTTTACAATATAAACCACATTTGCTTTATTTTTTATGCACCCCTTTTGAGCAGACCAATTACTGAAATATTTTTTCGATATTCATATCCAGGGTTTTCCCTATTTCCCAAACTAAGTTACAATAAGGATAATAAAATCGCTTTTTTATCTCTCACCCTTTTCTCTGATTTTTGTTGTATAACCGCTTTGCTCTCAAATTAACCTAGAGTAACAAGACGTGCTAGAGGGTTCGAAAATAACAATTTAGACGCAAGAAGTCTAACAGGGTTAATAAGAAAAACAGGAATACAACAATAATATTTGTAGTGCTGAATTAGATACAACTGCCGCAGATCGGCAAGAAAACTGAAAAGCAAAAAGGCTAGTTCAAAAGCAAAATGGCTAGTTCAAAAGCAAATAATATTTATTTCCGTTAAAACAGAAAATGTGGCACGAGGCCAAAAAGAGGGATGGGGAAGGCTGGTCATGAACTTAGCTAGCCACAATTACTGACCCAAACTATACAATATTCCTTTCACCAAAACACTACATTGTTACTTACCATTTTTACTACAGCCACCATAATACCTCATAGTCTCTATATAGTTCTAATAAGTCTCCATATGTAAAATTTATCTGTGGGTATGGGAAATAAATAACAATTTCTTAAAAATAAAACCCAAATGAATTATTTATGATGATTACAATTCTACGAACGAGAAACTAAATAAAATAATGTTAGTAAAAAAAACACACACATCCTTTAATTGTGGCAGAAACGTCAGTTACTCGGACGAAATTAATTCGGGACTTAGATAAAATAAAACCAATCATTCAACCAATCACACACGACTGCACACTCATTCAGACACAACAACAAATACGAAAAACACACTCGAAAAAAGAAAGGTATCCCGCATCAACCAGACAACTGATATTTCGGTCACCTAACGGGAGAGGGGAGGGGGGTAAACTAAAAATAGTGGGGACAAAAATAAAAAGGGGCCAATGAGCATTTATTTACAAGCTAAGTTAAATTGGCGGGAAAAAAATAAAAGCAAAACAAGCCTAAACTAACTTATTTGGGACAGGATTTGAGGCTAAAGAACTCTGCTTCATCGGTTCCTTCTCCGAAGCGAAAATGATGATGTAGATCAATACGTAACCAACCAGTGGCGACTAAGTTTCGGAGTTAAGGGTAAGGCTGAAGGTTTTATTGTTGCTACACAGTACCAGAGCCTGCTTACACATAACTACCAGGCTAATAGCTTGAATAATAGTACGGATTCAAAATACAGGTCTTGTAACCAATACATTGAAACTATTGATTACCTTATCTTAGGATGCTCAATACTCTCACCCGTTAAAACCAGTCAAAAACAGGGTAGGTCAGTATCTACATTGAAACATCTGATTTTGTTGATAGCTATCGTTTGTCTAATTAAGTGAACACAACAAAAGAATCACATCCTGTCAGTGATTCTCAACCGCTGTGCCACGGCATAGCGATGCTCTTAAGTGTGCTGCGAAATATTGTCACCGTATACATCTATGTGTGTGTGTCTGCGTGTGTGCATGTCTGCGTGTGTGTGTGTGTGTGTGTGTGTGTTTATGCGTGTGTGGAATTAGTAATGATACAGCGTTAATATTTGAATAAATGAATAAGTATTAAACTTTATTTTCAAATAATTATTTTCACTATTCTTCGATTATGTTATTTTAAATACTTTATTTTAATATTAATGTCAGTCAGCTATGTGCCATGCGTGATACACGCTTAGGCGATCATGTATCTTTTGATACGTGACTGTCGAGGCAGATTTTTCCCGCAGTAGGCTGCCATTTCTTTCTGCGGTTGACCAGTTGCCATCCAAGGCTATAGTACCTGGTCTGTCCTGCTATTTACCCATAGCTGGTGGAGAAGATTCATATCTTTCCTAAGGGTATTAGCACGTAAGTGAATGTAATGGATTTGACTGGAATTCGAACTCGGCTCTCTGATTCCTCAATTCAAGCCGCTATCCATTACTCCAATGATCAATCCCTATTATGGTTACCCATCAGAAAGCCCCAGACGAAAACATCGACTATTAGTTTTCGTCACTGAGCACAGAAAAATATGATTGGCTTCAAAATACCTCCATAAATGTTGCTTCTAATATTGGGCTACAGTTACGAGAAGAAGAAGAAGAAGAAGAAGAAGAAGAAGAAGAAGAAGAAGAAGAAGAAGAAGAAGGAAAGAATTAACCACCATTTCTAGTGATCGAGAGCTCAAAATAAAACATTCGACGGTAACCATTGATACATTTTGGATTTTAATACAAAGGGAATATCCCACATTAGCTAAAAAAGCTTTATCAGTTTTATTGCCATTTTCTACTTCTTATTTATGTGAATTAGGCTTCTCAATCCTAAATAGCATCAAAAATAAGAAGCGCGAAAAACTACGCTCAACTGAAGAAGAAATGATCGTCTGCTTATTGCACATTCGACCAAACATTTAAGAAATCGCGAAAAAAACACTAGGGACAGGTTTCACACTAAATAAGCATTACAGAGAGTTGAATAGAAACATTGAAATAAAGTAAGTTCATATTTTGTATGTATTTTTTTAATCTATGGTTTTATTTCATAACATTTAAATGTATACGCTTTAAAAATTTTGTTAACTGTGCCGTGATATTTTAATTTGCTCCTAGGTCGACCGTTGCGAAAAAGGTTGAGAAACACTGCTCTAGATCAAAGACCTGGCATGTAATTATAAAACAAACGCAGGTCAAAAATAGTTTTGAAAACTAATATTAGGTTGTTCGGAAAATAACGTCCGATTTTAGAATCAATTTTTATCTCTGAATAAACAGTATTTAAATCAGACCAAATCTACATATTTCATCTCTAAATTAATGTACTTAAACAGTGTTTAAATCAGACCAAATCTACATATTTCATCTCTAAATTAATGTACTTAAAGTGTTTAAATCAGTCCAAAATCTATATATTTCTGCCATCGAATTACAACGTTAATTATGTCTTTGCGATAAACGTTTAATTGTTTTTGAACAGCAATGTCGTTTCTGCATTTTTTTGCAACAAAATGTCTTTTGGCTTAAAAGAAATTCTCAAGATGCTTGAAAAGTGGTCGTCGGTGGGCGAGAGATTAAAAAAATATGGTGGATGTGCCAACGTCTGGTATCCGAAGTTCTTTGAGCTTCTGCAGTGTCATCCTGTCAACATGTGGGCAAGCATCGTCATGGAGCAGAAGCAGACCTCGGTAACATTTTACTAATCTGAATGTGCTATTTCATCCATCGTCCTTTTGCTGGCAGTAAACTATCGGCAGTGACAGATTCCAGAAAGATTTAACGGATAACGCCAATGGCGGAACACCAGAGTTCACCATTTGTTCAATTTTGGTTTCAATGCTTCGTCATGATGAAACTATTGAGCCGATCGTTTCTTCACTTTGCCAATTTTCTTCAGATCGTCCGATATTGTCGAAATGCTGACACCCATTATTTGAGAAATTTTACTGACACTTTTGGCAAGGGTTTTGTTCGAATAATGTTTTGATATGCTGATTGATAATTGCAAATGGACGTCCTCTACCACCTTGATGTTCAAGACTCGTACACCCACTGTGAAACTTCAAGAACCAGACTCATAGATTGGCGCTATAGAATCACAAAGAACTTTACCAAATAACAAAAATCAATTCCATTGAAGAACTCCAAAGCCAGCGAAAACTAAAATGAATAACACATGTAAGTAGAAGATAAAATAATAATACTATAATCAAGATATTGACTGTCGACACTACCTTAAGCAAAAGATTAGGAAGGAAATTCCATCAAAGATCGATACCAATTAGTGGAGTTAAGAAACCTATTTTCCCGAAAAAAACTGTTTTAGGAGAAAGACTTTATAAATTTCAACCCACAGTAACGCTAAATGTTCATTCAATGAATATTCCCTTATAAGGAAATGGCTAATCTCACCATTACCAATACAATTACCATCTGCCTCCATCAATTTCATTGATTTATGGTGACAGGAGTGGCGAAAGGTTTTTCGGTCTGATCAAGAAGCCCTTCCAAAAACGTGAATCGAACCACTAACTTTTCAGCGCCGCCTCAGTGGGAAGGCGAATGAATAATCAAATAATAAAACCTTGTAAGAACAATAATGACGATTTTCAACACATACGCTTGCAAGTTACGTCTGACATATTTTTAAGTCTACTATTCATCCTTGCTTTCAATATTACTGCCACATCTGGCGTGATGCTCCTGAAATATATTTAGTGATTCTTGAAAAAATCCAAAAAAGAATCTGCAATGTTATTTGTCTTGATCTGGCATCTTGCTTTCAGGCACTTACCTACCGCCGTAACGTAGCTTCCCTGTAGTTTTTCTATACATGTTTTCTACGGTAATTGTTCTAATGCTTTATGGTACCTAAACCCTATGAACGTATGCGCAGTACTAGATTGTCAACAAGGTCTCATCTTTTACAGTTAAGGTCACTAGATGTAACCGTAAGTTCTATGCTAACAGTTTTTTTATGGAACTTCTCGCTTGTGGATTTCTCTGCTGGCTTCTTGCTTCCCTGTCAACTTTGACCATTAAAAGTTTAAATGCAAAGTCAATCGTTAACTTCTGTCTTCTTAATTCCTATCTTTTATTGTTCACTTATTGTTTAATTTTTTCTCCTATTTTCTAACACTCAGTAACCCCCTTCCGTCTTAGTGGCTTTATTGCCTTACTTGGGGTGTTAATGATTATGATAAAAACTAATTTATCGTTTATGTTGGCTGACATATGAAGAAAGAAATATCTGTTCATTTATTTCGAAATAAAAAAAGAAAGATTTCTTCACTAGGCATCGATTGAAACAATGGAATCGGTTCTTGATTTCAAAGTTTATTGTCGGATTACAAACATTCCCAGCGCCATCCATTTTTTTATTATTAAAAAAACTCTCAATTCTTTCTTACTTGCACAGTAAATCAGCGCGGAGCGCAAAGGATCATGGGAAAAACACGATTGACTAGTAACCCAATCAAAAGTCGCTCTTCATCCAAACAAAGAGATATATATCCAACTCTTTCCAAATACTCTGCATAGTCAGCAGTTTGACATCCAAATACTCTGAAATATTCGTATTGGAGCTACCGGCGCGAATACCAAGCAGTACTAGCGGAATGAATTTCGCCATGGTGCTTTCTAGTGGAGTGAATTGCGACATGGTGCTCTTTTTCTCGCAGACGGTGCCCAAATGACCCTACTATACTGTGCAGTCGATAAAATCAAAAATAAACAACGCGCATGCGTAAAATTAAAAATATAAAAAGGCGACAATTTGGCAATCGCACCCTGTATGTTTTTTACTGTGACTATCTGGACAGATGAGAGAGTTATTGGAGAGTGTTTTGTTCAAGTATTCACTTAACCACTGACTACTCCGTCAGCCCTTGTGGCCTGCAAGTGACTCTATCAAAAATCATGTTTTAAGTGTGCATTCAGTACATACGTTCTATACTCCAGGCCAAGTCATGGCGCAACTGAGAGCCAGAACTGGAGGCCTATTGAAAAATGTAGGATTTTCAGAAATTTTAGAAGAAAATGAAGTCAACCACTTTATGAAATACTTAGAATAACATTTTTATTCACACCTGAAGATAATAGGATGTGTTGAAAGATAAATAAATGAAAATATGTATTTTTGCTATGAACACTGATAATTATTAAACAACACAAATGGGGTAATTATGATTTCTGGTAAAAGATATATTGAATCAGAAATTTATATTGCTTACAGGTGTCACTGAATCCTTTATTCAATCTATTCCCTGTGAGTGAATAAAGACTTTGGTTTAAATTTACATTAGTTACTGGGTTTGACAAACAGAACTCGAGAAGGCTGGAAGACATCAGCCGAAGTGTGTATATAACAATCAATCATCGCAGAAATATAGACAAATAAAACAAAATCATTCTAGGAAAGTTTCAAAACTTTTAGAGCTGGTTCTTTTTCTGATCTAGGTGTGCCATGTTTGCAAAAAAATTTTTAAACTATATTTGCCAAAATAGAAGCATGCTTATTCTTCATGTTGAAAAAATGAAACTCAGAAATAAGTATAAAAATGTTACTTAATGATTTATAGCAAACCTTTTCCTTTATTGTATGGAAAAGGATGAAACAACAAAAATAACCATTGACAAGTGTGGTTAGAAGGAACTTTTAGTTTTCCACGGTTAATTAAATTGGTATATTTTCCATACTTTTCATAATAAAAATAGATTTGACATTCACTGGGTTGATTATCATTTCTTGTAATATATCCAGCTATGTACACAAGAGCCATTTTTATTTCATTGGAAAAAGATGGTTCTAAATTTTCCAGATTGTCAAATATTTCTGAACCTTCCTGACAAAGTTTATAATCACAAGACGTACATTGGTGACCTGGATTAACATCAAATTCATCAATATTTACATTTTGATTTAAAGGTAAATGTCTGCTTAATATGCAGCTTTTCAATACATTGTTGAACATTTATAAAATAGGTGCCAATTCTTTTTCTAATGGATCAGTTGAAAATTGCCCAAGTAATACATATTTATAACTTGTAGCTAAAAGATGTCGACATAGACTAACAATTCCATTGCAAGTATGATGTATGGCAGTAGCAGTGTTTTGGGATAATTGTTTTTTACCATTACCTTGACTGCCAGTCATATTAGGAGCCATTTTACCAAATTCAATGATAAAATCAAGTCGGGTGTCATTTGAAGATTTGATTTCAGCTTGTAGAGGATCATTATGTAATTTATCAATTTGAAGGCATTTAACATTTAAAATTTTCCACCATGTCAAAACCTTGTTTATGAAGAGGGCAGTATCATTCTTACCTTCACTTATTTCAGACTGAGTGAGAAGTGCATTATATGTTTTTTCAGAAAACACTCTAAGGCATTTAAATCTGAAAGTTTGACTAGTCTTTCAGATTCAAAACGATATAACCGTTTAAGTCCATTTTGCAACTTGACTTACTCCATCATCATCAAAGATTAGTTCTCCTGTTTTTTTCTGTCAGCCACAAATTGCGAATATTTTTCAACAGATAAACATAATCAAAAAGCAAATGTTTATTATCTTCAGTTAACCAAGGTTTTTCAGGAAGTGTAGGATATAATTTAAAAAAAAAAAGCTTGATTTACGCGGTTGCCATCACATATAATAGCCTTTACATCAGCTGGTACAGATGTGATGGCTTGGACTGTTAATTCGATTTGTTCAAATAAAAAGGCGGATGTTAATTTTGAAATTGGAATCAATTTTGTAAGAAAATTTGGACCCCCATTGAGACATATCAACATTATACCAAGTACTGTTTGAGCAAGTACAGATGGATTGTCAACTGATTTACCAAATAATTGTTTGCCATGATATAGCAACATCTTTTTGATATATACTTCATCATGGAGAATTATGCACCCTTTTTGACTGGTATTAAGAGTATTAAATATAGATAACAAAAAAGATTTTTCATTAAGTTTTGGAACTTTTGACGTCATCCTTCATAATGTTGCTAATCAGGGTAATTGAAAATCATATCTTAATTCATTTTACAATGTCCGTGATCTTGCATAGTACCCAAAAGCATGAACAACTATATCTGAGCTGTATTTTATTCCAACCATTCTGGGAGCCATTGCTAAAAATTGTTGACTCAGGATATTCTTGCGATCAAAAGCCATAGAATTTAAATATCGGATGATTTCTTCCAGTTTTGACCAAATATCAACTGTATTTATATGATTTTTGGACAGGCTGCTAATATAACACTTAACTCCATAATGAAATGTTTCAAAGTGCAAATTGTTATAAATTTTCAACATATAGAGAGGAATACCATCAATAGATTTTGATAATTGAACAGTTAAAATATTTTCATCCAAAAATGCTACAACTGGACATATAAAGTCTTTTTTGTTGTTAAACAGACTTTCTTTCAAATTTTTATAATTTTATCTAATTCTAAAAAAGCATTAAGTTCATCAGCAATTTGATTTCTAACAGTACTGGAGGTCTTTTTTATATTCCTTTGAACAGCTGAGGGTGTTGGTATTTGACTACTTGGCACACCTGGCCATACAGATGGTGGATTTTTTGAACGTATTTTTCCATTAACTTTTATGGTATCAAAATTTGAAGGCCAATGTTGTTTACTTTAAAACTTTATATTAAATTTAAAAACATTCATAAGTAGCCTTTCCTTTAGTTTGGTTATTAAATTTTAATACGCCTTAAACTATATAAATAGGAATATATATAACTTTTTTTTTACCTTAAAGAAAAACAATTAAAAGTAAAGTAAAAATAATGCATTTTTTTGTCCTTTAACAACAATATCAGAAAAATATTAAAATAAATATGATAAATAAAATGGTATTATTATACTTGTCTTGTAAAATAAATTTTGTAGTCAAAAGGCGTAAAAAAGGAGACCCTTAAAAAAATAAAAATAAAAAAATAAATTAAAATATTGACATTAACTGCATGTAATAAATTTATTATTGTTATTTTTTTCTTTAATTCTAATAAGTAAAAAAATACCTACAGTTCACCAATTGGTAACTAATGTAGTAAAAATAATCATTTATTCTTTAACTTCGGAAACAAAAGCCCGAAGAAATTCGTTTGTTTTGTTTTTTTTTACTTTTAATGGGAATGTTGGATAAAGTTTTAATAGAGAAATGTTAATGAACCTTTCTCTATTAAAATTTTATTCAAATTTATTATTCAAACTTAAACTTTTAATAGAAAAATGTTGACTTATGCTAATTTTTTATCATAGTTAAAAACTTGAGAAAATTAAACTTTAATTTCGTTGACGTTATGTTTTCACTCATAACAATGTTTTTTTTTAGCGATATCAAAAATAAATATCAAATTAAGTAAGGACATTGAATTTATGAAAAAAAAACAAACATTTTTAATTCATTTTATAATAAAAATAGTTTTCCTTACGTCTTTGAAGAAACTAAATTAAATTCTGTTCAAATTTGTTAAACGTTGTTTTGCTTCTTAAAATAACACAAATTACTCGAAAAGAATTGCATTTTATCAATAAACAATTCTTTAAACTTTAATAAAAAAATGTTGAACAAACTTTAAGAGGGAAAATGCCAAAAATGAATTAAACTTTAATTTAAAAATGTTAAGGCTTTTTAAACTTAAGTAAATCTTTTTGTGCGAGTAAATTTAAGCACCAAAGTTTACTTTTTACAATTTAAATATAAATAATGTATGGACTCAAACTAAAATAATCAAATATACTTACTTCAAATATATAAGTTAAATGATATTCCAACCAAAGGTAAAATTAAAAGATTCCTTTGAATTTCTTGAGCCAACAACATAAGAGTACACAGTACGCAGCAGTTCGCTCAAACTGAAACTAAAACGATCTAATTGTCAGCCGGCCTCCAGTCTACCGAGGTAGCGGCGTTACGCAGAGGCCTGTTAATATAGAATGCCATGATTCAGTATCTAGTTTTCAAAAATGATCGCTGCAAACTTCTGCATACACTTCAGATAATGTCACGCGCCTTCTTAGTCCACTGAAATAAAATGGACGGATTATACTGAATGAATTTCTAGGTTTGCTGCTAGGAAAGTTGATTCACTGTGTCATGCCAATCAGTTTTCCTCACCAGAATCTATCTTCTTTCTTCAGTATGTAGATGATCATGGCCTTTCACACCTTCCTGTTCCTTGTAGCTCTTAATATGTTTTGTCTTTCTGTTATTTCTCCCAAACCCTATTCTACTATCCATCTGCTCAAGCTCATCAAGTATCTTATGCACTGCTTTCCTCTGTTTCCGTCTATCTGCCCTGTGAGTATCAGGTTTCCCAGACCCTCTTTCCTCATTACGTGTCCCAGAAATTTCAGCTGTTTCTTCCGAGTGTTAAATACAAGTTTTCTTTTTGTTTCCATTTTCTCCAAAACGTCGTTATTGCTCACATGTTCGGTCTATGGTATCCTCAATATCTTTCTGTAGAACCACATTTCTGTTGCTTCAAATCTCTTCCTCATCTTTGAGGAGATTGTCCAGTATTCGTTGCCATACAGAAGGATAGATATCATGTAACAGTTCAGTACTCTTTTCTTTGCTTCTAACAAAAATTTTCTGTCTCTTAATACACTGCTTAGCTTTTGGAAGGAATCTTTGGCCATCCCGATGCGTCTTCAGGTCTCAGTGCTGCGCTTTCTGTCCTCTGTTAAAACACTACCCAGATATTTAAATTTCTGTATTTGCTTGATTTTAATATCCCCGATTTGTAATTTGCATTTTGGACTCATCCTTTTCACTGCTAATCATGCATTCTGTCTTCTTTTAATTTATACTTAGTCCTTTCTTCTTGCTTTCCTTCGCTACCTTCTGTGGGAGCTTTTCTAGTTTCCTCTCCGTATTTGAATATCTTATATTGTTAAGATCCAAAAATCTATCTCACACATTTATAACTCTACCATTTGTCCGTGCATTGAATATGGCTTCCATATCTGGTCTGGTACTCTTGCTATATATCTTGGGATTCTCCACAAAATCGAAATTAAAGCTCTGTAATGTAATTTGTCCTGACGTGGCATCTCAGCTTCAGTCACTTCGACTTCAGTGTCTTTCCTCTAGCCCTTCTACAAATAAAGGGTGTTTCATTAAGACGGATTATATATAAGGGTGTTTCATTAAGACAGATCAAAGTCAGCAGTAAATAAATCAGTGTTATTGGCGAAAATTTATTTATTTCTCTATTTGATCATGTTAAGTCATGGCAATTATGGGTGAAAAATAATATCGCCCAAATGTCCGCCAAATCTGAAAGAAAAAGAAGAAAATTTATTAGTTATTGGAAAACCAGTTATATATATATATATATATATATATATATATATATATAGAGAGAGAGAGAGAGAGAGAGAGAGAGAGATTATGAAATGTATTAAGTGAGTAAGTTCCACAATTATTTAATATATTTTCGGTTTATACGTTATTTTTAATATATACAATTTATAAATATATATTTTTATAAGTCAATTTTCCGTTTTTAAAAAAAGCAGCATTAATTACATTTAATGACCGGAATGTTCAATAAATTTCGTAGAAAATATGTGCTTCTCCGACAGGAATTGAACCCGTAAACCCAAAAGAAACCATCATTTAATCTGATAAACAAAAAATCTTCGAAAATATTTCTCGAACAATCTGCTCACGAAACGTACCTCTTATGAATGGATTAAGTCCGACAATTATTTAAGATATTTTCTGTTTATACATTAATTTTAATGGATACAATTTATTTAAGATTTTAAATAAATTTTAAATAAACAATATTAATTATATTTATGCTATGTAATGGTTTCACAGTGGAGGCTTGTATTTGTACTAAGTCGGTCCTAAAATAGGTTCGGCGTACAAAACGTTAGGAAGTTGATATAATAGGTAATGACGCAGTAATCTAGTTGTGGTGGCTGATACTTTAATATCCGACTAACGGTCGTCCGACATCGACTGACAGACTATATTTAGTCCCCCTCCATGTGGGCATCATGTGGCACAAGGCCGGTTTAACGTGGGATCTCCGAGCCCGTGGGCTTGGCCAAAAATATGCCCATTGAACCCATATAAACGAGTTCAGGGTCAGTTTACCTCCGCGAAAGAGAATCCTCCCTTCGGCGTAGCCTCTTTCGGGTTCCTCCCCGCCCGAAGGCAGAGAGTTCAGCCGGTCGACTAACATCGACTGACTGACCCACTCACTGAGAGAATCTTACTCCTCCTACTTATTATAGGTGGGAGAGTCTATTAACAATAAAATAGGTGTGTTCCACTATAACAATTTAGCAGCTTCTTTGTTGCTGAATGGCTAGCAGCACATGAGATCAAATGATGATTTCCTTTGGGGTTACAGGTTCAATTCCTGTCGGAGAAGTATATAATTTCTCGGGCATTCAGACCGGTAAATGTAATTAATATTGCTTATTTAAAAAACGGAAAATTTACTTATAAAAATATAAATTGTATCTTTTAATCTTTCCATGGTTGAAATTGCCAAAGACTTAAGCTGTTAAATCTGAAATTAAAAAAAAAAAAGAAATCATTAAACGCTTAAACTTAATTCACATTAAAATCGGTCCAGGTTATTGAAACACCCTTTATTTTCATGGTAGCTGTTTCTGATGAGTTTTCCTCCTTGTTAGTTCGACCGCATAAATTTTAGCGTACTATTTGTTTAAGCATTTCACCCCAAGCAAGGCAGGAGTGCCACAAGCACGCAGGGGTTACAGTGAGTCAATGAGAGAAAAGAGTTGTCGTAGGGGGAGGTGAAGAAATGAAAAAAGAACAGGGATCAAAGCAACAGAAGATGGCGATTGTCATTGCATTTAAATTTTTTAACATTGCAGTTATCAGGGAAGCGAGTAAGAGAAACGGAGTTCCACTGTCGGGAAGTGCGAGGAAAGAAAATGTTGGGGTAGAAGTGGCGGTTGCGGTTAATTATTTCAACAGTGGGACCTAGATGCCAATTTAGTAATACGCTTAAATTCATGTAGTGGTGGTACCAGGAGAAAGGCTCATCAGAGCAGTAGCCATGGTTAGCAAATACGTCTCATCGTTTTACTGGTGAATTAGCTAACTGCAACTGTAAGTTCTATTGTAATAGTTTCTTTTCTCGCATTTCCTGCCTGTGTAATTCTCATCCAGATTTTTTTTTTGTTTCCCTGCCACCTGCCAAAAATTTAAACACAACGCCAAGCGAAATTTCCTGTCTTTCTGAAACCTGTTTTTTATTGTCCTTTCTTCTTATATAAAGCCTTCTCATTCTCTTTCACTCCCAGAAACCTCTTACGTCTTAGTGGAATTACCGCCTTGCTTGGGGAGAGGGGAATGATTATAAAAATAAAAAATTATTTGAGCCAAATAGGAAACATGCAGGAAGCTCCAGCAACATTCAATATTTTTTCTCAATATTCCCTCCTGAAATAAGTTGGAGTATTATTACAGTATGTAGCCTCCGCTGAAATTCGAACTTGTTTCATCAATTCTGTTTTCTGTGTTGATAATCGTTATGCTCCTCCCCCCCCCCATCTGACCAGTACATTAACGATAGAAATATAATTTCTTAGTGTCAGCGGACAGATTTTGAAATCACTATATTCGTTTTATTTTCTAATGATCATAGCTTTTAAGCTACCGCTTACTTATTGGTCTGAATATTTTCTTTCAATAAAATAATACAGGTCAGTGATATAGGAAATAATTTCATCTGAAATGACCGAGAGCTTGTCAAGGTTACAAAAACAAAGAAACCTAGGAAAATCGAACCGACTACTGAAAGGCTTGCTTATCAAATTCAGTGTCCTGGCTGAATTGAGTTAAGCCGGGGGGAAATGCTCTTTGACTGTTTGAACTGTGATAAAATTAAAAAGGAATGTTGACAAATGGCAACAAATGATACGAATAATTGTTGTGCTGACAATAAGGAAAGAAAGTGGCAAATTAATAGATGCGGTTTTCAAGAAGTGCTACCAGGCACAGTTATTGCAGAAAAGACTTTATTTTATTAAAGGCATACAATGGCAAGGAAAAGTAATAAATCATCGGATTTAAGTTTGTTGACCCTTTACCTGTCCAGCACAGTTTCGTGTATACAATCCAAACGTTCCTGCTTGTTTTCAGATTTATAACTATTGCAAGGCAACTCAGCTTATTTGGCAAATAGAATGTGTTGATAAATATAATAAAATAAATAATTTCACATAATAAAAACCTGTGCATCACATGTGATACACGGAACGTACAAGTCATAAGTTATTTACACTACGCTCTGTGCATCATGTGTGATGCAAAAGTTATAATCATCTTTCATTTGAGATCTTACATTATCTAGTCAAGCGTCCTGTGGTCATATATTGTTATGGTCCATGTTAGGACCAAGAAAGAACAACACGAACACAAGAGTAGAAATAACGAAGGTATATTACACGGAAATAATAATACTAGATGTGGAAGGTGTTAGTATGACTGTCAGTCTGGTTTGGAGTGAAATACTATCGGCTCGACGATTTGTCCCTCTCTCTTGAGAGGCGTAGTATACATAGTATTAGGAAGAGTTCATTCTGTAGTTATAGGTAAGGACCCATGACACTGTCTATCTATCTATCTATCTATCTATCTATCTATCTATCTATCTGTTATGGTCCATGTTAAGACCAAGGAAGAGCAACACGAACACAAGAGTAGAAATAACGAAGGTATATTACACGAAATAATAATACAAGATGTGGAAGGTGTTAGTATGACTGTCAGTCTGGTTTGGAGCGAACTACTATCGGCTCGACTCAACTCGATTCGGTATCTAGCCACACCCACCCACGAGGGTTGCATATGGCACAAGGCCAAGTTTAACGTTGGTTTCCTGAGCCCGTAGACTCGGGCAAAAAATGCCCGTAGAAACCGTATAAACGGGATCGGGTTGGTCAACCTCCCGGAACAAGACTCTGCCTTTCGGCGGAGCCTCGTCTGGGTTCCTTTCTGCTCAGAGGCAGAGAGTTCGACGGTCAATCCGAGAAGCTCGGCTTGATTCGTCTCTCTCTCCTGAGAGGCATAGTATACATAGTGTTAAGAAGAGTTAATTCTGTAGTTATAGGTAAGGACCCATGACATATATGATGCAGAAAATATTAGATTGGGCCTTTTCTCAGACGTCCTACTCAATAGTAGACTCTTTTCTTAAGCGTCTTTAGTTTTAGCACTCTTTTAAAATCATGGCTCAAAAATAATGCGCAGGACAGGCAAAGGGTTAATAAAACTAAGAAACTGTAGGGGTTTCACTGTGGTACTTTCAAGAGTATAATTTATGGTCAGACAGGATTGGAGTGCAAGTGTTGGATATCGGTTGAAGAAAGACCATTGGCCTTACTTCAGCTGCATCAATGTGCGAGCGGAAGTCAGAACTGGTGATAGTAAAAAAAATAGGAAATGCATCCGGTGGCTAAAATAAACAGGGCGTACAAGTGTCCCGAGGCTTGAATAAAGGTGCACAGGTGTCTTGACCGGAAGGAAATCCGTGCTTGCGTGGACGTATCCTGGAAGGAGGTGTGGCCACACGAAGTTGTGTAGACGACATTTCGGAAGAAAGCGTGGCCACATGTTATGTAACCGATCCGATTATTGATCTGGACAGAGAGACTGGCTAGAGGTTCACCGAAGATTACTCTCCGTCAATTCCTGTGTGCGCAATCCTAACCTCTGTCATTCTCCATCACTCTACGCATTTGCCGCAACGCGAACAATAAAGATATTTATATATTTTTATATGTAGATGTACGTCGCTTTATTTGAGCCCAGCAGGAATATACTACACAAGTTTTCAGACTGACATTGACGCAGTACGAAGCGAGATATTCTTTATGCGCTGTGTCCCTTCAGGACGTCGGCGATCATGGCATTTCACAACTTCCAGTCACTTTGAACTCTTAATAAACTGTGTATATGGTTTTAAATTCACAGATTTCTTTCTCCCATGCAGGATATAGGTGATCATGGCTCTCCATAGATTCCTTTTCTTTATTATCTGTGAATTGGCATGACTTCTTGGGAAAGATAGCAGAGTGGTTTCCTGTTGCCTTTTCTCTGGTTTTGAATTCATAGTTTTCATTCTCCCTTTCAGGATATAGGTGATCATGGCCCTGCACAGATTCCTTTTCTTTATTATCTGTGAATTGCCATGAATTCTTGGGAAAGATAGCAGAGTGGTTTCCTGTTATCTCATCTATGTTTTTGAATTCAGAGTTTTCATTCTCACTTCAGGATATAGATGATCATGGCTCTCCACAGATTCCTTTTCTTTATTATCTGTGAATTGGCATGACTTCTTGGGAAAGATAGCAGAGTGGTTTCCTGTTGTCTCCTCTATGGTTTTGAATTCAGAATTTTCATTCTCCCTTTCAGGATATAGGTGATCATGGCTCTCCACAGATTCCTTTTCTTTATTATCTGTGAATTGACATGAATTATTGGGAAAGATAGCAGAGTGGTTTCCTGTTATCTCATCTATGGTTTTGAATTCACAGTTTTCATTCTCCCTTCAGGATATAAATGATCATGGCTCTCCACAGATTCCTTTTCTTTATTATCTGTGAATTGCCATGAATTCTTGGGAAAGATAGCAGAGTGGTTTCCTGTTATCTCCTCTATGGTTTTGAATTCAGAGTTTTCCTTCTCCCTTTCAGGATATAGGTGATCATGGCTCTCCACAGATTCCTTTTCTTTATTATCTGTGAATTGCCATGACTTCTTGGGAAAGATAGCAGAGTGGTTTCCTGTTATCTCATCTATGTTTTTGAATTCAGAGTTTTCATTCTCACTTCAGGATATAGATGATCATGGCTCTCCACAGATTCCTTTTCTTTATTATCTGTGAATTGGCATGACTTCTTGGGAAAGATAGCAGAGTGGTTTCCTGTTGTCTCCTCTATGTTTTTGAATTCAGAGTTTTCATTCTCACTTCAGGATATAGATGATCATGGCTCTCCACAGATTCCTTTTCTTTATTATCTGTGAATTGGCATGACTTCTTGGGAAAGATAGCAGAGTGGTTTCCTGTTGCTTTCTCTCTTGTTTTAGAATGCAAAATTATCCTTTTTATATTAATCACCGCCTGAAATAAAGAGAATCCTGCTTTTTAACCCATACCCGGAGAAACATGGACTTTGTGCCAAATTATGCTCAACAGACAAGCCTGGAATTTTAATTCACTGACTTCAGTATCTACACCAATATCCATTATGCATTTGTCTTTTAATTTTTCCTTCTTTGACACAAAACATTGTCTCAATATAACCACTTTTTATTATTGCATTAATTCTAGTTAGGCACCATGTAATTATTGTTGCTTTTTATAACAACACTGTCCTTTTATTTCTAGTTTTACACTATTTTAAGCGTTGATGCTTATGCACACTTCATTATTACAATTATTTGATGTAAATTTTGCACCGTCGTAATATTGTTGTTTTTTTATCCCCAAACTCAACAACAGATGGGATCTTAAAGATTAATCTGTGTGTGTGCAAGTATCACTAGAAGCAATTTCTTTATTTCCAGTTTTGCAGCATTTTCTCATAATCAATCAAGAATTCTCTAGGATAATTTAATTTGATTTAATTTTACACTGACTTCCCAAGAATCATGTTAGAGCCGAATGTAAAAACAATGGTAGGTGGAACCAAAATACCTTTACACCATGAAATGTATGAAAAACCAAATAGACAAGCTAATGTCAATTGCTAAATTTCTAATGTGGCATGATAGTAGGTACCAACTGATGGGACTTTCCATTTAAATTCTTTTATATATAAATATATATATATATATATATATATATATATATATATAACATTATCTTATATATATATATATATATATATTTATATATATATATATATATATATATATATAACATTATCTTATGTATATATATATTTATATATATATATATATATATATATAACATTATCTTATATATATATATATATATATTTATATATATATATAACATTATCTTATATATATATATATTTATATATATATATATAACATTATCTTATATATATATATATTTATATATATATATATATAACATTATCTTATATATATATATATTTATATATAGATATATAACATTATCTTATATATATATATATATATATATATATATATAACATTATCTTATATATATATATATATTTATATATATATATATATATATATATATATATATTTAACTATACTCGTCTTGAAAAACCTTCGAATTTTTGATTTGCCAATAATCAAATCAATCTCGAAGGAAAAAAAGGTTTTAAAAAAAGAAAGAGCCAGGAACATGAAAGTCTGTCGAAAAAATCGCACAGATACAGGTTCAAAGCCCAAAGAAAAAAAAACGACATGAGTAAACACTAAAACAACTAATTAAAAAGAGCTCAATACAACCATAGAGCAGACCTAGTCAAACCTAGTGAGCCAGACAAACCTACCCAGGTTTCACCTAAGCAGATCGTCAGGGAAAGCTTTCCCTGACGATCCGCTTAGGTTTGTCTGGCTGACTAGGTTTGACTATATATATATATATATATATATATATATATATATATATATATATATATATATATATATATATATATATTTAATGAGTATTTAGGCAAAAATTAATTATTAAACTAACAATGATTTGGGATTTAATTTTTTATGTTTTACTAGTTTTAAATATATTGCTACAGATCCAGCTCAAATTTATGTAAAACTGTCCAAAAATTATCTTGGTTTCAACATTAATATTCTTGATAATGATTAATGATGGGTTAACATCATTAATCATTATCAAGAATATTAATGTTTCATTATGAAGAGTATTAATGTTTCATTAGTTTTAGCTGCAATTTGAACATAACTACTTTCAATGCCAATACCTGTTAAATTTTATGCAAATCCATGTAATATTATACATGCATACACATTTTATCTACATACATATGATTGTATACAAATATGCACATTACATATACATACATATGATTATATACATACATATGATTACATACATTCATACACATTTTATATGCATACATATGATTATATACAAACCCAAATAATTTGTTTTGTACTTTTATTACTTACATACTTATAAATATTAATTTCTATAAGGTATTACTTCTGGGTAATTTTGGGTGTATTTTTACGGGAATTCCATAGTATTTGATTTTTTAAAACAAGCATATTTCAGTAAATATAACAGTACCTTATATGAAGTATTTTTGTACTTTTAGCTATTTTATATATTAAAAATTAATAAATAAAAGCTGGCTCCTTTTTAAATCAGTGTTTTTTGTTTGTTTTCATTGATGACTCTGTTATATCCTGTCGGAACCCCAATTCTTTAACTGAAACGGAAGTGCTCACCTCGACATCCACAGCTCATATTACAAAAACAGAACTTAATTTTAGCCAGTTCCACACGCCCACTTTGGGAATACTATTCTAAAATACAATCAGAAAAGGCCCATGTAGCTTTTTAAAGCAGCCATTTCTGAGCCACTGATTCATGATAAAGCCAACTATAATTTCACCCACTGAGACTGATCCGACTCTGCTGCCATTTGCGACGGATCCCACAGCAGGCAAGCTCTTAATCAAGTCATCAGTAGCAACAACAAAGTATTTCCATCAGCAGCTGTGAAACCAGCAGCAGCAGCAGAGGTTAACTCTTGTCTACTACAATTTGATAATTCATGGAACATTTCTACAATGCGTCTATCTCATTCACCTACATATGCATGTCACTTTTCTCCATGTGTTTATCTTGACTACAAACTTGTGTTATATCCAAACAAACTGTGAGTCTTCTCATGACCAAGATACAATATATCAGAATGAGTAAATGCTTAAACCTTGTAGATCACAGGATCTAAAGACTCTTTCACTTATCTCAATCGTATCATATTTACATTCATTGCTGTGACATTTACACTTATTTTATTAAATGGTAAAGCTGCCGTTAAAACACCTCTTCCTCACTTAATCAAGCCATAAATCCAGAGCCCTCACTAAGTAACAAGCCCTCCCCCACAGTCATTATGAAAATGCATGTCTTTCCCGTATAGATTTCATAAACCAGTTGAGAGCTTGCAACAATTGTGGAAATAACCCCGAATCTTTATTCCCAATACTAAGTCATGATATAAATTTATATAGTATAATGTGCAACCACAGCGTCAAACTAGATGCAGCTGCATAATGCAGCTGCATGTTTCCTTTGGTCGTTGTGTGCCTTGTTTTGTTGATCCTTCTTCCACCTCAAAATCAAATATCTTTTTCTGTTTTTTTACTGGAAATGAACTGTCACTCTTTTATCGCCATAAGCAAAAAAGGTAAATAATTTCTGCGCATGAAGGTTATTTTTAAGTAGGAGACATCCTAATTATACTTCCTGGGGTTTTTTCGGGATTGTAATACAAAGTGAATATCGTTAGGTCAAAAGATTTCCTAATATAGAACAATAACGACATTTTTTACAACTGAACATTATCTATGAAAAATCGCAATACATGGGAGATAACTCTAGGTGAATCTGGTCACAAGTGCAATAACGATGTCTGAAAACTAAAAGTTTCGGCAGTTTCCGAAAATTGAAAAAAGAAATCTCATTAAAAATAAATCGATCTAAATCGAAAATCTAGAAGTTAAATTACTGAGAAATTTTTCTTTTTATAGTCATTCTGTGTTTAGTATAATCCTTAAATTTTGGTCAATATACTTACCGTCGCGTAGTAATTAACAAGTTCATCTAACAAAAAAGTATATTGGGTTGGTGCATAATTATCAGGCGTTTTGTAGGCGAGATATTTGTTAATAAAAATTGTTGTTTTGTTTACTTTTTTTAATAAAAATATTATTTTATTTTCAGATTATAAAAATGCGTGTTGATAATCATACTCTTTTTTCATAATAAATATTTTTAAAAATGTCTGATAATTATGCACCAACCCAATAGATAGATATAAAATAAAATAAAATGGACTGAGTCCGAAATTTATTTAATATTTTCTGTTTATACGTTATTTTTAATAGATACAATTTATAAATGTGTATTTTACAAGTAAATACTCCATTTTTTAAATAAGCAGTATTAATTATTAATTACATTTACCGGCCTGTATGTCTGAGAAATTATATACTTCTTTGACAGGAATTGAACCTGTAACCCCAAAGGAAATCATCATTTGATCTCATGTGCTGCTAGCCATTCAGCAACAAAGAAGCTGGTAAATTGTTATAGTGGAACACACCTATTTTATTGTTAATAGACTCTCCCACTTATAATAAGTAAGAGAAGTAAGATTCTCTCAGTGAGTGGGTAGTCAGTCAATGTTGGTCGACCGGCTGATCGGTTGAACTCTCTGCCTTCGGGCGGGGAGGAATCCGAAAGAGGTTACGCCGAAGGGCGGATTCTCTTTCGGGGAGGTGAACTGACCCTGAACCCGTTTATATGGGTTCAATGGGCATATTTTTGGCCAAGCCCACGGGCTCAGAGATCCCACGTTAAACCGGGCTTGTGCCACATGATGCCCACATGGGGGTGGTGACTAAATATAGTCAGTTCGTCGATGTCGGACGACCGTTAGTCGGATATTAAAGTATCAGCCACCACAACTAGATTACTGCGTCATTACCTATTATATCAAGTTACTAACGTTTTGTACGTCAAACCTATTTTAGGACCGACTTAGTACAAATACAAGCCTCCACTGTTAAACCACTACATAGCATAAATATAATTAATATTGTTTATTTAAAATTTATTTAAAAATCTGAGCATTTACTTAAATAAATTGTATCCATTAAAATTAACGTATAAACAGAAAATATCTTAAATAATTGTCGGACTTAATCCATTAATAGAGGTACGTTTCATGAACAGATTGTTTGAGAACTATTGTCGAAGATTTTTTGTTTATCAGATTAAATGATGGTTTCTTTTGGGTTTACGAGTTAAATTCCTGTCGGAGAAGCACATATTTTCTACGAAATTTCTTGAATATTCAGGTCAATAAATGTAATTAATACTGCTTATTTAAAAAAATGGAAATTAACTTATAAAAATACATATTTATAAAAATTGTATATATTAAAAATACTGTATAAACAGAAAATATATTAAATAATTGTCGGACTTAGTCACTTAATCCATTTCATAATATATATATATATATATATATATATATATATATATATATATATATGGTGTTCCAATAACTTCAACCGATTCTAAATGTGAATTAAGTTTAAGCACTAATGATTTTTTTTCTTTTTCTTTCAGATTTGGCGGACATTTGAGCGATATTATTTTTCACACATAATTGCCATGACTTAAATAACATGATCCAACAGAGAAATAAATATATTTTCGCCAATAACACTGATTTATTTACTGCTGACTTTGATCCGTCTTAATGAAACACCCTTATATATAATCCATCTTAATGAAACACCCTTTATATATATATATATATATATATATATATATATATATATATATATAATTTTAGATATTAGGCCAAAAATATGTTGAAATCGCTACACAATACCTTTTGAGTTTGCGTACTGCATTGTACCTCTTCAGGTGAATGGTAAGTGACTGGTGATTTTAATCACTTCTTTCTCTCATTTGGAGATATATATATATATATATATATATATATATATATATATATATATGTATGTATGTATATATATATATATATATATATATATATATATATATATATGCCATATGTCACATCAGATCAATTACATCACAGATTCTTCTTTGAATTTTGTCAAGCGTCTCTCGATATACAACAGGAACACCAGACCAGATATGGCAGCAGTTTTCAATGCACAGATGAATGGTAGATTTATAAATGTGCAAAATAGATTCTCACAAAAAAATGTTATTGCACAACACAGTAAACCAACTTTCCTATCAGCAAACTTACCAATTAATTCAATATAATCACTTCACTTTATGTCAGTGTAAAATGCCTACTCCAAGGATCAAAACATGTACAGAATATATATATATATATATATATATATATATATATATATATATATATATATATATATATATATATATTCAAACAGGTTTTGTTAAATAATTTAGACATATGTCAATTAGTTTTCACTGTGATCCTTTCATGTTCACGGACTAATTTCTTGGTAGCTTTAGAAAATTTAGAAAGATACCAAAATTTTCTTTCAAATAGTTTTTATTTTCCCAAGTACTTTCAATCTCATCTGAGACCATCTGCAGGTGGTTAAGCTTTCTGTGAGTGTGTATATGTGTTTCTGTAAATTCAAAAAATTTCAACTGTTCATTTTACTGCTTTGGCAGCATTCTAGATGTTAAAATTCAAAATTCACATTTTTGGGGTTTTTGGGGTTTTTTTTCAAATATAAAGGAAGTAACTTTTTCATTTTATCATATATATATATATATATATATATATATATATATAAATTTTTGTTGTTACAGACATTTAAGAACTTTGTTGCTATATTTATATTTATATATATATATAATAGATATGTACACTGATATCAATGCAGAATTGCAACATTCTGTTTTATGCTTGTATACAATTTTCAGTCTATCATGACCTGAAGATTGTGATCATGTATGAAACAGACTGTTGCTACTCGGTGTTGACATCAGTGTCCACATTTCTTATATTAACACACACTCTATTTTGGATACTGACCACTTTTTACCCTATAAATATAGCATACTTTAAAAATATATTTTATCATACCACTTAATAATAAATGTTTAACCAATAATATGATATACAAAGCTATCATCACTAATAACATTAACAGAGACAAAAAATTTATATGGGTGCTACAGAAAAAAACCTAAATATTTAATATGGACAAAAAATAAATGATTTTAAAAAATACAGGGATATCTTAATTTTAAGTTTATTCATGTTTTTTCTTTGAGTTTGTTTGAGACTTTAATTTCCAAAACCCCCACTGCTAATATGATTCACTTCATAATTAAATATTTGCTGACCCCTGTACAAAACTCAACTTCTACAAAGTACTTGTATTTAGATTATGAAACACTATCCAGTTACGCTTACAGCTGTATCACGCTGAAACACTGGTTCTCATACAATCACCGAAGTTAAGCACTGTCAAGACTGATCAATACCTAGATGGCTGACCACTTGGGAATACCAGGTGTTTTAATCTTGGATGTGTAGGTGGTGTAATGGATAACGGGTTCAAATTGGAAATCGGAAAGCTGAGTCCCAGTTCCAGTCAGCTTTGTTATATTCACTTACACACAATTCTTGAGATAGTTATCAATCCACTTCTCCTCCCTCCCCCCAGCAATGGGTTAATTAGTAGGACTTGTATCAATAAATTATTAATATCACCCCAAAAAAATTTTACAATTTAAAAATATTTTCTGGCCTTAAATAACCAGCAAAAGGTTGATAAACCATAAAATCTATCACACTCTATCACTACCCAGTTTATTTAACTTCATCTTAGATAAAAATATTTTCATTGCCTTTTACTCTTAAATGACAGCAAAAATAATTTTATTACTGTTTATGTTTATTTGTTATGGTTAATATCATTTAAGATGGATAAAAAAATAAATGCTTAAAGAATAGTGATATCTTAGTAGATCCATAGTCTTACTTTTGAATTTTGTCTGACACTTCAATTCCAAAAAATCCTCTACCAATCTGGCTCTCTTCCAAAAACTGATTGTGCTAAACTTAACAGTAACATCTACTAAGAATTTGTATTTAGATTACACAACAAATACCATTCATTTTTATCTTTGTTAATCCACATTACTGAATATATTCCATTTCTCTATTTTAACTGTAAATTGTTTAATGATTGAAGAGAGTATTGAACGAGAAGGTTGGATTAAAAGTAACAATAAGATGAAGATAAATTAGAATTAATAATAATAACATTATCTCTTTATAGCAAAAGAAGTTAAGATGGCGGATATTCTGAATAGCACAATTAAAGGGAGACAACTTAGGGCGAGAGAACCAAGTATTAATTGATTGATGTTTGTCATGGTTGACTTTGACAAAAAGCTTTTTGCCGTGACTGCATGAACAGATAAAGTAGTTAAGGGAGAAGTGGTTTCTTTAAATTGTCACTGAACAACTCTCTTCTCATACAAACATCCCTTTAACAACAAGCAAAATCTTTATCAATTCAATTGGCCACTACACTTGGGAAGCTCATATTACAGATCATTAATACTATAGTGAGTTTGATCTTCACTGGGTGTCACGCATTTATGGTTTTGTGTTAAGCTAAACGAAGTATTGCAAATTCAGTTCAGTTATAGGTTCAAAAAAAATTAAACAAACTGCACCAACATTAGGTATCTTGTTTCTAACATGAAATCATAAAAGCAGAAAATCTAATCAGAGAAAGGTTTATATCTTAAAGTTTTCAATGTTTGTATCAATGCTAATGTTGTGCTATATTTTTTTTTAAATAGATAATATTCAACCATTTTCTTTAGTTTAATTTCTGTCTGAATTTCTGGGATGAGAAGTTATCATTATTTACACTATTTACATGCAGACTCTTTCCTTCATCAGGTGTAGGTTACCCCAATCAACATACACCTGGCACAAGAAAACAACAGCTGAAGCATTGTGATAACAGGTCAATTATCTGCATGTAAATATCATTTAGTTTAGTTTATATTTTGTTTAGTTGAAAATTACTCTAAAGCTAACTCCTAATAGAATGCTTCCTCAATCACTACAATCTTAACCTGTTCAAGTCTAGGATTAACCATTATCTTCCCCACCTGTCTGTATAAACTTCCTCTTATTGTAACCCTATGCCTCTAGTGAACCCCAGGCCTTTAAAAAAAAAAAAAAAAAAAAAACTTTGTATTTCTAAGCAGTTACTCATCTAAGTACTGATCAAATTTGACATTGCTTAACTTGTCAGGTTGATCATTCAGGAGTGAAGATTTGGTTTTGGGAAGAGTGAAGCATTTTTATCAAAAGCCTCATTTTTTATTATCATACAGAAACCACTTTTCATTAAGAGTGAGCACAGGAAATCAGAGATACAAATAAATAAAAAGGAATAATGTGAGAAAAAAACAAATAATAATGTAATGCAAAAATAGCCACTTCCTTCCAAATATTTGAATAATAATAATAATTAATATTTCTTTATTGGTTAGCTTAGCTTAGTAAATACCCCCATATATGACACAAGGCCACTTATATGAGGGAAACCAAGAAGGATAGAATTCAATACATAATAGTAATGATCAAATTAAATAACCATAACTCCATAGTAACATCCTCAATGCATTTACTCTTTTGTATAAAATACAAATGCTTTCTGGAATAATCATGTCGGTTGTTTAATTCCCAACTAATAAAATAATTGTGTTGGTTTACAGCCACTTGCAACTTGGTTACGTTATTTTGGTAGAGTCCTCTTGAGATCTGAAACTGATGTCTGGCTGGCAAGGATGAATAGATAGAGAACTAATTCAAGACCTCATACTCCTCCATACCACCTGACAAAAACTGGTACTGTTAGACATGGTGGTCCTGCCCTACCATCCATATTTTCCAGGTTACCATTTTTTCCAAGCCTTACAGTGGATGCACATCAACGTAGGCAAAATTGAAAATTACCTTTTAGTAGTTTGTTGGTTACCATAAGCTCAATTTTTACCAGGGTGAAATAAATTTGTTGTAAACATTGTATCAATTGTAATTTTTGTTACCTTAACAAATAAAGTTGTGTTTCACCTGAGTTATGATGTTTGAAATTTTGTTGTTCAGTATGACTGTTTATGTGACGTCCCCCCCGGTGTCGCTGCGCCAAATGTGACATCTGCCTGGCTGTGTCCGTCGTGCTATCCTATCCTGTGACGACCAACTGGCTTGGTATTGGTCACGGCACCAAATGTGACGTTCTAACCTTTTGGTGATTCGGATGGGAATCTGGTTAGATTCGGTATCCCAGCTTGTTGTTCCCAGCTTGCTTCCAATGTCTGGTTACTGAAGTAACTGCTTTGATTTCCAGTCTAACCTACCTACGTTGTAAATTGATCTTAGGCAGACGAAATCAATCAGTCGCCGGGCCGTAATGCAAGCCGAGTTCGATCAAGGGCAACACCACACAAGTATATGTAAAAGAAAATAAAATAATAACTTGAAAAGTTCAAATGTGTTAAAAAAGGATAACAATATTTTATATCTGGTTGCTGAATACAGGACTGCGTCTTTCTCCCAAACCCACTATATGGATTCGTGACACTTTGTGTTTGTTAGGCGAGTCTTAACATCTTAAGTTGTTTGTTCTTTAAGAAACTGGTTCTTGGTGTATCTTCAGGTGATATTCGTGAAACTTGTTTCGGTGGTGTGAGTCTAAGTCGTTCTTCAAAAAAAATTGTTCTTGGCTAGAAGTTAAGTTCGGAATTTGCGCAAATCTTAGTCAGCTTCTTCAAGGCGGGTCTTCAGAGCTCTCAGCTCACTGCAACTGCTTGCCTCTCTGTCTCCAACCCCAACTGGCACTGGAACTCGAACTGATTTTCACTCACTGCGACTTTGCTTATATGGACGCCAACCAAAACCGGGGTGGGCTTGTTGGGGTTTGAGGTTCCTTGATAATTCTCAACCCACAATCCACTTATTTGGTTTCGCTCAGGAAAATTTTATTATTTTCCATTTTTGGAAGTCTTTTGTCTTCCCACCTCCTTCTGTTCTCATATTGGTATCTCACCATGCCCTCAGAGGGTGTCAACGGGTTTCCCCTCTCTCTCACAGTGGCATCTCACATCTATCCCTTCAGGGGGGCACAACAGGCCTCCCCTCCTTCTTTACATGATTACCTCTGCCCAATACTCCTGCTATCATTCAGCCAATGGGCGCTCAGTGGTGTGGGTGTGGCCAGACTAGCCTCAGTTTAAAAAATCTTGCTCAAAGAAAAAAAAAAAATTTTATCCTTTTTTTTTTTTTTTTTTTTACTTTTCCTTTTCCTTCTTCTCTTCAAGGAGACCTCCCACCCTAGACTCTTTTATCTTTTAACCGAATTACCTGGAATTCGTCAATTAGCTTTTCGCTATCACCAAGCGGGTGGCCACCCAGACGTACCTGCACTCCTGGTGCCAACCACTGATCCGATAAAACAGTTTCGCTATTATAGCCGGATTTCATATGGAATTCGTCAACGAGATTTTTGCCAATTATCAAACACGAAACACAGCCAATTTTTCGTCCCGATAAAATAATTTTGCTATCATAGCCAGCCTGACGATAAACAGATGCTCCTCTCAATGATATCTACATATAGACAAAGGCTTAACCTTTCCTTCATGGTGGTCAGCGGACACTTTTGTTTTTGTAATTCTGCGACACAGTTAATTTTTATCTATTTAGAATTCTGTCTCTGAGGTTATTTGGCCAACCTGGAATTTCCACCCACCCCATAACATAAATCAGATTAAATCCAGTATTTTCCTTTCTCAACAATAGAAATAAAAAAATTTACCACTTTTCCTTATCAGAAAAATAACACCGCTTAGTGTCCTTTTCGTGATGGCTTCTTATCATCTAAATTTAATTCTCGCCTTTCTTTTTCTTTCTTTTTCCCTTTTAGCAAGCCAAATAGTGTCACATTTATTTTGTTTTAAATTTTTTATCAATTCTAATTATTGTTACCTTAAAAAATAAAGTTGTGTTTCACCCAAGTTATGATGTTTGAAATTTTGTTGTTCATTATGGCTGTATAATTTGTTTTAAATTTTTTATCAATTCTAATTATTGTTACCTTAACAAATAAAGTTGTTTCACCCAAATTATATTTTAAATTTTGTTGTTCAATATGGCTGCTTATTTTGTTCCAGTCACATAAAAATTTCTACTTGCGTGAAGACAAGGAATATAATATAAAAAGAATAAAAAATTTTTAAATTCTTATAATAGCTTACTCATATTAAATAAACTTATTTTCATTTACCTCGATCACACCTCTATTCAGTAAATTTAATCTTCACTGAGACTACAAAACAAGTATCTAAAAAGATTAACCTTTCACCAGCAATACCTGTTAAAATTTCACAGTTTTCATATTTGAATTTTATGATGAATCATAATCCTTCAGTTGATAACTGAATAACACTGCTGGTGTTTTGCATGACAATAGAATATCCATTGAAATTCCCCCCTATTACATTGTTTAATATTTGAGCTTAACAACTTTCACAAAATATGACAATCATAAATATGAATGCAGGTCATTATTTAAAGAAGTAAGAGGGTACAAATGAAAAGACTGAAAATTAACCGTGAAGCTGACATTAAATGCATGCGACCTTTCTTCTTTCTTTTTTTTTTTCTTTCTTTCTTTCTAAACAAGCAGTACCTTTGATCTGTCTATATTTCTGAGATGACATTTTAGAGTTAACCCCATTTATTTTCCTAATTAAAAATCCACAACTAGGGGATGCTTTCTAAACCAATAAATACACTGTAATATTTTCTATCATCTTCTTTTTCCTATTTTCCTTAAACACACTAGGATGTACGTCTATTGTGCAAACTCGGGAAATACACACACAAATGCACATATACACATATGTATACAACTTCATTTTACCTCATTTTCTCTAAGGCTCCTTCACACATGTTACATACACAAACAATTCACTAGTCTTTAAATGTTTTCATGCATGTACATTGTTTTGTCACGTAATATAAAAACTCAACATAATCAACCGACCAGTTAATACATTCAATCTTCAATGAGGCCACAACAAATGGAATGTTCTACACAATTGTAGAACCAACTCAAATCTAATTTTGTCTTGTTAATAATACATTATCGTTTGCTTGTATACATATTGGTTTTAATTGTTTCTTTTTATTACCCGAACTCATATTTAGAGTCCACCATTTTTGTTGTGGAATAAGCATTCCAGGAGACACATGTTTCCTAACTCAAACACCAACATGCATACTCCTGAAACAAGATATTGTAACTATTTGCACTGCTCACATTGTTCAGACTATTGTCCTCATCTTTATTATCATATCTACAACATTTCAGACGTTGTACACTCTGGCCTTTTTCAGGTGATATACCCAAGGGCACATAGCCCAGTGCATAAAAGCGTTGGCTGAAGTAATCCAAAAGTGACTTGACTCAAAGAGCTGTAAATTCAATACCTGGCAGCAACAGAGATGAACAAAAAACTTGGAGATTTGAGTTACTAAGGGGAATTAACTGAAACTGAGATATCCAGAAGAGGCATGGCATGTGGAACTAGGATAACCTACCCCTGTGGATGAAATAAAGGGTTTAGTTCGAAATTTCAACGTATATCACTTGAAGAAGGCCAGAGCTTACAACAGCAGAAACGTTGTGGACATGACCATAAAGATAAGGACAACAGTCTGAACAATTTAAATAGTGCAAATAGTACCTTTGATATATCTTCTTCTGTTCTTGTAAGCTGGGGACAGGCAAGCCATTACAGGTCTATCCTTGCTATCAAACAAGAATAGTCCATTGTTTTTCTGGGGTAATGACAGGACATAACGTATGTGCTAACTAATTAATGAATGAAGGAATAAGCAGAATTATAATATGATTTAAATAATTTTTTAGTTATCTTATTAACTTATTCATTTGTTAACTTGTGTAAGGCTGATAAAGGTGGGGGAGTTTTGACCTTGTCAAAATATTCAACACACCCACAGAGAAACAAAGAAAAAGGAAAAGAAGAAAGCATATAAGGTACAATAAAAAAAAAAATTGTTCATAAATTGTTGATGTAGTTTTATGAAGAAACATTCTTCTTTGAAAGAAACTATTCTTGTGCTACCAGAAAATAGATGAGACTTTAGTAGGATTAGATAGTAGTAACACCATATGGAAATATACACTTTCCTTTTCACTATGAGAGTGACAAAAAAAACTCTTTCTCTCTCTCTTCTCTATTACACATTACTTCCTTTCCTTCCTTGTATTGTTACTATCCTCGGTAACTGACAGAACCTGGACATAGCTTATGTGGATCAGTGAATGTCATAAAAAAAAATCAATCAACAACAACACGTCCCGACAAAAATCAAATAGAAAGCATGAATGTGTCAGTCCCAATATAAAGAAGCAAAAAACCATGTGGATGACAGAAAATAAGAAGGGGGAACTTGGTTCGATGTAGCAGTTCAAGGTGCAAGGGTTTGGTCATTCATCGGTAATATGTTTGACCGAACATGCAACTCAAGAAGAAAAAAAAAGAAGAAACGATGAATTCAACAAATTAATTTCTGTCAGCCAAAAAACACAACGACCCTGTATGAACTCTCAAATCATAAAAAAGGACTAAGACAATAGTCACCCACTTTAATCACTGTAAGCAAATGGAGGTAACAATAAAATGGTACTATAGACTATTTGGCCTTTACTTATGTTAGCCCAACCTTCGTCTCTATATATCATAAGACAAAGGAAGATTTTTTGCTTCATTTCACTTCAACTGTTTGATATGTTATCTCCAATATATACTAAGAGCACAGGCTGAGTAGTCAACACAAGGTCTACATAAATATTTAACAGAATCATGTTAAATTCTATTTGAATGTGTGTTAATTGAAGAATATAAAATTTCTAACAATTTAATAACTATAGCTAAAGCTACAAGTTAAATAATTTGATATAAGTTTTAAATGCTGAATAAATTTTATCTTTCTCCATAAATTATAAGTTAATTAAATTTTAAGATGGTATCCACTTACTAGGAATAATTAATTAATTAATAATTTTCAAGTTATTTTTTTAGTTTTCTCTAAAACTAGTTAATTAATAGAATATGTTCTAATAATGTGTTTGCTATGATTTGAATCTAATTTGTTCATTTTCCTAAATCTACATATATAATCTTTGAAATGAGAAGAGTGCATGCTTAGTAAGCCTGTGACAAGCTGTCAAAAGTACAGCTGCTATATCAAGATATGCATTTTCCTGGCTACAGTAGAGTCAGTTCTCCTGCATAGAAGGGAGAGATGTACCACCGACAAAAACCTTCTGCAAGAGGCTAGATGGATTCTACACTAGAATGTTATGAATGACACTTAATATACTCTGGGGTGCCAAGCTCAACTGAGAGCAACTCTACAGAAAACCAATTCCAGTTGAAAGACGAAGCTTGCCAGATTATACTTACACCATCTGGAAGAAATTATATCAAAACTCATTCTATGGCAACAATAAACAGGACCAAAGAACAAGGAAAGGGCCAGCAAACTATGACATTCCCAGATGTAATTTTATACAAAACACTGGCATCAATAATGTGAATTAACTCAAAACAGCTATGATGTATCAGGATATAACAGGAGAGCTATTGGAATAAAGGTTTATTCTCCCTTTCGTATTTTCCACCATTATGGGTATTATTATTTTCATGATATAATAACACCGTATTTCACAGATGGAACAGAATGGCTGAAAGGAAAAGGAATAACAAACATGCCTTTTCTCAGAGAGACTTTTATATCACTAAGACATACACAAAACTATATATATACATATTTACATGTGTCCCACACAAGAAATATATAATATATATCTACATAGCATACTGAATCAAAGGAGAAAGAAAAAGATAGGTTTTAACATATAATATAGAGATTCATCTGTGTTTCTGGTGAAGCCACGTTTAGGACTCTAGATTCAAGTGGGTTGAATTCATCTACGATGTTCCAGGTGAAGGCAAATTCCACAAACAGGAAACAGCAAGTCTTGGGTTTGCCCAAATTAAAGACTTTGAGTTTCTTTCTATCTCTGAAGAAGATATATTCCCAAAGAGAAATGGTGCCATAGACTTGTAAGCTGCTGGGGGTGGCAGATTTAGCCTCAACCTGGGCCAAGAGGCCTGAGCCAAAAAAAGCAACTGCACAGTTTTGCTACTGTAAACAGAATGAATGACTGATCACTTTCATCATTGTATGCAGTGACATCACTAAACAGCTGTTACATGACACACATGCTATCTTGACCAAATGGAGGTAATCACTTTTTATATCCTTACAAGGACAACTAGAGGGTATTTCGATGTGACATAATGGTCAGTCAGCTTGCCTTGCTAGGTCAATTCTGACTGTCTAGTGAGTTTGATCTTCACTAGGTGCTCCATACTTCCGGCCTTGTGCCATATTTATGCTAGGTTCAGTAAATCACTTTGACATGGTGTAATTGTTAGCAAGCTTATCTCACTAAATCAATTAGGACTGAGTAGTGAATTCGATCCTCAATGTGTGCACCATCCTTGCAGCCTTGTGCCACAATGAATCTAGGCTTAGTAAATCACAACATGCTGAGATATTGCGAATGAACACTCTGCAAAAAAAAAAATAGTTTTCCTCCTGAACACTAAAACTTTATTTATTTATGAAATATACTTACTATTTTCATTCAGCATAATCATCCGACCAGTTAGTACATTCAATCTCCAATGAGGCCACAACAAATGGAATGTTCTACACAATTGTAGAACCAACTCAAAACTAAATCTTGTTTAATCAGTTAAGCAACATCGAATGTTGAAAAAGTAAAGTTTGTTGCTGTAGGTCAATGGTTCCCAAGTGTGCCTTATATGTAGTAATTTTCTAAGTGCTGCTTAGATGTGGCACAAGGCCGGAAGTATGGAACACTCAGTGAGGATCGAACTCACTACTCAGTCGTAATTGTTCTAGCAAGACAAGCTTGCTAACCATTACACCACACCGAGGTGCCCGGGGTGTGCCTTATATGTAGTAATTTTCTAAGTGCTGCTTAGATGTGGCACAAGGACGGCAGTATGGAACACTCAGTGAGGATCAAACTCACTACTCAGTCGTAATTGTTCTAGCAAGACAAGCTTGCTAACCATTACACCACACCGAGGTGCCCGGGGTGTGCCTTATATGTAGTAATTTTCTAAGTGCTGCTTAGATGTGGCACAAGGACGGAAGTATGGAACACTCAGTGAGTATCAAACTCACTACTCAGTCGTAATTGTTCTAGCAAGACAAGCTTGCTAACCATTACACCACACCGAGGTGCCCGGGGTGTGCCTTATATGTAGTAATTTTCTAAGTGCTGCTTAGATGTGGCACAAGGCCGGAAGTATGGAACACTCAGTGAGGATCAAACTCACTACTCAGTCGTAATTGTTCTAGCAAGACAAGCTTGCTAACCATTACACCACACCGAGGTGCCCGGGGTGTGCCTTATATGTAGTAATTTTCTAAGTGCTGCTTAGATGTGGCACAAGGCCGGAAGTATGGAACACTCAGTGAGGATCAAACTCACTACTCAGTCGTAATTGTTCTAGCAAGACAAGCTTGCTAACCATTACACCACACCGAGGTGCCCGGGGTGTGCCTTATATGTAGTAATTTTCTAAGTGCTGCTTAGATGTGGCACAAGGCCGGAAGTATGGAACACTCAGTGAGGATCGAACTCACTACTCAGTCGTAATTGTTCTAGCAAGACAAGCTTGCTAACCATTACACCACACCGAGGTGCCCGGGGTGTGCCTTATATGTAGTAATTTTCTAAGTGCTGCTTAGATGTGGCACAAGGACGGAAGTATGGAACACTCAGTGAGGATCAAACTCACTACTCAGTCGTAATTGTTCTAGCAAGACAAGCTTGCTAACCATTACACCACACCGAGGTGCCCGGGGTGTGCCTTATATGTAGTAATTTTCTAAGTGCTGCTTAGATGTGGCACAAGGACGGAAGTATGGAACACTCAGTGAGTATCAAACTCACTACTCAGTCGTAATTGTTCTAGCAAGACAAGCTTGCTAACCATTACACCACACCGAGGTGCCCGGGGTGTGCCTTATATGTAGTAATTTTCTAAGTGCTGCTTAGATGTGGCACAAGGCCGGAAGTATGGAACACTCAGTGAGGATCAAACTCACTACTCAGTCGTAATTGTTCTAGCAAGACAAGCTTGCTAACCATTACACCACACCGAGGTGCCCGGGGTGTGCCTTATATGTAGTAATTTTCTAAGTGCTGCTTAGATGTGGCACAAGGCCGGAAGTATGGAACACTCAGTGAGGATCAAACTCACTACTCAGTCGTAATTGTTCTAGCAAGACAAGCTTGCTAACCATTACACCACACCGAGGTGCCCGGGGTGTGCCTTATATGTAGTAATTTTCTAAGTGCTGCTTAGATGTGGCACAAGGCCGGAAGTATGGAACACTCAGTGAGGATCAAACTCACTACTCAGTCGTAATTGTTCTAGCAAGACAAGCTTGCTAACCATTACACCACACCGAGGTGCCCGGGGTGTGCCTTATATGTAGTAATTTTCTAAGTGCTGCTTAGATGTGGCACAAGGCCGGAAGTATGGAACACTCAGTGAGGATCAAACTCACTACTCAGTCGTAATTGTTCTAGCAAGACAAGCTTGCTAACCATTACACCACACCGAGGTGCCCGGGGTGTGCCTTATATGTAGTAATTTTCTAAGTGCTGCTTAGATGTGGCACAAGGCCGGAAGTATGGAACACTCAGTGAGGATCAAACTCACTACTCAGTCGTAATTGTTCTAGCAAGACAAGCTTGCTAACCATTACACCACACCGAGGTGCCCGGGGTGTGCCTTATATGTAGTAATTTTCTAAGTGCTGCTTAGATGTGGCACAAGGCCGGAAGTACGGAACACTCAGTGAGGATCAAACTCACTACTCAGTCGTAATTGTTCTAGCAAGACAAGCTTGCTAACCATTACACCACACCGAGGTGCCCGGGGTGTGCCTTATATGTAGTAATTTTCTAAGTGCTGCTTAGATGTGGCACAAGGCCGGAAGTATGGAACACTCAGTGAGGATCAAACTCACTACTCAGTCGTAATTGTTCTAGCAAGACAAGCTTGCTAACCATTACACCACACCGAGGTGCCCGAGGTGTGCCTTATATGTAGTAATTTTCTAAGTGCTGCTTAGATGTGGCACAAGGCCGGAAGTATGGAACACTCAGTGAGGATCAAACTCACTACTCAGTCGTAATTGTTCTAGCAAGACAAGCTTGCTAACCATTACACCACACCGAGGTGCCCGGGGTGTGCCTTATATGTAGTAATTTTCTAAGTGCTGCTTAGATGTGGCACAAGGCCGGAAGTATGGAACACTCAGTGAGGATCAAACTCACTACTCAGTCGTAATTGTTCTAGCAAGACAAGCTTGCTAACCATTACACCACACCGAGGTGCCCGGGGTGTGCCTTATATGTAGTAATTTTCTAAGTGCTGCTTAGATGTGGCACAAGGCCGGAAGTATGGAACACTCAGTGAGGATCAAACTCACTACTCAGTCGTAATTGTTCTAGCAAGACAAGCTTGCTAACCATTACACCACACCGAGGTGCCCGGGGTGTGCCTTATATGTAGTAATTTTCTAAGTGCTGCTTAGATGTGGCACAAGGACGGAAGTATGGAACACTCAGTGAGGATCAAACTCACTACTCAGTCGTAATTGTTCTAGCAAGACAAGCTTGCTAACCATTACACCACACCGAGGTGCCCGGGGTGTGCCTTATATGTAGTAATTTTCTAAGTGCTGCTTAGATGTGGCACAAGGACGGAAGTATGGAACACTCAGTGAGGATCAAACTCACTACTCAGTCGTAATTGTTCTAGCAAGACAAGCTTGCTAACCATTACACCACACCGAGGTGCCCGGGGTGTGCCTTATATGTAGTAATTTTCTAAGTGCTGCTTAGATGTGGCACAAGGCCGGAAGTATGGAACACTCAGTGAGGATCAAACTCACTACTCAGTCGTAATTGTTCTAGCAAGACAAGCTTGCTAACCATTACACCACACCGAGGTGCCCGGGGTGTGCCTTATATGTAGTAATTTTCTAAGTGCTGCTTAGATGTGGCACAAGGCCGGAAGTATGGAACACTCAGTGAGGATCAAACTCACTACTCAGTCGTAATTGTTCTAGCAAGACAAGCTTGCTAACCATTACACCACACCGAGGTGCCCGGGGTGTGCCTTATATGTAGTAATTTTCTAAGTGCTGCTTAGATGTGGCACAAGGCCGGAAGTATGGAACACTCAGTGAGGATCAAACTCACTACTCAGTCGTAATTGTTCTAGCAAGACAAGCTTGCTAACCATTACACCACACCGAGGTGCCCGGGGTGTGCCTTATATGTAGTAATTTTCTAAGTGCTGCTTAGATGTGGCACAAGGCCGGAAGTATGGAACACTCAGTGAGGATCAAACTCACTACTCAGTCGTAATTGTTCTAGCAAGACAAGCTTGCTAACCATTACACCACACCGAGGTGCCCGGGGTGTGCCTTATATGTAGTAATTTTCTAAGTGCTGCTTAGATATGGCACAAGGCCGGAAGTATGGAACACTCAGTGAGGATCAAACTCACTACTCAGTCGTAATTGTTCTAGCAAGACAAGCTTGCTAACCATTACACCACACCGAGGTGCCCGGGGTGTGCCTTATATGTAGTAATTTTCTAAGTGCTGCTTAGATGTGGCACAAGGCCGGAAGTATGGAACACTCAGTGAGGATCAAACTCACTACTCAGTCGTAATTGTTCTAGCAAGACAAGCTTGCTAACCATTACACCACACCGAGGTGCCCGGGGTGTGCCTTATATGTAGTAATTTTCTAAGTGCTGCTTAGATGTGGCACAAGGCCGGAAGTATGGAACACTCAGTGAGGATCAAACTCACTACTCAGTCGTAATTGTTCTAGCAAGACAAGCTTGCTAACCATTACACCACACCGAGGTGCCCGGGGTGTGCCTTATATGTAGTAATTTTCTAAGTGCTGCTTAGATGTGGCACAAGGCCGGAAGTATGGAACACTCATTGAGGATCAAACTCACTACTCAGTCGTAATTGTTCTAGCAAGACAAGCTTGCTAACCATTACACCACACCGAGGTGCCCGGGGTGTGCCTTATATGTAGTAATTTTCTAAGTGCTGCTTAGATGTGGCACAAGGCCGGAAGTATGGAACACTCAGTGAGGATCAAACTCACTACTCAGTCGTAATTGTTCTAGCAAGACAAGCTTGCTAACCATTACACCACACCGAGGTGCCCGGGGTGTGCCTTATATGTAGTAATTTTCTAAGTGCTGCTTAGATGTGGCACAAGGCCGGAAGTATGGAACACTCAGTGAGGATCAAACTCACTACTCAGTCGTAATTGTTCTAGCAAGACAAGCTTGCTAACCATTACACCACACCGAGGTGCCCGGGGTGTGCCTTATATGTAGTAATTTTCTAAGTGCTGCTTAGATGTGGCACAAGGCCGGAAGTATGGAACACTCAGTGAGGATCAAACTCACTACTCAGTCGTAATTGTTCTAGCAAGACAAGCTTGCTAACCATTACACCACACCGAGGTGCCCGGGGTGTGCCTTATATGTAGTAATTTTCTAAGTGCTGCTTAGATGTGGCACAAGGACGGAAGTATGGAACACTCAGTGAGGATCAAACTCACTACTCAGTCGTAATTGTTCTAGCAAGACAAGCTTGCTAACCATTACACCACACCGAGGTGCCCGGGGTGTGCCTTATATGTGTGGCAGAAGATGTGGAATGATGGAAAGATGATCAAAGATTTAATTTCAAAAAATTCATATGCCAAAAATAAATATGATTTCAAAATTTTAAATGTTATTATGGATTACTTGTAATTGCATGCATGAGCCCCAGTATAAATAGTTATAAATAATTATTGACCAATTTTATCATTTTGATATTTTTGCATTATGTCAAGTAATAAGAATATAGTAACGGGGGTCTGCAATTTGGAGGAGAGAGTTATCAATGATAATGTTCTGACTGCGAATCCTGTCTCTGTTTTTTTTTTAATTTATTTTAAATATACTTTTTATCACATAAAATTTGGTGAGGTGCAAGCAAATTTTCATTCTGAAAATGCGTCTCAGAGAAAAAAATTTGGGAACTACTGCTGTTGAAATCACATCCTGGTCGCCAAACTGTTGTGGACATTACTCCTAGTTTTGTCTAAAAGCAGTCGTAACAATAATTTGCACATGTAAATGATGGGAAATCAAATTTAACAAGACGATATTTTATTTTTTATATATATAACTGTAAAAAGAGAGAAAATGCACTTGTAAAAGAAAGAAAACCTTAAAAGTTAGCAATTTTGTGGGTTATATACATGTGTGTGGGGGGGGGGGATTACAGTTTCCCAAAACTTGGGAACAAGATCCCATTGTAGTTACTTCTACCTGATGCTAAAAGGAAAAGAGAGAAAAAAAAAGACAGGAAGTGTCCCATTTTTATAACTGCTTGACAGCGCCCTCTAATGACTTCTTGGCAAAACTTGAAAAGTTATGTGAGGATAACCCACAAGTTTGGTACTAGATGAACGGTGATTAATCATAATATGCCAGTTAATTACAACTGCATATAAGAACATTAAATTGTAATTAGGATGCAGGAAATGGGTATATTTAAAATATGACATTCAAGCAAGAGGAAAAAAATATCAACATGATATGGCTGTAAGCCAAGTAATTCTAAATTCGGTGTCCTATTTGCAATATATGCAAAATTCAAAACTGAACACTTACTTTTTATTCATCTTTATAACACTGATTCTTCAATTTATAATGTAAATTTACTGCTTAAGTGAATCTTGATTTTAAGTTCATTTTATTTTTCACTACAGAAGTCTAAAATGAAAAACAAAGATTAAAATAATAACTTAGTGTTGAGGGTTCTTCGTAACAGCGCAGAGTTCTTAGTCGCAGATGAAAATAAAATTCAATATTATCTTTTAATTTTTTTTTAGATTTCAGTACTTTAAAACTATGGCCATTATAAATGAGTGATTCCCAAAGTTGACTGTATAGCCCCTTGGAGAGAGGGCAGTGGAAATATTGGGGGAGGGGGGGAGAGAAAAATGTTGGTAGCCGGAGAGTGGCAGTGGCACATCTGAACCATACACCAAACACACACATTGTACCTGAAGTGTATCTTAATATTTATTTATTTGCACAAAGGTACAAAATGTGCCAACAGGGCTAAAAAAAAAACAAAATGGATGTTGGGGAAAACTGGTCTTCTCTAGACTTAACTTGACTGAGCTAGTTTCACTCATTGACCCATATATATATATATATATATATATATATATATATATATATATATATATATATATATATAATTTTCCTTTCGACATAACAACATATTTACTCTTGGTAGTTGCACCACAATCATCAAAATACCTCATTTACTCCATGAAAGTCCTAACTTGAAATTTTTATTTTACAATTTTGGGGGCAGGGGTAAAAATATCAAAACCGCAGCAATTTTTATACAATGAAAAATATATGTACAACAAATGAAACAAAACGGTATTAGGGATACTGGTATGTTTGGGTAGAAACATGTCTCCTGGGATAGTTACGCTACAATATTGATGGACTCAATGTGAGTCCAGGTAAAAAAATGTTAAATTAATCCTACAAACAATATTGGCGAACTCAATGTGAGTCAAGGTAAAAAATAAGCAACACTAAACAATAAATATATAAATATATATGCATATGCCTGAAGATGACTGAATGTACAGTTGAAAGTACTTGAATATTTAAGGAACACTTAATATAGTTTATAATTTTAAAAAACAAGGATCATATCATTCATCGAGTGATTGGTAGGTTAATGGATCTTTAAAATTTTGTTAGTGAAGGGATTTTGCCATTTTATATCATTAACTTTACTAATTTACTTTTTGTATGAATGATTCATTGAATTATATAAATAAATATAGAACAAACGACAATGCATGTATTTACAAAATGAATTAGATGGGACGAAAAAGAAAAGCATGAAACTAGCTATAAGAATGTGCTTGTTTGTGCGTGTGTGTGTGTGTGTGTGTGTGTGTGTGTGCGCGCGCACATAACATGCATATGTGATAGAGTACGATAGTCAGGAGAGAAAACCATGAAAATGAACGATCCCCAATCTTTATTTCCACGTGCAACTACATCTTAAGACCAGAGTTTAAAAAACGTAAAAGAGACTAGAGAAAGAAATGCATGCATTTTTATAGGCCTAAGGAGTGACCCCTAGTGACAGCTCTTTAGTAAAGTCAAGTGGGGTAAACCACAAGTATTTTATCCCCCTCCCCCACCACAGAAAAAATACTAGATGTGTCAAAAAATCTCAGTTAACAGGTAGAAAAAATGCAAATGTATCTTGCCTTCAGGTATATATTGAGAGAGGATGTGGCTCTAAGCTCTGTGATTGTCCAATTCATACTCCTCCTTGTTTTTTTTAACAGAAGTTTATCTCTGGTGTCTTGCTTAGGATTGAGTTTCTGATTCCTTCTAAAGTCTACTTCAATTCTATACTCCTAACTCTTGTCCTTACTTACTCCATACAGTAACCCTCTACCTTGAGTGGCTCTTGGGCCTTGTATTGCGTGAACATCAGTAAAAAAAAAAAAAAAAAAAACTTTGCGATGAAGTGGCTTCAATAAGGACATTCTGCTGGGACCAGTGGTGGACAAGCAGCACCAGGGACAACAGCCAATGTCTTGGTTTGATGATATTTAAAAGGTGGACTGGAATGACGATGATTGAGAGGAGGCTATAGTGTGTAAGGGTAGCATCAAACAGAAAGAGATGGGGAGGTGATGATCGCAAAATGCACTACCTGAATAAAGATGATGATGAATGATGTATGTTTGCCTTCATTTTACACTGCACTGCACTACACTACGTACGACTACTACAGAGGGTCTGTGTATCACATAACAATTACTATGGGAAATACTAAGAGACTCATACAATAACACTAAGAAAATACAGTCAAGGGTTGACTATTATGCGGGGGGGCGTTGGTTGGGGGCAGCAACTCAAAAAAGACCGAGAATCACTGTTAAACTAATAATTCGCTACTTGCATAATAAAATAAAGTAAAAAAACGAACACAAAGAAATTAGTTTCCGGAAAAAAAAATAATAGTTAATATTATAAACTGAAAACAAAAAATATATGAACCTAAGTTCAAAGAAAGCATTTTAAAATACGGGTTTTTTTTTTTTTCTTTTTTTTTTTCCTTTTTTTTAAATCCGTGACGGTACTTATTTTTTTTTTAAAATGCATTTTTCTGCTTTTTTTTTTTTTTTTAAGTACCTAAAAATAACCCGCTACTAATTTCTTTGTGTTCGTAAAAAAAAAACGAACACAAAGAAATTCATTTAAAAAAGAAAAAAAGATTATCAGATTGATTGGAAAGTTAAATACACACGCGCGCACACATACGCACACACACACGAACAAGAAAACTATATTTACTTATAAAAGAATCCACACCTTTCAATTCAAACCAATGTTCGTGAAGCCTTTCTTACCTCCCACCCTTCATACTTGTTGCCTAGTGACAGATAAAACGAAGCTTCGATGGAAAGACCAGCTTTCACCTTTGTGAAGGTCAAGGTCGCCATGGGCTGACAACTTTCTGACATTAAATAACTGCGTTTTCAGTTAACGAATAAAAATTTAAAATATTTGCACACAATAAATCGAGTGAAATTTATCATAAGATGTTGCATAAAGACTATAATATGGGAACGAAAGAGTCAGACATGTGTTTTCTTGCAAGGAGATTTAAATAATGATAAAAATAACCGAACGGTGAGCTGGGCGCAATTGTATATGATTGCGACTATGTATTTGGAAGTCGCATACTCAACTCTTCGTTAATGCTCTCGATACGTCTGGGCACCAGAAGGGTGCCGACTGAAATTTCTGGCACGCCTCTGGAAGTAAGAGGCGTAAAATGCAATCTAAAATTAGATTCCTTTATCTTACATAATGAACTCTGACCTTTTTAATGTTGTACGTTGTTATTATTATTACTTAAATCTTCCTTTGTTGACGTATGGTTTTGTTTTGTGAAGTATAGACAGACGCAAAGCAAAGAAGTTGTGGAGAAGCATGATCGCCCACGTCTGATAAAAAGAAAGGCTCATAAAAGAAAATTCTTGTTCACTGAAAAAACAATTTTTTACTGCCCGACCTTAAAATAAATGAAATTTAATAGTAGAGTAAAAATAAATGGGTAGCGGCTCAGATTGAGATAATCGAAGATCAGAGTTCGAATTCCAGTCGAATCCATTACATTCACTTCCGTGCTAATAATACCCTTGGGAAAGGTAAATCCTCTTCTTCTCTCCGGAGCTATGGGTAAATAGCAGGACAGACCAGGTTCTATAGCCTTGGATGGCAACTGGTCTACCGCAGAAAAAATGGCAACCTGACGCGGAAAAAAAAATCAGCCTAAGTGTGTATCACGCATAGCAGATAACTGACTGATATTCACTTACGTGCTAATAGATAGACTTGGAAAAAAAAGTATGAATCCTCTTCTTTCCCCCCGCCCCAAACATCGTATCTCGCATAGCACATAACTGACTGAATTTTGCCATTCTATAGTTCACCCCAAAAAGTATATTTTACACAACAAAGTTATTAAGTATAAAAATGCGCATATTATAATCCAACGCTAGTTTTATTTATTTTTGTTCTCTTTCCGTACTTTAAAAATACGTTTTAATTGCCAAAAAAATGAGGGAATTACCCGATTCAAACGAACTTATACTGAATAGGTGATTTTATTAGAAAACTTGGTGTAATTTGGGGCTTTTTGATATCACTTTTATACGCTTTAATGGGGCGGGGGCTCAATTTTTTTAGAGTTTTTTTTAAAGAAAAATCCCCGAGGATATTATTTCAGTAGAAATATGCTATATAAAGTGTGAACATACTGAAAATTCGTCCTGAAACTTACTAAAAATAATTCAACAAAAAAATCAAAAAATATTGCTTATATAATTTAATTTTCATAACATATTTATTTTAAATTAACTCTTCTTTCAGAATAGGCAGAAAGAAAAATTATACAACTTAAAAAGTTATTATTTTACAAAAAATTACTTGTAATTTTTCAGTACAATTTTGAAATTTATCCCATTGCTGTTCATCAAAAGAGTTTCTTTTAAGTTTTATTAAATAAAGAAAGACATGTTAGGAGAATCGAATAATGTAAAGTTTATTGCCATTTTCTAGTGCGAACATTTTTTTAAGAATTGTATTTTTATTTTTCCTTTAGCAACTATTAGATTACTTTTTGTATGGATGTACAAAAGCGAAATAATTCTGATTTCTTGTTTTTTGATTATTCTACTAAATAATTATATACATAAACTATTGGTTATATGATCATAATAATTATACGTGCGGACAAAAATAAAACCATCCCTTGAATGCTAGTGAATAATTAAGAAAGAACTCGAAGTGAATGCAATCGATTAACATTATCAATTCAATAACTCAATTTTTGTTAGTAGCAAGTACGTTATTAACGGTTATTTTAATACATTCACTTAAACTCAAAATTATTTTAAAAAATCACATTGGGTGCGATTTTTATGGCATAAAATATATAATACAATAATTTTAAAAATAAAAGCTAAGAAGTAAAAACTCAAAAGTCTCATTGAACTAAAAAAAAAATAACTTCTAATATATAAAATACAATTTCTACTAAGTTTAATATAAGCGAATAGAATAAAAATTATATTCTTAAACTATTGGTTATATAAGGTTAAAGATAATTTATTTTTAAACATAAATATTTATTTCTTAATTTTTGCACTGCTGGTGTTCCGTATGTTTAAAATTTTTATTTATAATTTTTCGCGCACTTTTTAAGTCAGGAGTGTTACAGTTACCTTAGAACTGTAATTAAATAAACATTATTTTCATTAAGTTTTAAGTAAAAAAAGATAAGCATTACATTTACAAAATCTAGTTATTCCATCCTTAAATTTACTAAACAACTTCGAAACATATCGTTAGGACAAATATTGGATTTTTAAAAGATTTTTAAATTTGCTATTTCGTTTATAATGGCGGTTTGATGAGTGACGAGAAGACCAATGTTTTAAAATGCCTAAAAAGTTTAATTACATACGCATTTGTTTTGATTTTTTTTAATACGGATCTTTTTTACACTATCTTTCGAATAAGACCAAAATTTAAGTTCAAAGACGATATTTATTTAAAATAGGTGCCACGAAATCAAACAAAAAATGTATGCGTTTTTTTTCCGAAATGAAAGCTAAAATTCGCTACCGACTGTTTTAAAATATTTGTCAAAAATCTGGAAATTATCCGATTAATACGAAATTTTCAGTAATTATCTATTAATGAATCCTTTTTTACTGCATAGATTTTTATTAAAAAGATTTGTGAAACATTTAATTGTGTTTCACACTCATTTTCAATATAGCGTGTGTACTTTTTAAATGTTCATTTATTTATTTATTAATTTTACAGTTAAAGAAAAATCCCTGAAGAGATTTCAATAAAAAAAATTATGCAATATCAAGTGTGATATGCTGAAAATTCGGCCCCCATCTTACAAAAAATTATTAAAAAAAAATTTTTTTTTTGAGAATTGGTATTTAATTTGCATAATTCAATAAAATTCAAAAAATATTTTTTCTTTTAGAAAAAAAGGCGTAACTTCCCGGTGGACGGGTGGGAGGGAATAAGAGAAGAAAGAAGGGAGTTTGGTCACCAAGAAGAGAACCTTGTCTACATAAGACTAAGAGAGAAAAGAAAAAAGATAAAAAGCTTTGAACCTTGAAAGGACTGAAAGTGTACTGATGAGCTAAGACTCTTTCCCCCTTGTTTTATTGTTATATCATTGACACAGCAGGTGGGCGCTATTCTTTTTTTTTTTTTTTTTTTTAGAGGGGGGGATTGGTGCATTGTAATTTTTAAGTTTGTTTTCTGCTATGCTTTTTTTACATTGTGTTACTCAGAGAATAGGTTATCTTATTCTCAGCAAAAGGGAACGAATTTTTGCAAGAACCCTTATTTAACTGGTTAGAAATAAATATTTTTTTCTTGGTAATTGAATCTGATTTTCATTTTTTTTTCTTTTTTTTTTTTCCTTTCTTTTTCGTTATTAATTCGGGCAATAGTGAAAATACTGTTGCAGAAGGTTTTATTTTCTGAAAGAAATTAAAATTTCCGAAACACTTGTAGGGTTCAGCGTACCCGAATTAAAGGCGAATTTAATGCGGGATACCCTGCCCACAAAATACAACGCAAATTTCAAGAAGAAACAACACGATAAGGAACGTTTGTAGAAAATAGAACATTGTATATTTATTATCTTGTGAATAGGGTAAAAAAGATTAATGCTTTTGAGTTCGTTTAAGCAAGTGGGATTTTGACAAAAAATGTCTGTGTTCGCTGTCTTTCAACAGAGTCTGTTTCTTTTGTTTTTGTATAGGTGTAAAGGAAAAAGGGGCGATCAATTTAAGTTGAAAAAGAGGGTGTGGATGAGGAATAAAAAGATAAAAGGAAAATGTACTTATCGGGTTGAATTGTTTTGGAGTCAGTTGTAAATTTGTTGCTGTTGTTGTTGTTGTTTTCCTTTCCAAATCCACTTTCGGCTCTTAGTGTCGGGTTGAGTCAGTGATGGAATTTACTGTCAGTCTTCTATGATCTCTGCGCCCTTCTGACTGGTAATTGACTTGCAACTCTCTATTTATTGTTGACTTTTTTTCACACTGGCTCGTTATGTTTTTTTTGGTTTAGCAAATCGCCTCCTTTCATTGGTCAGAAAATTAATTTCTACTTTGTGTTTTTTAGTCATTTGTTGGAATGATATAGGATTTGTATCCTATACTCTTGTTTCCTGTTTAGGATTGGTTTCCTGTTCCTTCTAAATTCTACTTTAGCTCTATAATTCTAACATCTCCGCCTAATCTCTGAAATTTATATTATTATCGGGTTTTCGGTTTCTTCTAAAGACTTTCTCCTTCTTGTTCACTTCATGTATAGCCGTTCTTGCATCTTAGTCGCGTTATCGCCTTGCATGGGGTGAATTGATTTAAAAAATACTCCTATCAAAACAGACCTAGTCTATTGTATCATTATTATATGTTTTATATTCGCCTTTTATACAATTTAGATTTCTTTTTTATTATATAAATTTTTATAAAATAATTTCTTTAAAAAGTCTTTTTAACAAATAATAATTATTGGGCTAAAAGTAAAACGTTATGACATTTTTACTACAATAGGTACTATGAAATAAACCCACTCACAGTAACTGACTGATAGAGTAACTCTCAAAGTAAATGTACAGTATATTGTAGGGGTATTGACGGCAACCCATACATTTTTTTTACTTTACGAATGTGTAAGAAAACAAAAAGCAAACAAGAAAAAGAACACAAGAAAATAACTTTTCATAACAGGTACAATAAATGACAACAGTTTTATTAACTATTAATATAAGTTACTTCCCTTTGACTGGGCTAAAGTTTTTCACTAATAAAACATTTTTTTTTATCGGAGCTCACAAAAAGCTGAATTATCTTGTTCAAAATGTTCACTGAAAGAGAGTTTAAAAATCTTGTAAAGCTGAAAATATGTTGATAAACTTATAGCTTTAAAGGAAGTTGGAGAAGTTTGTGAGTGAGTTGTTTCGTTGAAATTATAGCTTGAATTTCAGTGAAGTTAGTTATTTTATGTTAAAAGAACTTGAGGTTCTAACTTTGTACTTCGCTGCAGTAATAATGATTCGAGCGTCGTGAACTCGTTTAGCAAATTCTCACTGACTGGGTTCGCTCGTACCTTCAATTTATATGTTTTTTAATCACGTGACCGGCTTCAATAAGCATTGTTTTTTCGTCAGGTCAAAAACTAGGTTGACGTTATTCTGTCGCGGTCGCTATTAGCCGCTCCTTAGAAAGACGGCCTTGACCTTCACAACTCCTGATCTCGCAGATTTAAGTCAAGCAACATGCGAGAAACCAGACGACTAGTCCAATATCCTTGATGCCAAACCGTACCTCGTGAGCATCGGATTATGCAGCGCTTTCTCAAACATCGGACAACAATTGATATTAATTTACACCGTACGGTTTTCTACTCCCTCTAGCCGGGGAGTACTTGAATAAATCGCTCCAAATATCATTAGCCCCTTTTTTCGTTTAAATCCAAGGTGCCTTTGTGAGCTTCCGAGTCGGGTTTCTGTCGAACTCTCTGATAATGCAGAGAGGAACTCGGACGAAGCTTTGCCGAGGGGTAATGTTTCTTTGACAGGGCTTGAACCCGTCTAGGCGGGTTCAAAAGCTATATTTTTGGGTTTGGCCGAGCCTACGGGCTCGGAGAGACCCACATTAAACCGGCCTTGTGCCACATTCGGTCCTCGTGGGTGGATTGATAAATACCAAGCTGCTCGGCCCGGGGGGCCTGGATCAAAGTGTAGTACGCTGCCTTTGTGAGCTTCCGGTGCGGGTGCTTTGTCGAGAGTGTTACTCTTCGGCGCGATCCCGTCTCCGCGGTCGATCCACCCTGGAAGACGTATCACCTCTCTGACCGGCTTCGCCAAGTGTTACACTTCGGCGCGATCCCGTTTCCGCGGTCGATCCGCCCTGTGAAGTCGTATCACCTTTCTGACTCGGCCCTATTTAGGGACTCCGTCTTCGCCAAGTGATACACTTTGGCGCGATCCCGTTTCCGCGGTCGATTCGCCCTGTGAAGTCTATCACTGTTCTGACTTGGCCCTGTTTAGGGACTCCGTCTTCGCCAAGTGTTACACTTTGGCACGATCCCGTTTCCGCGGTCGATCCGCCCAGTAAAGTCGTATCACTGTTCTGACTTGGCCCTGTTTAGGGACATCGATCAACCTGCTGCTGTTCCCGTCTATTCTCCCATCCGGCAGTCGTTCAGCTACGTTCGCCGATCAACTCTATATTCGTTTTACCGATACGACCGAAAGCAGCTACCCCTATACAAAACCAGTCATACTGGACCCGACACCGACTTGAACACATTTCTTCAGAGTACACTCTTGTACAATTGGCATTAATAAATCGACATTATTGTTTCATAAACCTTTGCCTTTGTCCCCTCATTGCCTTGGCTGTTCACACGTTTCTTCATAAAGCTTGCGGGGGCGACATCCTTATCGGCCCCGCAACAATTCGGACGTAGTGGTGAGCAGGTAAATTGATTTTTTAATATCTGTTAACCACTCAGAAAGCACCTTTACAAAACTCAGTCTGGAGCCTGATATGTTTTGTGTTGCTTATTGAGAACAATGCACGTGAAGATATCCGAGATAATTTTAATATTTATTGTCCAATGAGAAGTTCGGGTTTTCAGAAACATGTATGAAGATGTGATCCGCTTTTTTGCACGAAAATCGACATTGATGAAAAAAGTGGTAGCGGACAGCTAAAATATTAACCATAAAGTGAATTTCTGTAAAATGGCACAATTGGAATGAGAGAGAAAAATGGCACAAGTGGAATGAGAGAGAAAAATGGCACAAGTGGAATGTGTTGTGGGGTTATTTTCGCAGTGGAGGCTTGTATTTGTACTAAATCGGTCCTAAAATAGTTCGACGTACAAAACGTTAGGAACTTGATATAATAGGTATTAAGCAGAGTAATCTGGTTGTGGTCGCTGACTCGGACTAACTGTCGACTACTGTCGTCCGACATCGACTAGTATTTAGTCACCCACGAGGGTATCATGTGGCACAAGACCGGTTTAACGTGGGATCTCCGAGCCCGTGGGATCTCCGAGCCCGTGGGCTCGGCCAAAAATATACCCTTTGAACCCGTATATACCCTTTGAACCCGTATAAACGGGTTCAGGGTCGGTTTACCACCCTGAACGAGGCTCTGCCGTTCAGAGGCAGAGAATTCGATCGTCAAGCCGAGCTTCTCGGCTTGACGGTCGAACTCTCTGCCTCTGAGCAGAGAGGAACCCGGACAAGGCTCTGCCGAAGGGCAGAGTCACGTTCGGGGAGGTTGACCAACCCGATCCCGTTTATACGGGTTCTACGGGCTCGGAAAACCCACGTTAAACTCGGCCTTGTGCCACATGCAACCCTCGCGCGGGGGTGGCTAGATACCGAATCGAGTCGAGCCGATAGTAGTTCACTCCAAACCAGACTGACAGTCATACTAACACCTTCCACATCTTGTATTATTATTGCGTGTAATATACCTTCGTTATTTCTACTCTTGTCTTCGTGTTGTTCTTCCTTGGTCCTAACCTGGACCATAATATCTACCCTGTATCTTAAGAGCGGAGATATAATTTCCGTGTGTTTGATATCAGATTTCGAAATTGCTACGTTGGTTTTATTTTCTAGTCACACTACCTGCTTAACTATCGTATATTTATTTAATTTATTGATTTCGATATTTGCGCTGCTACTGCCCACGAGAAAGAAGAAAAAAAACAGGGTAGTGATATGGCAAATAATTTAAATGTGAAATGACCAAGGAAGTGTCAAAGGAAAAAAAGAATAAGACCTGATTATTGGAAATGTTGTTTATCAAATTCAACGACCTGACCGATCGACCTTAGCTGAAAAGGGATTGGCGATCTGAACGGTAATGCAGTTTGGAAAACCGCTGACAAAAATAAAAAGGAAAAAATTATTTGGATAATTTTTCTGTGTTGCACTAACAACAAAACTTGATAAACGAGGTTTTTAAAGCTATGTTTACGAATACAATCACTGCCTAAAAAAATGACATTTCGATATTCCTCTTGTCTTAATAAGTCCGAGAAGTCTGACAAAGTAAAACTGGTAGTTACTCTGGAAAATGACCTCCAATCATTTGTTAACTAGGACAAGAAATGACTTGTGTTATGGGGTCCACTCCTTTTTCATACAAGTGGACCCAACCAGTGTGTACTTGTACTGTTGCCGGTGAATGCCCGGGTGTTAGACAGTAAGGGAACTACACTGACAGAGTGATACACTGATACAGTAAGAGTGTGAGGTAACTGCTTTGTAGGAGTCACAGTTGCGAGCACGTAGACTCAGAAGGAAGTTCGACTTCGATACTGAATTTCCCAGACTGTATATATATATTATTATTACTACTAACCGCATTTCTGGATCTACTAACCGTATTAGGTTGGTGCAAAAATAATGACGTAATAATGTCGTTTTTTGACGTATTTTTAACGTCAAAAAACGACATTATTACGTAATTATTTTTGCACCAACGTAATATTATTACGTCAATACATTTATTTGCTATATTTCATTCCTGCCTTTGTCATTCATTGAGACCAGATTTCATCCCGGAATCCACAACAGCTTGTAAATTTTAACATCCACAAAATAAAACTTATCCTTTAACTAACACAGAAAACCATTTTCCCTCCATCAGCATGGCTGATGCTAACCTCCAAGAGAGCATCTAAACGTATCTTCTTGGTGTCACATTCTTTTACTGACTCGAAATGGATAATATCGAATTAATTGTTATTTCTGCAACTGAGAAGGTTGGCTCACTATGTCGTACCAAACAATTTTTCTTGTAAGACTCCATCTTGTACATTTATAAATCTAACATTCCCCGTCGATTAATTAAAGCGTTCAGTTCGGAATTCCCTGCAAGTTACCCAGATATGCAACTGATGAAGACCGGAAGGCACAACGCTCGAAGCGATGTGTTAACAACAACAAAGATGGAGACAATAGTCCACTTGTAAATAGAATAAGTAATGATAAGTCCTTATCCCATCTCTCAGATTGTTGCTTTTTTTATAACAACAATAAGTCTGTTTTTTTCTTTCTTTTATGTGTCGTTCCCTTTCAGGATGCAACGAATTTCTATCTTTTGTTGCTCAAAGTAACTTTTGATTCTTTGCCATCCCTCTTTGACCTTGTTCTACTATGGATCTCTACAACTTCCAATTTTTTTCTTGTTCCAAATAACATTTGATTCTTTGCCATCGTCTTTGTCCTTGTTCTGCCATCCATTCACACAAGCATATTAAGCAGGTGATCATGGCCCTCCACAATTTCCCACCTTTTGTTGCTCTAAGTAACATTTGATACTTTGCCATTCCTCTTTGTACCTTTGTGACACCATTTAGGGGCACAAAAAGAGGGAAAAGAAGGAAAGGAAAAAGAGAAAGAAAAGAAAGAAAAAAGAGCCAGTTTATTAGGGAACAGACAACTTAACTTAGGTGATAACGGGCGGCCACCCACGAGAAATACCATTTGAAATTGTTATTTTGATAATGGAAGACACTGGTGAGGGTTCTGTCGGCCATTGTCTTGGGGCTGGCTGGCAGGGTCCAGGTTAATACATTGTTTTGTTTAGATAGATAAAAAAATTAACTGTGTCTTTGTGACAGGCGGATTGTCGGGGGTGGTGGGGTTCCCCGCGAAGAAAATTTTAAAGATAAAGTCACCTACGAGAAGAGACATTTGAAAATGTTGTTTTGATAAATGAAGAATGGTGAAAATTCTTATGGCCATTGTCATAAAGCTAATTGACAAACACCAGGTGGTTACAGAGTTTTAAATAGATAAAAGTTTACTTGTGTCATGATGGCAAACAATTTAATAGGTCATCTGTTGACCACACACAAAGAGAGTCATCTCTGGGTTGGGTCTTTGTCGATGGGAGGTGTCATTGAGAGAAAACACATCTGGGCTGTGTTGGAATTTGAATATGACAGCGAAACAATATTTCGTTGGCGCCGAAGAATGAGTGCGTCTGGTTGACTAACCTCTTGGTGCTGGCGAAAATCTGATTGAAGAATTCCATATGCCGTGACGTTAGGATAAGAATTGAGATTGTCACTCTACGGGTCGTATTGTCTTCTTGGCGGCCAGAGAAGAAGAGAGAAACAAAAGAAAGAAAAGGAAAAGAAAAAGATAATTTTTTTTCTTTGAACAAAATATATATTTTTTTAAGAACAAGGCTAGTCTAGTCACGCCCACACTGTTGATCGACCATTGGTTGAACGCTAACCAGCCAGGCGGAGGTGATCATGTGACGCAAGGAGGCAGCCGCAGAGAGTTTAAGTATGAGGGATTTCTACGAAGAAGTGGGAAGGTGTCCATATGAAAATAAGAGAAGGTGGGAGTAAGAGAAGACTTCCAAAAATGGAAATAGTGAATTTTTCCTGACCGAAGACAAAAGAAGGGGTTTATGGATTTAGACTTATCAAGGAACCTCAAACCCCGACGAGCCCACCCCCGGTTTTGAATCGGTGTCCATATAAGCAAATTCGCAAAAATCAGAGTTTTTAGAGTTGAGTTTAGTTTTGAGTTCGAGAGAGAGAGTTCCAGTTGAGAGCTCTGAAGCCCCGCTACGAAGAGCTGACCAAGATTCGCGCAACTTCCGAACTCATCTTCTAACCAAGAACAATTTATTTTTTTGAAGAACGACTTAGACACACCACCAAAATAAGTTTTGTGAATTTCACCTAAAAACCACGTGTCACAATCCATATAGCGGGTCGGGAGAAAGATGCAGATGTATAAGTTTTCTTTTCATTAAAACTTCCTCATTGCTCACATGTTCCGTCCATGGTACTCTAAGCATTTGTTCATAGAACTGCATCTCTTGCTTAGTTTCTAGAAGGCAACTTTCGCTATTCCTATATGCATCTTCGGATTTCTGTCTCACATTTTCCATCATTTGTTAAAATGCTTCCCAGGCCGTTAAATTTCTGTTCTAGATGTATTCTAACGTCTCTCACACGTAGCTCACATCTCGAAATGTCTTTTTGCTGATAACTATGCATTGTCTCCATTTTGTTAATAGCCCTTTCTTCTCGTTCTCTTTTCTAACTTATCTGAGAATCGTTTTGGTTTTCCTTTTGAGTCTGCCTACGTATTGTCATCTGCATATCTAATGTGGTTAAGAATAATCCTATCGATAATAAATCCTGATAGGACTTCTACTTCTCTTAGAATAATCTCTTTATATTTGTTTAATACATCTGGTGGGAACACCCATCATTTCCTTTATCCTCTTTCTATTTTTGTGCATTCACTGAATTCATTCTCTATCCGCATACAGGCTTTTTGTTCCTTGTAAAAGTTACGAATATCTTTCCTATATAAATCAAGCTTTTCTAATATTTCAAGATACGTTTTACGTCAACTGCTTTTGTGTAATCTGTTATAATCCAAGATTATGATGATATTTCATCATTCTAAAAAATAAACTTTCCACCAGCGATTATAGAAAATAAGGATATTTCATCATCTTTGAAATAAACATAAAAAATGTCATCATCCTAAAACAATCTTGCCACCAATGACGAAAGAAGAGAAAGGTATTTCATCATTCTAAAATCTGATTATAAAAACGACCTTTCCACCACAAGCGAGGGCAGTCAGGATAGTAGAGTCAGTACAGTAGGGTCAGGACGGTAGAGTAGCAGGTAGCAGTAGCAGTAGTAAAAAGAAACAGAATGTATTACCATTGCTCCAGAAAGTCGAAAGTTGACAATCTCAAACACTATCCTTAACAACAACAAAAAAAGCACAAACTTTTAAAGAAATAAAAGAGACAATAACACTGAGGACATTTTTAACACACACAATATATGAGTGAAAAATCATAACTCTCATAGTTGGCTCTTGGATAAAAACATCTTTGTTTCCTCTCCTAAGCTTTTTCATGTCCACAAGTGTCTTGGTTGTTCTTGAAACCATGTTTCGGTTATTACTTCGATAGTGTTGCGGACTAGTGGATCCATTTTCTTAGCATTCATTGCGGAATCCAAATCCGCACTTGTCGACTATTTCACTGTCTTCATATATATATATATATATATATAAATATATATATATATATATATCGTTTCAGCCCAAGCAAGACAACAATGCTACTAGAACGAAGGAGGTTACAGGAAGTAAAAGTGAAAGCGAATAGTGAGAATTGAGGAAAAGACGAAAAAAAGGAACAGGGTTCCACAGTACAGAAAATGGCAATCGGCGTTACATTTAAACTCTTAAAGATTGTAGTTATCAGGAAAGCATGAAATCGGAAGGAAGTTCCACATGCGAGAATTGCGAGAAAAGAAACTGTTAGAGTAGAAGTGGCAGTTGCATCTTTCTACTTCAAAAGTAGAACGGTGTTACTTTAGTTTCCGGTCTAGTAGCATGCTTAAATTCATGTAGTCAGGGCACTAGGAAAAATTTTCTTCCTTCACTGCTTTTGGTCCCCAATGATTATAATTTTTTGCATTAGCTTTTGGTATTATCTAGTGTGTTTTCTTCTTCCATGCTTTTTAACGTTGGTGTATATACTACTATAGTGGTTATATTAAATGATTTTCCATTCAGTTTCACAAGAATATCTCTGTCATATTGATGCAAATAACCAAGGATACATTTCTTCTTGTCTTTATCTAATATCAGTCCTACTTCTCTTTCATTTCTCTTTTTGCTTGCAAATATGATTCTGTGTTCCTTATGAAGTCGCTATTAGTTTTACATTCACCCAGAATGTTCATGGGTAGCCTTTCCGTTCCTAGTTTGACATTTTCATCCGCTTGAATATTATTGTTTTTTTTTATTTCTAATTTTACACCATCTTATTAATTTGGGTCAATACACTCTTCATTATTACTCTTATTTTATTATTAGTTTTACACCATAATATTATTCCTTTTTATCGTAACACACTGTCAATGAAAGACAAACTCTTAAGGTGAGCAATTTTTTTATTTGCAGTATTTACTTGCAATCAACCAAGAATTCTACAGGATAATTTCATTTGATTTGATTTTATATAATCACATTTGGACCAGCTTTTTAGCTGCAATTGTTGAGTATTTATAGCCAATGATAAGGCTCATGCTTTGTGCTCAGTTTAAGGCTATGATTGAAAATGGGATGATGTAATTGATAGTGGCTTTGAATGGGAGCCGAATTCAAATTCCAATCAAATTTATTATATTCATTTACCTTTAAATATAATTGACAAAGCTATTAATCCATCTATTCTCCTCCTCATGCTATGGATTAAATAGTAGAACTTATATTTGGAAAAATCATTATCTCCAAAAAATTGTTAATGCAATATGCACTTACAAAAAAAAATATTCTTGCAATCCAAAATATGTTTCAGTTTTAACTAATCCACAAAGAGTTGATAACCCGTAAAAAGAAACAAACAAATAAATCAATATTATTTTGAATGCTTATTTTCAATTTAAACAAATCTTCCCTACTTAGAATGCAATCTTCCATTGCAAATACATATATATTTTACATAAATACACGTGATAAATCTTTACAAGAAAAGCAAATACATTAAAATCAGGCAAATATATTAAAAGCAAACATATTTCCCAAGTTTAATCATTTATATTGATTTTAAATCAATATAAATAATCTTTTATTGGATAAATGCATACACAAAATGATTTGTTTGAGTTTTGGGGGGTTTTAAATAAAGACAAAAAGATTCAAACAAAGATGTTTTATGTGCATGTCCATTTTATAAAATATAATTGATACTGATTGTAATTATTGTAATAATATTTAAATACAAATAATATTTGCTTCCAAGGGGATGCAGAAAAAGGTTCTTGGGCCAAGAGAGAAAAATGACCTAACATCATAAAACATAAATGCTATTCCATATATTTACCTTCATGGTCAACGTGCCACATCATTTCTCAAATCTTTCCTACCCTACAAATTCTCATGTTAGGTCATGGATGAAACGGTGGTTTTGGAAAATTAGTGGACCATAAAGAGTAGTCCCTCATATATATATATATATATATATATATATATATATATATATAGATAGATAGATAGATAGATAGATAGATAGATAGATCGCTTCAATTATCTTAAGGTGTCTTTTATAATTAGATTTTCTTAGACTGATAGCGTTATCTACAAGAACCTTTCGAATGGAAGAAGGTATTATACATACATACACGAATGGTGCAGCTACTCGTATCCGAGAATGACAGTCTACTAGAGGCGGCTATCTAATCTCCATTGGAGACGCCTTCTCAGGCACATTTGTATTTGTTCATCATCCACAGAGCCCACCTGTGGTTTATACTGCAACTATGTTGAGCAGACCTTAGTTACAGTTTCTGTGAGAGAGTGCATTGTCTAACATGATCAAAAAATGAACAATGACAGCAAGACCGAATCCTAATATATATATATATATATATATATATATATATATATATATATATATATATATGTATATATACACTTAAACAAAATGGACGTCATTTTTTTACCTTAAGGGGACCCTTTCGGCCAAGACTTTCTCAAAAGGTGAACGTTGGCGATCAACAGGAAAAAATCAAAGACACATTAGTAAATAGTGAATGGGGAAAATAACGAATGAATATCTCGTCTTTTATTAAACGAAGGTTGTTAAAAATCCAAATAAGTTTCTTTTCAGTTGAGCAAGCCTTTATCAGATCTGAGTTGGATAAATTGTTTGATTATTCTTGTTCATGTTTGCGTTTGTTTCGTTCTATTTTGAATGACATTAGAAGCAAAGTAATCTTTTTTTTAAATTCTTTAGTCTCTCTTGTTATTTCGCTAATAACAAGTTACGGTTGTGAAAACGTGTTGCAGAAAGAGATAGGAATTACTTGAATAGACTCGTCTCTTGAAGGTTCGGAGTTGACGATGGAAATTCTAGTAAAAAAACATATTTTCAATTTTTCCAGTGTCACTCTGACTGATGATTCCTTCTCTTTCTAAAACCTGTAATGAACAGGTTTTTTTCTGAGTTTGAGATTATGTACTCTCAATTAAGTTAATATGTTCCTTCCTCTTCTGATAAGTGTTCTGTGATTAAAGCCAGACTACTTGAATTGTTTAATGAATATACTTCACTCACTGCTGAGCAGGATTTTCTTGCATGGCAAAGCGTTCATTTTCAGACAATAAAATATTTAAAGTCAAGAAATGACATGTACATAACTAAGCCTGACAAAAATTCTGGCGTTGTCATCTTAAACAGGCAAAATTATATTGATAAGATGGTTATTATTTTGAACGATTTCTCCAAGTTTAAGAGGGTTGGTCCTGCTAGTACGTGTGATAATACTAGTAAGGCTGAAGCGAGAACACAGAGATGATTGCTTTCAGTGTATAAGAACAATATAATCTTCAAGGATATTTATGATAGGGTTAGACCTGTAGGGTCTCAACCGCCCAGAATGTACTGACTACCAAAGGTACATAAGAATGGTGTACCACTTTAGACCAATCTATGATAGGATCTGTGCAACATGATTTGGCCAAATGGTTGGCTGGACTGCTCCAGACGGTATCTGATCTTTTTTCAGAACATAGTATCTCTTATTATTTCCGGTTTTCAAATTTCATTAGAAATTTAGAAATAGATTCGAAAATAAACTGATGGTGTCTTTTGACATCGTCAGCCTGTATACCAGGGGTCGGCAACTCATTCGACCCCGCAGGGCTGGATCATGTTATAATGACGGGTCGCGTGCCTGACGAAGGCCATTAATGAAAAATTAAGGAAAATTACAGATGCAGACCCCCTGTCAACCTAAATATTCAAAACCATAACGAAAATAAACATTGAGAAATCAGAAAAACAAAAGAAAACCTAAAATTAAAAAAAAAACACCTAACAAAAATTACTTTTCCTCAAGGAACGTCAAAATACTTCAAAGTGAAAAAAATCAACCGAAGTAAAAAGGATGAAAGGTTTGAAACTGTTATTGAAAATTGTTCCACAAACGAACCACGCACACACACACATCAAACAAAAACGAAGCACATATACCCATACATACGAGTACAAATAGTTGCAAACATATACACTTACGTACGTACACATGCGGTATCATCCACACATTCATGAGGCATGTATGTATAATGTGCGTATGTTTAACTGTCTTTAGATTTCTGCTACCTCGCATGTCAGTCCCTCCCTGGCCTCTTTCACTTTAACGTTCCTTTCGCTTCTGTTATCTTTTAATGTAGCCAAGGGTCATAACAAATATGTATCCATTATTTGACATTAAACGTAGGCAACGCAACTTGGCAAAATAAGCCTCATGAAAGATAACTGACAGATAGTCTAATAATTTTAGTGCACTGAGATGTGTAGACATTCTATGGAAAATGACATATAACAAATTTCATTTGAAGGTCGTCTCTCATGTTAAAAATAGAGTCATTGGTAATCAGGCTCGCGGGCGGGTCAAAATGCCTTTGCGGGCCGGATCCGGCCCGCGGGCCGTAGGTTGCCGACCCTTGCTGTACCAATGTGCCTCTTCAAGAGATCATGTACTGATGCTCTTTAGAGAGGTATTAGGTTGGTGCAAAAATAATATCGTTTTTTGACGTTAAAAAATACGTCAAAAAACGATATTATTTTTGCACCAACCTAATAATTTGAGCTCGGCTAGCATTCCTGAAAATTTGTTTTTGGAATGTATGCGTCTTGCGACTGAAGGTGTTGAGTTTAATTTCAACGATATTATGTATGGCCAGACAGACGGTGTTGCAGCGGGTAGACCTTTGGGTCCCATACTGGCTAATATTTTCGTAGGTTTTCACGAGGGACTTTTGTTTGATAAGTTCCGTAAACCCTACGTTTATATGCGGCAGTTTGATGACAACCTTTTCTATTTTTGATTCTGCTGGAGACGCCACTGACTTTTTTTGAGGAACTCAATTCCCTCCATCCATTACTTCAATTCTCTATGAAAGTTGAGAATAATGGTACTTTGCGCTTTCTAGATGTTCTCGTAAAATGTAAGAGTGGTGTTTTCATAAACCTACTTTTACAGGTTTGTACACAAGTTGGAATTCTTTTGTTCCTAAGCCCCGAAAAATTGGTCTAGTTTCCACTTTGGTTGATGATAAATTCTCCAAGCTTGTTAAACGGAGAACTTGCGAGGATCAAAAAAAAAAAAAATTTTTGAAGGTAATGGTTATCCTACTAATGTCATTAAATGCGTTATTGATAGTAAAATTAGACGGTTTAAAGAACCAGTGGTTCTAGGACCTAGTCAGTACCCAAATTTATCTGAAGTTACCGTGGTTAGACAGGAAGTACCAGATGCTTGCTGACAGAATTTCGGCTTGTGTTGCTTCAAGCTGTAAAGTTGCGTACTGTATTCCAGACCAGATCTGCGTTTTCCTCCTTCAGCAAGCATCGGTTGTCATATTTTCAGAATAGCTCAGTAATGTATAAATTCAAATGCCGTAGTGATGCGGTGTATATAGGATGGACCAATCAAAGTCTGAAGACATTAAGTTCTCCCTGGATTCTATCCTCTTGGAAAATTATATATATATATATATATATATATATATATATATATTGACTACTAATATTATCAATCTCTATCTCTCTCTCTCCACACACACACACACACACACACATATTAGATAAAAAAATAGTTTTAAGGTATGCTATATCTATAGTTAAAGTGCTCAGTATCAGATAGATGATATGTAAATATAAAAGTTGACACTGAGATCTACACCAAATGGCGACAGTCTGTTTCATGCTTGAACGCAATCTTCAGGCCATCTACACATATAAAGTTTCATTAAACACAACCGACAAGGTACTGCAATTAGGCTTTTTTATTTAATTTTTAATCCTTTAGACTAAAAATAATGGAAACATTAATAACAAAAAAATGCACCAAACTCAGTAACATCAACTGTGAACTCGGCCACAATATTCTGACTGTGTTTGGAAATTAAAAATAAAACAAAACATTACTATAACTCTAGATACATACATAAAATTTTATAAAAATAAAAACAAAAATCATCCTTGATAATGGTTAAAAGAATAGCCAAAAGTGCTCAGATATGCAGAAAATTTAGAGAATCTTTACACATTTTATATCCATAAAATCTCTTTTAACACTATCACTGTAAGACAATCTAATTATAAATGATGTCTTAAGATAATTGAAGCTCTTTATATAAAATGCATTATTTAAGCCAAGTCTCAACCTTACCCTGTTTGACAACAATAGTAACATGTTGACTATCATTTACAGATATCCCCAAGATGGAATTACTACTACAACTCATCTAGCACAGCTTAGAATTACTATTAACTCTACACAATACATCTTAGAACATAAATGCGGGAAATCATATGAACAATGAACCTACTTGAAAAGGGCTAATGATTGGCTGAAAACACTTGGAACAATAATCATTACGGGCAGTTTTTACAGTCTCTTAGTCCTCAAAAAAGGCAAACTGTAAGAATATTAGGAAAACTGAATAAAAACTTATAAGATTTTCCTTGTCTGTCACATTCAATGAAACATGTGAAAAAGAAAGGCTACTACCCAAATATACTGATGGAGGTAAATAATACCATATTATGTTGGGTACACCAGATAATGAGGGAGCTATGGAAGAAAGATTTATTCTTCCATTTGCATTTACCCCAACATGGGTATTATTATATTCATGATATAACAACACGTTATTTCATAGGCAGAATGGAATAGCTGAAAAAAAGGAATGACAAACATGCTTTGTTCTCAGAGACAGTTCTATGCTGTTAGGTTGTACACAAAATTATATATATATATATATATATATATATATATATATACACACATATGTGCCCCATGCAAAGAAAATATAACACATATCTACATAACAAGCAGAGTGAAAAGGGTATGAAAAAAGCGAGAGTCTTATGCGTAATAATTTCCAATTAGAATTCCATCTGCTGGAGATTTTCTTGTGTTTCTGTAGAAGCCATATTTAGAATTCCAGATTCAAGTTGTCCAAATTTACCTACTATGTTGTTATCAAGAACATATTTCACAAAAAGGGTAACGGCAAGTCCTGATTTTTTTCCCAAATTGAGAACTGCAAGATTTTCTATATCTGGCAAAGATATATTTCCATAGGAAAAAGATGTCATAGGCTTGTAAGCTGCACCACGTGGGATTTGGCCTCGACCCAGATCGAGGGGCCTGGGCTAAAGAAATAAATGCTCACTTTGATTCCAGAAAGCTGACTGACTGACCACTTTTGTCAGACTTTGTGTCAATCATGTGACCCATTTAACTTCACCTCCACCAAAGGGAGATAATCATCTTTTTTACACCTACAATACAATATATATAGTTGTGTATTTGGGTAACAATCCCTCTTTAATACTTTTTTTAAAGGTACTTCTGTTAAGTTTTTTATTGTATGTACTTTTTGGGATTTAGTGAGTGTAGAAATTGTTTAAATGATTGTTTGTTCTGAGCACTTTCAGCTGATCTATCAGCCATTTTCAAGGATTTCGGCTGTACTGTTGTAAATGGTGTTTAAGTACAATTGTAAACAGTATAAAATTTGCTGAAAGTTTTTCATATTCTTAATTCCCAAACACAACCAATACATTTGGCCGTGTTCATAGCTAATGTTGTTAATGTGTTTTTTTTTATGATATGGTGTCCAATTATTTTTGGATACTTCTTGCAGTTACTGGTTTGGGTGCTCAACAACTATATTTCATATCAAGGCTGGTATATTTCCTTGATGCTTTAAATGTGTCCATATTGTGCTCTGGTCTGAGAGATGTTGATTTTTTTTAATCATTTCACCCCAAACAAGGCAATAAAGCCAATAAGATGCAAAGGGTTACTGAGTGTGAGAGAATAGGAGAAAAAGAAAAACATTATTAGGAAGAGAAAACACTAAAAGAACAGGAATTAATTGACAGAAAATAACAATTGACCTTGCAAATTTGTTGAAGATCAAAGTTAACTGTAAAATAAGAATCTGAAAGAGTTTGTTTTATTCTACAGCATATCAACTTCAATGGGTTATTTAATGTCAACAAAATTTTTAGGATAGGTTTGTATGAGTAGAATATGTATTCTTTGTAAGAAATCAGTTTGTAGATCAGGTTTCATTGACATATTTTTGTAAATGTATTTTTTTATTGAATGTCAAACGTATTGCCATTAATAATTTTTTCCAAAAATGTATTTCTGATATTTTTACTATAAAAACCTATTTTTACACTTTCATAGTGTTTTGACCACACATTGGGAGTTAACTTTTTTCCCATAGGTGGGACCCTAACAGGTGCTACCACCCCGGGTCAGGGTGGACCTGGGAACACCAGCAATTAAGAGGTGGTTCCATGCTCCTCAAAACCTCCTGATCAGAGGCTTTGCTGCCAGATGTAGTGCATCATCATACCCAGGATGCCTCATTCAGAGGTGGGGGAAGTCATATCCCTCAGCGGAAATGCAACTGGAGTATTCTGAAGCTCCAGCCAACAGGGGCAGCAAGCAAGAATTATGAGAGAAGAAACATAGTATAGAACTTATGGTTACATCTAGACATTTCAACTGTAAAATAATGAGACCTAGCTGCCAATCTAGTCAGTCAGTTATGTTCCATGCATGATACATACTTAGTCAATCATGTATCTTTTGATACATGACTGACGAGGCAGATTTTTTCTTGCAGTAGGTTGCCATTTCTTTCTGCAGTAGACCAGTTGCCATCCAAGGCTATAGAACTCAGTCTGTCCTGCTATTTACCTATAGCTGAGGGGAAAAGAAGAGGATTCATACCTTTTCCAAGGGTATTAGCATGTAAGTGAATGTAATGGATTCGACTGGAATTCAAACTCGGCTCTCCGATTCCTCAATCCGAGTCACTATCCATTACTTAATCGTTCCTCCAATCTAGTACTGTGCTTAAATTAATGCATCAAAAAGGAAAGCTCATCAGAACAATTACCATGAAAATATTTATACAAGATGAAAATATTTTATAAAAAAATATTTATTTAATATCATTATTTCATACTATTATCACTTAATTACTTATAGATATTGATTTCCATATTCTATCTGTTTATTTTGTGGGGATCAGGGATATTTTACTGTATTGTGGATGAAGGGAGATATTCTATAGCATTTCATGTTTTTTATTACAAGGAAATTTTGTCAAATATAACAGTACCATTTGTGATTTGGGCCATAAATTGATAATCATCAACGAAAGTTCATTTCTAAAATATTTTTACAGATAATTCCACAGAACCACATAAAAAAAGTTGACAAAAAGAGCTAGGACCCCCACCTGGTGACAAATTCTCACTGTGGAAATGCATGCTTCTCATCATCAACCACCTCAGAGTCTACATACAGAAATCCCTTCCAAAGTCTTTCTTCACTGTAGGAATTTTCCTAGTCTGTGTGTGTGCGTGTGTGTGCTCAGCAGTGTATAGAGCAGAATGAACAAACCCAAGGCTCAAAATAACTGTTTAACAGCTTTTATTTGTGGTCAAAAGAGAGTGCAAAATAGTAGTAATTTACAAGAAAAAAGTTTTGTTTCCAAGTTAACAAATTTCTTCACTTGAGTAGACGTTTCATAGAGAGAGATTTCTCCATTTGAAAGGAACAAGAAATCTGAGTGTCAAACTGCTAGAACTGGTACATGTCTTCTGCAACAACGATTGTGAGTAATTTCTTCTTTGGGTAGCTGTCTTGAAGGAAGATTTCTTTGCTTGTTCCCATGAGCAATGAGAAATTTTAGGTCAAGCAAGGGTTGTGAGTAATTCTTCCAGCTGGTCCTTGAAGGTAGGCCTCTGAAAAGGAAAAGTGAAAAAGAGGCTGAATAGGGTGTGGTCAGCATTTTCATGAGTTCTGGATTTTTCACTGCCGATTACTTTTGTTGCTGCTACTGCTGAATTGAGTAAACTAAGGAAGCTCCCACATGCTAAGATAGCCAACAAGCGAGATAGTTATTATATCACAAAGCAAATCCATGATGCAATAAATATATAACAAGCTGACCAGATAAGTGGCAAAGTATGTTTAACTGTTTAACTTAAATATTTCCTTTGGTTTGAGGGTGCCTTGACTGTCGTTAGATCCTTCATTTCACCTCAAGATCAAATATAAACCATTTTCTCACTGGTAATCCAAAAATGGACATAATATCTTTATATTGTTGCAGGCCGGTGTATGCATTGAGAGATAAATACATGTGCCTCCTGAAATGCCCAGAACAAATATGGCAGACTCGGGATGTGAGTCCGTATAAATAAATGTAAGGAAATGACAAGAACTAATATATATACACAAACAAATGATAATGTATTGACAACAAAATGTTTACAAGTGAGAAAGACAATGATGTCTGTGACAAATAAATGTCAAAACTGTTTTGGTTCAACATATTAGGTTGGTGCAAAAATAATGTCGGTTTTTGACGTTAAAAATACATCAAAAACCGACATTATTTTTGCACCAACCTAATATGTGTTGTGAGCGAATGTGCATGTGTGTGTGTGTGTATGTATTGTTCCTGTGTTCCCAAAAGGGAACGCTTTTTTCTGCATGAAATTTACATGCCATATAAGCAGGAAAGTAAGAAGAAAATGATAGAATTTTATTGCAGAGTACTTATAGTTCTGAAAGCGTTCCCTAGTAGCAGTTTTGGCAAGAACGGTATACATCTTAGTTAGTTTTTTTTTCAAGCAAGGGAGCTAATTCACCAAAAGTCACGGTGGCTGTGACGATATCTACATTCATTTCTTAAACATCAAAAATATTTTTGAGGAGGAAATCTAATCCAGAAAAAGCTTTTTCATGATTTTTAGAATGGTAAAACTTAGATAAATTTTATTGATAGATTTATTGAAATGTAACACTCACAACCCCACCCCCCTCCCTGTCCTATTGCTATTTCCATGGTGAGTATTCAAATGAGCTACACTCCTTAGTTCCACCAGTTCTAACCTTCACAACTAAGACCCGTCATGTGACACACATTGTAGTGAACCATCCTCATTCACTTCATATCCCCCTGGTGAGATGTAAGTTCCACTCAAGCAACTTCTTCCCGCAAACTGCTGCCTTATGGAACCAATTCCTCAATCACTACAGTGTTAAATTGTTCAAGTCATGGGTTAACCGTTATCTTCTGTACATATCCGCATACACTGTACCTCTTACTATGTAACCCTCTATCTTGAGTGGTCCAGGGCCTTATACAAAGTAAACACCACTGTAAAACAACAACAACAAAAAAGATCTTTACAAAATGAAAAGCAGCCATTAAGAATTTCAATTCAAGGGAGGTAACTCTTAAGCTTCTGAAAACTGAAAAGAAATAGTTTAAGAAATTACTCATTAAAAAAAATTGATATCAAACAGAACTTTAAAAATTAAATTATTGAAAAGTCTGCTTTTTTTTCATTTAGAAAATACCTTCTGCTTTCCTGACGGTCCTTATAATATTTTTCATTCTATAACCATAACAACATAAGATATATGCAGACAATTGATATATTTTGAATGCTGAAAGAAACTAAAAAGAACTCCTCAGACTTCATAAAGATCCCTACTAAAACTAACAATGTAAACTCTATAACCAACTTGTATCAGAAATTGAATGCTAAATAACTTGTATTAGAAACCATCATCTTTAATAAAATCATCTCTGATTAAAAAGAAAAAAACTTTCTCCAACTAACCTGTATACAAAACTATCACTGATCATGTGGGGTCACTCACATCATAGCAGTAGAAATAGCACAGAAATAATACTAAAAACATGTTAAATTGTAAATTAAAATCATACAATTTTATTTATTTTTGTGTACTGGTGCGTGTGGGTATTTTCGGTTACAAGTATTTTAAGGTTGCATGTGATAAAAAGAAGTCACTTCGTATAAGCAATGTCTGGAGAGAGGAGTTGGATATCTTGACTTTCCAACGTGCTGGAAAGTCAAGATGTCCAACTGTTATCATTGCAATGGTCATTATCAATGAAGGCAGGAAATGTTTCTGTTGCATTCTAGGAGAACTTGCATCTTTATTTTTGGTTTTATTTAATTTATTTTAAACAAAGTTTTAATGTTATTTGTTTTATTTTATTTAGAATATTTAATATTATTTTATATTTTATTTTTATTTATTAATAATAATAACGTCCCAACAATCCACACTTAACATCAAGCTATACCAAAAATAACCACAATTCAAAACCTTTATCTATCTTTAAATAATCCTATAGTGGTTGAATGACCATTAAGCAGAAGCCAAACCAAACCAAACCAAACCAAAACCCAACCCAAGTCACAAACAGAAGTAATGACTCTTTCCTTCTATGTCTTTTTCTTTTTCCAATCAGAACAAAACCTACCTTATGATTTTAGTTACATAACATTTTTCTGGTCACGTGCTGCTGCCTGTATATCAATAGTAAAATCAATCGTTTCTATTCAGTAAACATTCAGCATTCATTGACCATAGAGTTAATGTTGTTGTTGGTTGAAATCTATGAAATCTTTTTCAGTAAATTATACTTCTCAAGTTCACTGTTATCACTCTTTCTAGTACAGATGAAAGTTTCCTTCCTAACCTTTTGGAATGCGGAAAAGCCTTCATGTGATGTGGTTTTTGATATTTGTTAGAAACAAAGAAAAGAGTACTGAACTGTTACATAATATCAGTCTTCCCATATGGCAGTGAATGCTGGACAATCTCCTCACAGATGAAGCAGAGAATTGAAGCAACAGAAATGTGGCTCTACAGAAGAGTTTTATAAGAAATTATCAAGTTTTATAAGAAATTATCAAGTTTTATAAGAAATTAGGAACAAAAAGGACACTTAACATCAGAAAGAGAGTTAAAGTCGTTAGGGGTCATAATGAGAAAAGAGAGCTTGGAAAATTTGATACTTACAAGGTAAATTGAAGGTAAGAGGGATAAATGAAAGCAGAAAATAACCTACCTCACGAGCTTGAATAAATAAATGGTAGATCTTCTTCCTCTTTTTCTCCTTGATATTTCTCCCCCTTTTCTTCTTCCTCCACTTTTTCTCCTTGACCTTTCTCCCCCTTTTCTTCTTCCTCCTCTTTTTCTCCTTGATTTTTCTCCCCCTTTTCTACTTCCTCCTCTTTTTTTCCTTGATCTTTCTCCCTCTTTTCTTCTTCCTTTTTTTCTCCTTGATTTTTCTCCCCGTTTTCTTCTTCCTCCTCTTTTTCTCCTTGATCTTTCTCGCCTTTTTCTCCTTCCTCCTCTTTTTTCCTTGATCTTTCTCGCCTTTTTCTTCTTCCTCCTCTTTTTCTCCTTGATCTTTCTCACCTTTTCTTCTTCCTTTTCTTTTTCTCCTTGATCTTTTTCCCCCTTTTCTTCTTCCTCCTCTTTTTCTCCTTGATCTTTCTCCCGCTTTTATTCTTCCTCCTCTTTTTCTCCTTGATCTTTCTCTCCCTTTTCTTTTACCTCCTCTTTTTCTCCTTAACCTTTCTCCCAATTTTCTTCTTCCTCCTCTTTTCTCCTTCATCTTTCTCCCCTTTTCTTCTTCCTCCTCTTTTTCTCCATGATTTTTCTCCCCCTTTTCTTCTCCCTCCTCTTTTTCTCCATGATTTTTCTCCCCCTTTCCTTCTTCCCCCTCTTTTTCTCCTTGATCTCTCTCCCCCTTTTTTCTTCCTCCTCATTTTCTCCTTGATCTTTCTCTCCCTTTTCTTTTACCTCCACTTTTTCTCCTTGATCTTTCTCCCCCTTTTCTTCTTCCTCCTCTTTTTCTCCTTGATCTTTCTCCCCTTTTCTTCTTCCTCCTCTTTTTCTCCTTGATCTTTCTCCCCTTTTCTTCTTCCTCCTCTTTTTCTCATTGATCTTTCTCTCCCTTTTCTTTTACCTCCTCTTTTTCTCCTTGATTTTTCTCCCCCTCTTCTTCTTCCTCCTCTTTTTCTCCATGATCTTTCTCCCCCTCTTCTTCTTCCTCCTCTTTTTCTCCTCGATCTTTTTCCCCCTTTTCTTCTTCCTCCTCTTTTCTCCTTGATATTTCTCCCCTTTTTCTTCTTCCTACTCTTTTTTCCTTGATCTTTCTCCACCTTTTCTTCTTCCTCCTCTTTTTCTCATTGATCTTTCTCGCCTTTTTCTTCTTCTTCCTCTTTTTTCCTTGATCTTTCTCGCCTTTTTCTTCTTCCTCCTCTTTTCCTCATTGATCTTTCTCGCCTTTTTCTCCTTCCTCCTCTTTTTTCCTTGATCTTTCTCGCCTTTTTCTTCTTCCTCCTCTTTTTCTCCTTGATCTTTCTCCCCCTTTTCTTCTTCCTCCTCTTTTTCTCATTGATCTTTCTCCCCCTTTTCTTCTTCCTCCTCTTTTTCTCATTGATCTTTCTCTCCCTTTTCTTTTACCTCCTCTTTTTCTCCTTAACCTTTCTCCCAATTTTCTTCTTCCTCCTCTTTTTCTCCTTGATCATTCCCTCCCTTTTCTTTTTCCTCCTCTTTTTCTCCTTGATCTTTCTCCCCCTTTTCTTCTTCCTCTTCTTTTTCTCCTTGATTTTTCTCCCCCTCTTCTTCTTCCTCCTCTTTTTCTCCATGATCTTTCTCCCCCTCTTCTTCTTCCTCCTCTTTTTCTCCTCGATCTTTTTCCCCCTTTTCTTCTTCCTCCTCATTTTCTCCTTGATCTTTCTCTCCCTTTTCTTTTACCTCCACTTTTTCTCCTTGATCTTTCTCCCCCTTTTCTTCTTCCTCCTCTTTTTCTCCTTGATCTTTCTCCCCTTTTCTTCTTTTTCCTCTTTTTCTCATTGATCTTTCTCTCCCTTTTCTTTTACCTCCTCTTTTTCTCCTTAACCTTTCTCCCAATTTTCTTCTTCCTCCTCTTTTTCTCCTTGATCTTTCTCTCCCTTTTCTTCTTCCTCCTCTTTTTCTCCTTGATTTTTCTCCCCCTCTTCTTCTTCCTCCTCTTTTTCTCCTTGATCTTTCTCCCCTTTTCTTCTTCCTCCTCTTTTTCTCCTTGATCATTCCCTCCCTTTTCTTTTTCCTCCTCTTTTTCTCCTTGATCTTTCTCCCCCTTTTCTTCTTCCTCTTCTTTTTCTCCTTGATTTTTCTCCCCCTCTTCTTCTTCCTCCTCTTTTTCTCCATGATCTTTCTCCCCCTCTTCTTCTTCCTCCTCTTTTTCTCCTCGATCTTTTTCCCCCTTTTCTTCTTCCTCCTCTTTTTCTCCTTGATCTTTTTCCCTCTTTTCTTCTTCCTCCTCTTTTCTCCTTGATATTTCTCCCCTTTTTCTTCTTCCTACTCTTTTTTCCTTGATCTTTCTCCACCTTTTCTTCTTCCTCCTCTTTTTCTCATTGATCTTTCTCGCCTTTTTCTTCTTCTTCCTCTTTTTTCCTTGATCTTTCTCGCCTTTTTCTTCTTCCTCCTCTTTTTCCAATTGATCTTTCTCGCCTTTTTCTCCTTCCTCCTCTTTTTTCCTTGATCTTTCTCGCCTTTTTCTTCTTCCTCCTCTTTTTCTCATTGATCTTTCTCGCCTTTTTCTTCTTCCTCCTCTTTTTTCCTTGATCTTTCTCGCCTTTTTCTTCTTCCTCCTCTTTTTCTCCTTGATCTTTCTCTCCCATTTCTTCTCCCTCCACTTTTTCTCCTTGATCTTTCTCCCGCTTTTCTTCTTCCTCCTCTTTTTCTCCCTGATGTTTCTCCCCCTTTTCTTCTTCCTCCTCTTTTTCTCATTGATCTTTCTCTCCCTTTTCTTTTACCTCCTCTTTTTCTCCTTAACCTTTCTCCCAATTTTCTTCTTCCTCCTCTTTTTCTCCTTGATCTTTCTCTCCCTTTTCTTCTTCCTCCTCTTTTTCTCCATGATTTTTTACTCCCTTTTTTCTTCCTCCTCTTTTCTCCTTGATCTTTCTCCCCTTTTCTTCATCCTCCTCTTTTTTTCCTTGATCTTTCTCGCCCTTTTTTTCTTCCTCCTCTTTTTCTCCTTGATCTTTCTCTCCCTTTTCTTCTTTTTCCTCTTTTTCTCCTTGATCTTTCTCCCCCTTTTCTTCTTCCTCCTCTTTTTCTCATTGATCTTTCTCTCCCTTTTCTTTTACCTCCTCTTTTTCTCCTTGATCTTTCTCTCCCTTTTCTTCTTTTTCCTCTTTTTCTCCTTGATCTTTCTCCCCCTTTTCTTCTTCCTCCTCTTTTTCTCATTGATCTTTCTCCCCCTTTTCTTCTTCCTCCTCTTTTTCTCATTGATCTTTCTCTCCCTTTTCTTTTACCTCCTCTTTTTCTCCTTAACCTTTCTCCCAATTTTCTTCTTCCTCCTCTTTTTCTCCTTGATCTTTCTCTCCCTTTTCTTCTTCCTCCTCTTTTTCTCCTTGATTTTTCTCCCCCTCTTCTTCTTCCTCCTCTTTTTCTCCTTGATCTTTCTCTCCCTTTTCTTCTTCCTCCTCTTTTTCTCCATGATTTTTCTCCCCCTTTTTTCTTCCTCCTCTTTTCTCCTTGATCTTTCTCCCCTTTTCTTCATCCTCCTCTTTTTTTCCTTGATCTTTCTCGCCCTTTTCTTCTTCCTCCTCTTTTTCTCCTTGATCTTTCTCTCCCTTTTCTTCTTTTTCCTCTTTTTCTCCTTGATCTTTCTCCCCCTTTTCTTCTTCCTCCTCTTTTTCTCATTGATCTTTCTCTCCCTTTTCTTTTACCTCCTCTTTTTCTCCTTGATCTTTCTCTCCCTTTTCTTCTTTTTCCTCTTTTTCTCCTTGATCTTTCTCCCCCTTTTCTTCTTCCTCCTCTTTTTCTCATTGATCTTTCTCCCCCTTTTCTTCTTCCTCCTCTTTTTCTCATTGATCTTTCTCTCCCTTTTCTTTTACCTACTCTTTTTCTCCTTAACCTTTCTCCCAATTTTCTTCTTCCTCCTCTTTTTCTCCTTGATCTTTCTCTCCCTTTTCTTCTTCCTCCTCTTTTTCTCCTTGATTTTTCTCCCCCTCTTCTTCTTCCTCCTCTTTTTCTCCATGATCTTTCTCCCCCTCTTCTTATTCCTCCTCTTTTTCTCCTTGATCTTTCTCCCCCTTTTCTTCTTCCTCCTCTTTTTCTCCTTGATATTTCTCCCCCTTTTTTCTTCCTCCTCTTTTTCTCCTTGATCTTTCTCTCCCTTTTCTTCTTCCTCCTCTTTTTCTCCTTGTTCTTTCTCCCCCTTTTCTTCTTCCTCCTCTTTTTCTCCTTCATCTTTCTCCCCCTTTTCTTCTTCCTCCTCTTTTTCTCCTTGATCTTTCTCTCCATTTTCTTCTTCCTCCTCTTTATCATCCCCTTCTTCTTCAATAGATTATGAGACAAAAATGGATTATTTCTGCTTGTAGTGCCTATTCTACAAGACCATTATTATTATCATTATTGTCATTGTTGTTGTCCATCCAATTTGATTTATTCCATCAAAATTGTTATTCTAGAACATTCTAAACATTTCTTGACCCTTTAGGTTCATTCAAGAGCAAAAGATGATGGAACAGAAAACATTATAAAGAAAAAATAATGATTTTTTTATTCCTATTCATGACAACTGTGGAAAGACTGGATGCAGATTTGTTTTTTAAATACTTTAATTGATCTGTTCAAAAGGATACAAAGAAAGTACAATATATGTCTGTCTATATTTCTGAGATGAGGTATTATGTACATTATTTACATTATTCAGACTATTGTCCTCTGAATGTCAAACTGAACCCTTTACTTCACTCACTGGGGTAGACTGTTCTAGTTCCATGTGCCATGTTTAATGGATGTCAGTTATCAGTTATCTCCTGTTAATTTTCCCTCTGAAAGTTCTCCACTGCCTTAACCGGGTATTGAACTCAAACTCTTTGGTTCCTGTCACTGGATCTAACCAATGCCTTTATCTATTGTGACATGTGTCCTTGGTTAAGTTCGACATTCCAACCACCTGAAGAAGGCCGGAGCGTACAATGACTGAAACGTTGTAATAAATATGGCAACAAAGATGAGGACAATAGTCCGAATAATGTAAATAATGTACATAATACCTCATCTCAGAAATCTAGACAGGTACTGAAAGGCTGAAACGCTGCAATAAATATGGCAACAAAGAAGAGGACAATAGTCCGAATAATGTAAATAATGTACATAATACCTCATCTCAGAAATCTAGACAGATACTGAAAGGTCGAAACACTGTAATAAATATGGCGACAAAGATGAGGAAAATAATCTGAATAATGTAAATAATGTACAGTATATGTTGGTAATTTTTTTACATTTTAAAAAAAAAATTTTCATGTAATTTGTTTTATTAATAGTTATTTATTTATTGTTAAGTTTCATCAGAATTACTTTTTTCTGAATTCAAAACCGTAGGGAAGACAGTGCAAAACCACTCCATTAGCATTCGTAAGCCGTCATGTCAAATCACTAGTTACCACTTAAATGTTTCTTTTTCTGAAGTAAAAATAAAAAAATGTATGGTTTTAAAAATTTTGAAAAAAATTAGGGAATGATCCAATTTGAACAAACTTTTCAGTACTTATTAATTAACTAGCAGTGGTGCCCGGCATTGCCCGGGGATGTAACAGTAAGAGATAGATCAAGTATCAACCATCATAAAGACTAAAAAATAAAATTGACAAAGATTATTGTTTAAGGTTGACTGACACGCATGTCTTAAATAGTTTTTTGTTTTTTGTTTTTTGTTTTGTTTTTTTTTTATGAATTGGTCAAACCCAAACTCAAACAAAAACATTGTTTTCAATCATTATGAGTCTACCAATTGAATAGAATTTTATTATAAACAATTGTCTTGTAAATGGAATTTTTAAAGCATTCTGAATGTAAAAATAAAGAAAAAAGTGTGTAAGACAATAAGAAACACTACCTGCCAAAAAAAAAGTGAAGTTTTGTTGAAATCGGTTGAAAAATGTAGGAAATCCGATCCCATATATAAACGAACACACACACACAGTCACACACAAACAACCTGGGTTTTATAATAAGTATAACTCGATATGAGTTGTCCCCGTTTCATTCTCGCGACAGTGATGCCTCTTAATCATGTTTTCAAATTGATTTCGTGCAAAAACAATTATGTTTTTCCAATGTTTGGCACTGCCAGAACCACCGCAGGGTAATTTTACGTAGTCCTGTGAAGTTTTGTTGAAATCAGTTGAAAAATGTAGGAAATCCGATCCAATATATAAAGGAACAGACACACACACACACACACAACCCGGGTTTTATAATAAGTATGATGAATGAATTGTATACTGAATAGGTCATTCTATTAGAAAATTTTATGGGAATATTTTTGTTGGGTGGTTTCACCCACATAAGGATACTATTATTATTATTATAAATAAACAAAAATAAAATATAAAATAATAATAATAATAATAATAATAATAATAATAATGAAAATTATAAGTAAAATAAAATAATACAATGATCTCTCAACTCTTTTTAAAATAAATTAAATAAAAAATAAAAATAATAAAATACTCCCAGGATGGAACAAAAACTGTCCCTGCCAGAAATAGGGACCATCCCACCAAAAGATATTAAAATTAACCTCTTCATCATGAATTAAATAAAAAATAAAAATAATAAAATACTCCCAGCATGAACAAAAACTGTCCCTACCAGAAATAGGGACCATCCCACCAAAAGATATTAAATTTAACCTCTTCATCATGGACCTTTGGTATCGACAACGCATTTGTAACTTCTCTCTGTGATATAGCATGTAATACTACGGAGTTGACAAAATTTTGTTTTATTTCTTAAAATTAACTTGACATTATATTGTTTTATTTCTTAAAATTAACTTTACATAATTTTGTTTTATTTCTTAAAATTAACTTGTCATAATTTTGTTTTATTTCTTAAAATTAACTTGACATAATTTTGGTTTACTTCTTAAAATTAACTTGACATAATTTTGATTTACTTCTTAAAATTAACTTGACATAATTTTGTTTTATTTCTTAAAATTAACTTGACATAATTTTGTTTTATTTCTTAAAATTAACTTGACATTATATTGTTTTATTTCTTAAAATTAACTTGACATAATTTTGTTTTATTTCTTAAAATTAACTTGACATAATTTTGTTTTATTTCTTAAAATTAACTTGTCATAATTTTGTTTTATTTCTTAAAATTAACTTGACATAATTTTGATTTACTTCTTAAAATTAACTTGACATAATTTTGTTTTATTTCTTAAAATTAACTTGACATAATTTTGGTTTACTTCTTAAAATTAACTTGACATAATTTTGATTTACTTCTTAAAATTAACTTGACATAATTTTGTTTTATTTCTTAAAATTAACTTGTCATAATTTTGTTTTATTTCTTAAAATTAACTTGACATAATTTTGATTTACTTCTTAAAATTAACTTGACATAATTTTGTTTTATTTCTTAAAATTAACTTGACATAATTTTGGTTTACTTCTTAAAATTAACTTGACGTAATTTTGATTTACTTCTTAAAATTAACTTGACATAATTTTGTTTTATTTCTTAAAATTAACTTGACATAATTTTGTTTTATTTCTTAAAATTAACTTGACATTATATTGTTTTATTTCTTAAAATTAACTTTACATCATTTTGTTTTATTTCTTAAAATTAACTTGACATAATTTTGTTTTATTTCTTAAAATTAACTTGACATTATATTGTTTTATTTCTTAAAATTAACTTTACATAATTTTGTTTTATTTCTTAAAATTAACTTGACATAATTTTGTTTTATTTCTTAAAATTAACTTGACATAATTTTGTTTTATTTCTTAAAATTAACTTGACATAATTTTGTTTTATTTCTTAAAATTAACTTGACATTATATTGTTTTATTTCTTAAAATTAACTTTACATAATTTTGTTTTAATTCTTAAAATTAACTTTACATAATTTTGTTTTATTTCTTAAAATTAACTTTACATAATTTTGTTTTATTTCTTAAAATTAACTTGACATAATTTTGTTTTATTTCTTAAAATTAACTTGACATTATATTGTTTTATTTCTTAAAATTAACTTTACATAATTTTGTTTTATTTCTTAAAATTAACTTGACATAATTTTGTTTTATTTCTTAAAATTAACTTGACATAATTTTGTTTTATTTCTTAAAATTAACTTGACATAATTTTGTTTTATTTCTTAAAATTAACTTGACATTATATTGTTTTATTTCTTAAAATTAACTTTACATAATTTTGTTTTATTTCTTAAAATTAACTTTACATAATTTTGTTTTATTTCTTAAAATTAACTTGACATAATTTTGTTTTATTTCTTAAAATTAACTTGACATAATTTTGTTTTATTTCTTAAAATTAACTTGACATAATTTTGTTTTATTTCTTAAAATTAACTTGACATAATTTTGTTTTATTTCTTAAAATTAACTTGACATAATTTTGTTTTATTTCTTAAAATTAACTTGACATTATATTGTTTTATTTCTTAAAATTAACTTGACGTAATTTTGATTTACTTCTTAAAATTAACTTGACATAATTTTGTTTTATTTCTTAAAATTAACTTGACATAATTTTGTTTTATTTCTTAAAATTAACTTGACATCATATTGTTTTATTTCTTAAAATTAACTTGACATAATTTTGTTTTATTTCTTAAAATTAACTTGACATAATTTTGTTTTATTTCTTAAAATTAACTTGACATAATTTTGTTTTATTTCTTAAAATTAACTTGACATAATTTTGTTTTATTTCTTAAAATTAACTTGACATAATTTTGTTTTATTTCTTAAAATTAACTTGACATAATTTTGTTTTATTTCTTAAAATTAACTTGACATAATTTTGTTTTATTTCTTAAAATTAACTTGACATTATATTGTTTTATTTCTTAAAATTAACTTGACGTAATTTTGATTTACTTCTTAAAATTAACTTGACATAATTTTGTTTTATTTCTTAAAATTAACTTGACATAATTTTGTTTTATTTCTTAAAATTAACTTGACATTATATTGTTTTATTTCTTAAAATTAACTTTACATAATTTTGTTTTATTTCTTAAAATTAACTTGACATAATTTTGTTTTATTTCTTAAAATTAACTTGACATAATTTTGTTTTATTTCTTAAAATTAACTTGACATAATTTTGTTTTATTTCTTAAAATTAACTTGACATAATTTTGTTTTATTTCTTAAAATTAACTAGACATTATATTGTTTTATTTCTTAAAATTAACTTGACATAATTTTGTTTTATTTCTTAAAATTAACTTGACATAATTTTGTTTTATTTCTTAAAATGAACTTGACATTATATTGTTTTATTTCTTAAAATTAACTTGACATAATTTTGTTTTATTTCTTAAAATTAACTTGACATTATATTGTTTTATTTCTTAAAATTAACTTTACATCATTTTGTTTTATTTCTTAAAATTAACTTGACATAATTTTGTTTTATTTCTTAAAATTAACTTGACATTATATTGTTTTATTTCTTAAAATTAACTTTACATAATTTTGTTTTATTTCTTAAAATTAACTTGACATAATTTTGTTTTATTTCTTAAAATTAACTTGACATAATTTTGTTTTATTTCTTAAAATTAACTTGACATAATTTTGTTTTATTTCTTAAAATTAACTTGACATTATATTGTTTTATTTCTTAAAATTAACTTTACATAATTTTGTTTTATTTCTTAAAATTAACTTTACATAATTTTGTTTTATTTCTTAAAATTAACTTGACATAATTTTGTTTTATTTCTTAAAATTAACTTGACATAATTTTGTTTTATTTCTTAAAATTAACTTGACATAATTTTGTTTTATTTCTTAAAATTAACTTGACATAATTTTGTTTTATTTCTTAAAATTAACTTGACATAATTTTGTTTTATTTCTTAAAATTAACTTGACATTATATTGTTTTATTTCTTAAAATTAACTTGACGTAATTTTGATTTACTTCTTAAAATTAACTTGACATAATTTTGTTTTATTTCTTAAAATTAACTTGACATAATTTTGTTTTATTTCTTAAAATTAACTTGACATCATATTGTTTTATTTCTTAAAATTAACTTTACATAATTTTGTTTTATTTCTTAAAATTAACTTTACATAATTTTGTTTTATTTCTTAAAATTAACTTGACATAATTTTGTTTTATTTCTTAAAATTAACTTGACATAATTTTGTTTTATTTCTTAAAATTAACTTGACATAATTTTGTTTTATTTCTTAAAATTAACTTGACATAATTTTGTTTTATTTCTTAAAATTAACTTGACATAATTTTGTTTTATTTCTTAAAATTAACTTGACATTATATTGTTTTATTTCTTAAAATTAACTTGACGTAATTTTGATTTACTTCTTAAAATTAACTTGACATAATTTTGTTTTATTTCTTAAAATTAACTTGACATAATTTTGTTTTATTTCTTAAAATTAACTTGACATTATATTGTTTTATTTCTTAAAATTAACTTTACATAATTTTGTTTTATTTCTTAAAATTAACTTGACATAATTTTGTTTTATTTCTTAAAATTAACTTGACATAATTTTGTTTTATTTCTTAAAATTAACTTGACATAATTTTGTTTTATTTCTTAAAATTAACTAGACATTATATTGTTTTATTTCTTAAAATTAACTTGACATAATTTTGTTTTATTTCTTAAAATTAACTTGACATAATTTTGTTTTATTTCTTAAAATGAACTTGACATTATATTGTTTTATTTCTTAAAATTAACTTGACGTAATTTTGATTTACTTCTTAAAATTAACTTGACATAATTTTGTTTTATTTCTTAAAATTAACTTGACATAATTTTGTTTTATTTCTTAAAATTAACTTGACATTATATTGTTTTATTTCTTAAAATTAACTTGACATAATTTTGTTTTATTTCTTAAAATTAACTTGACATAATTTTGTTTTATTTCTTAAAATTAACTTGACATAATTTTGTTTTATTTCTTAAAATTAACTTGACATAATTTTGTTTTATTTCTTAAAATTAACTTGACATTATATTGTTTTATTTCTTAAAATTAACTTGACATAATTTTGTTTTATTTCTTAAAATTAACTTGACATAATTTTGTTTTATTTCTTAAAATTAACTTGACATAATTTTGTTTTATTTCTTAAAATTAACTTGACATAATTTTGTTTTATTTCTTAAAATTAACTTGACATAATTTTGTTTTATTTCTTAAAATTAACTTGACATTATATTGTTTTATTTCTTAAAATTAACTTGACATAATTTTGTTTTATTTCTTAAAATTAACTTGACATAATTTTGTTTTATTTCTTAAAATTAACTTGACATAATTTTGTTTTATTTCTTAAAATTAACTTGACATAATTTTGTTTTATTTCTTAAAATTAACTAGACATTATATTGTTTTATTTCTTAAAATTAACTTTACATAATTTTGTTTTATTTCTTAAAATTAACTTGACATAATTTTGTTTTATTTCTTAAAATTAACTTGACATTATATTGTTTTATTTCTTAAAATTAACTTTACATAATTTTGTTTTATTTCTTAAAATTAACTTTACATAATTTTGTTTTATTTCTTAAAATTAACTTGACATAATTTTGTTTTATTTCTTAAAATTAACTTGACATAATTTTGTTTTATTTCTTAAAATTAACTTGACATAATTTTGTTTTATTTCTTAAAATTAACTTGACATAATTTTGTTTTATTTCTTAAAATTAACTTGACATAATTTTGTTTTATTTCTTAAAATTAACTTGACATTATATTGTTTTATTTCTTAAAATTAACTTGACATAATTTTGTTTTATTTCTTAAAATTAACTTGACATAATTTTGTTTTATTTCTTAAAATTAACTTGACATAATTTTGTTTTATTTCTTAAAATTAACTTGACATAATTTTGTTTTATTTCTTAAAATTAACTAGACATTATATTGTTTTATTTCTTAAAATTAACTTTACATAATTTTGTTTTATTTCTTAAAATTAACTTGACATAATTTTGTTTTATTTCTTAAAATTAACTTGACATTATATTGTTTTATTTCTTAAAATTAACTTTACATAATTTTGTTTTATTTCTTAAAATTAACTTTACATAATTTTGTTTTATTTCTTAAAATTAACTTGACATAATTTTGTTTTATTTCTTAAAATTAACTTGACATAATTTTGTTTTATTTCTTAAAATTAACTTGACATAATTTTGTTTTATTTCTTAAAATTAACTTGACATAATTTTGTTTTATTTCTTAAAATTAACTTGACATAATTTTGTTTTATTTCTTAAAATTAACTTGACATTATATTGTTTTATTTCTTAAAATTAACTTTACATAATTTTGTTTTATTTCTTAAAATTAACTTGACATAATTTTGTTTTATTTCTTAAAATTAATTTGACATTATATTGTTTTATTTCTTAAAATTAACTTTACATAATTTTGTTTTATTTCTTAAAATTAACTTTACATAATTTTGTTTTATTTCTTAAAATTAACTTGACATAATTTTGTTTTATTTCTTAAAATTAACTTGACATAATTTTGTTTTATTTCTTAAAATTAACTTGACATAATTTTGTTTTATTTCTTAAAATTAACTTGACATAATTTTGTTTTATTTCTTAAAATTAACTTGACATAATTTTGTTTTATTTCTTAAAATTAACTTGACATTATATTGTTTTATTTCTTAAAATTAACTTGACGTAATTTTGATTTACTTCTTAAAATTAACTTGACATAATTTTGTTTTATTTCTTAAAATTAACTTGACATAATTTTGTTTTATTTCTTAAAATTAACTTGACATTATATTGTTTTATTTCTTAAAATTAACTTTACATAATTTTGTTTTATTTCTTAAAATTAACTTGACATAATTTTGTTTTATTTCTTAAAATTAACTTGACATAATTTTGTTTTATTTCTTAAAATTAACTTGACATAATTTTGTTTTATTTCTTAAAATTAACTTGACATAATTTTGTTTTATTTCTTAAAATTAACTAGACATTATATTGTTTTATTTCTTAAAATTAACTTGACATAATTTTGTTTTATTTCTTAAAATTAACTTGACATAATTTTGTTTTATTTCTTAAAATGAACTTGACATTATATTGTTTTATTTCTTAAAATTAACTTGACGTAATTTTGATTTACTTCTTAAAATTAACTTGACATAATTTTGTTTTATTTCTTAAAATTAACTTGACATAATTTTGTTTTATTTCTTAAAATTAACTTGACATTATATTGTTTTATTTCTTAAAATTAACTTTACATCATTTTGTTTTATTTCTTAAAATTAACTTGACATAATTTTGTTTTATTTCTTAAAATTAACTTGACATTATATTGTTTTATTTCTTAAAATTAACTTTACATAATTTTGTTTTATTTCTTAAAATTAACTTGACATAATTTTGTTTTATTTCTTAAAATTAACTTGACATAATTTTGTTTTATTTCTTAAAATTAACTTGACATAATTTTGTTTTATTTCTTAAAATTAACTTGACATTATATTGTTTTATTTCTTAAAATTAACTTTACATAATTTTGTTTTATTTCTTAAAATTAACTTGACATAATTTTGTTTTATTTCTTAAAATTAACTTGACATTATATTGTTTTATTTCTTAAAATTAACTTGACGTAATTTTGATTTACTTCTTAAAATTAACTTGACATAATTTTGTTTTATTTCTTAAAATTAACTTGACATAATTTTGTTTTATTTCTTAAAATTAACTTGACATTATATTGTTTTATTTCTTAAAATTAACTTTACATAATTTTGTTTTATTTCTTAAAATTAACTTGACATAATTTTGATTTATTTCTTAAAATTAACTTGACATAATTTTGTTTTATTTCTTAAAATTAACTTGACATAATTTTGTTTTATTTCTTAAAATTAACTTTACATAATTTTGTTTTATTTCTTAAAATTAACTAGACATTATATTGTTTTATTTCTTAAAATTAACTTTACATAATTTTGTTTTATTTCTTAAAATTAACTTGACATAATTTTGTTTTATTTCTTAATATTAACTTGACATTATATTGTTTTATTTCTTAAAATTAACTTTACATAATTTTGTTTTATTTCTTAAAATTAACTTTACATAATTTTGTTTTATTTCTTAAAATTAACTTGACATAATTTTGTTTTATTTCTTAAAATTAACTTGACATTATTTTGTTTTATTTCTTAAAATTAACTTGACATTATATTGTTTTATTTCTTAAAATTAACTTGTCATAATTTTGATTTACTTCTTAAAATTAACTTGACATAATTTTGATTTACTTCTTAAAATTAACTTGACATTATATTGTTTTATTTCTTAAAATTAACTTGACATAATTTTGTTTTATTTCTTAAAATTAACTTGACATTATATTGTTTTATTTCTTAAAATTAACTTGACATAATTTTGTTTTATTTCTTAAAATTAACTTGACATTATTTTGTTTTATTTCTTAAAATTAACTTGACATAATTTTGTTTTATTTCTTAAAATTAACTTGACATAATTTTGTTTTATTTCTTAAAATTAACTAGACATTATATTGTTTTATTTCTTAAAATTAACTTTACATAATTTTGTTTTATTTCTTAAAATTAACTTGACATAATTTTGTTTTATTTCTTAAAATTAACTTGACATTATATTGTTTTATTTCTTAAAATTAACTTTACATAATTTTGTTTTATTTCTTAAAATTAACTTTACATAATTTTGTTTTATTTCTTAAAATTAACTTGACATAATTTTGTTTTATTTCTTAAAATTAACTTGACATAATTTTGTTTTATTTCTTAAAATTAACTTGACATAATTTTGTTTTATTTCTTAAAATTAACTTGACATAATTTTGTTTTATTTCTTAAAATTAACTTGACATAATTTTGTTTTATTTCTTAAAATTAACTTGACATTATATTGTTTTATTTCTTAAAATTAACTTTACATAATTTTGTTTTATTTCTTAAAATTAACTTGACATAATTTTGTTTTATTTCTTAAAATTAACTTGACATTATATTGTTTTATTTCTTAAAATTAACTTTACATAATTTTGTTTTATTTCTTAAAATTAACTTTACATAATTTTGTTTTATTTCTTAAAATTAACTTGACATAATTTTGTTTTATTTCTTAAAATTAACTTGACATAATTTTGTTTTATTTCTTAAAATTAACTTGACATAATTTTGTTTTATTTCTTAAAATTAACTTGACATAATTTTGTTTTATTTCTTAAAATTAACTTGACATAATTTTGTTTTATTTCTTAAAATTAACTTGACATTATATTGTTTTATTTCTTAAAATTAACTTGACGTAATTTTGATTTACTTCTTAAAATTAACTTGACATAATTTTGTTTTATTTCTTAAAATTAACTTGACATAATTTTGTTTTATTTCTTAAAATTAACTTGACATTATATTGTTTTATTTCTTAAAATTAACTTTACATAATTTTGTTTTATTTCTTAAAATTAACTTGACATAATTTTGTTTTATTTCTTAAAATTAACTTGACATAATTTTGTTTTATTTCTTAAAATTAACTTGACATAATTTTGTTTTATTTCTTAAAATTAACTTGACATAATTTTGTTTTATTTCTTAAAATTAACTAGACATTATATTGTTTTATTTCTTAAAATTAACTTGACATAATTTTGTTTTATTTCTTAAAATTAACTTGACATAATTTTGTTTTATTTCTTAAAATGAACTTGACATTATATTGTTTTATTTCTTAAAATTAACTTGACGTAATTTTGATTTACTTCTTAAAATTAACTTGACATAATTTTGTTTTATTTCTTAAAATTAACTTGACATAATTTTGTTTTATTTCTTAAAATTAACTTGACATTATATTGTTTTATTTCTTAAAATTAACTTTACATCATTTTGTTTTATTTCTTAAAATTAACTTGACATAATTTTGTTTTATTTCTTAAAATTAACTTGACATTATATTGTTTTATTTCTTAAAATTAACTTTACATAATTTTGTTTTATTTCTTAAAATTAACTTGACATAATTTTGTTTTATTTCTTAAAATTAACTTGACATAATTTTGTTTTATTTCTTAAAATTAACTTGACATAATTTTGTTTTATTTCTTAAAATTAACTTGACATTATATTGTTTTATTTCTTAAAATTAACTTTACATAATTTTGTTTTATTTCTTAAAATTAACTTTACATAATTTTGTTTTATTTCTTAAAATTAACTTGACATAATTTTGTTTTATTTCTTAAAATTAACTTGACATAATTTTGTTTTATTTCTTAAAATTAACTTGACATAATTTTGTTTTATTTCTTAAAATTAACTTGACATAATTTTGTTTTATTTCTTAAAATTAACTTGACATAATTTTGTTTTATTTCTTAAAATTAACTTGACATTATATTGTTTTATTTCTTAAAATTAACTTGACGTAATTTTGATTTACTTCTTAAAATTAACTTGACATAATTTTGTTTTATTTCTTAAAATTAACTTGACATAATTTTGTTTTATTTCTTAAAATTAACTTGACATTATATTGTTTTATTTCTTAAAATTAACTTTACATAATTTTGTTTTATTTCTTAAAATTAACTTGACATAATTTTGTTTTATTTCTTAAAATTAACTTGACATAATTTTGTTTTATTTCTTAAAATTAACTTGACATAATTTTGTTTTATTTCTTAAAATTAACTTGACATAATTTTGTTTTATTTCTTAAAATTAACTAGACATTATATTGTTTTATTTCTTAAAATTAACTTTACATAATTTTGTTTTATTTCTTAAAATTAACTTGACATAATTTTGTTTTATTTCTTAAAATTAACTTGACATTATATTGTTTTATTTCTTAAAATTAACTTTACATAATTTTGTTTTATTTCTTAAAATTAACTTTACATAATTTTGTTTTATTTCTTAAAATTAACTTGACATAATTTTGTTTTATTTCTTAAAATTAACTTGACATTATTTTGTTTTATTTCTTAAAATTAACTTGACATTATATTGTTTTATTTCTTAAAATTAACTTGTCATAATTTTGATTTACTTCTTAAAATTAACTTGACATAATTTTGATTTACTTCTTAAAATTAACTTGACATTATATTGTTTTATTTCTTAAAATTAACTTGACATAATTTTGTTTTATTTCTTAAAATTAACTTGACATAATTTTGTTTTATTTCTTATAATTAACTTTACATAATTTTGTTTTATTTCTTAAAATTAACTTGACATAATTTTGTTTTATTTCTTAAAATTAACTTGACATAATTTTGGTTTACTTCTTAAAATTAACTTGACATAATTTTGATTTACTTCTTAAAATTAACTTGACATAATTTTGTTTTATTTCTTAAAATTAACTTGACATAATTTTGTTTTATTTCTTAAAATTAACTTGACATTATATTGTTTTATTTCTTAAAATTAACTTGACATAATTTTGTTTTATTTCTTAAAATTAACTTTACATAATTTTGTTTTATTTCTTAAAATTAACTTGTCATAATTTTGTTTTATTTCTTAAAATTAACTTGACATAATTTTGATTTACTTCTTAAAATTAACTTTACATAATTTTGTTTTATTTCTTAAAATTAACTTTACATAATTTTGTTTTATTTCTTAAAATTAACTTGACATAATTTTGTTTTATTTCTTAAAATTAACTTGACATAATTTTGTTTTATTTCTTAAAATTAACTAGACATTATATTGTTTTATTTCTTAAAATTAACTTTACATAATTTTGTTTTATTTCTTAAAATTAACTTGACATAATTTTGTTTTATTTCTTAAAATTAACTTGACATTATATTGTTTTATTTCTTAAAATTAACTTTACATAATTTTGTTTTATTTCTTAAAATTAACTTTACATAATTTTGTTTTATTTCTTAAAATTAACTTGACATAATTTTGTTTTATTTCTTAAAATTAACTTGACATAATTTTGTTTTATTTCTTAAAATTAACTTGACATAATTTTGTTTTATTTCTTAAAATTAACTTGACATAATTGTGTTTTATTTCTTAAAATTAACTTGACATAATTTTGTTTTATTTCTTAAAATTAACTTGACATTATATTGTTTTATTTCTTAAAATTAACTTTACATAATTTTGTTTTATTTCTTAAAATTAACTTGACATAATTTTGTTTTATTTCTTAAAATTAACTTGACATTATATTGTTTTATTTCTTAAAATTAACTTTACATAATTTTGTTTTATTTCTTAAAATTAACTTTACATAATTTTGTTTTATTTCTTAAAATTAACTTGACATAATTTTGTTTTATTTCTTAAAATTAACTTGACATAATTTTGTTTTATTTCTTAAAATTAACTTGACATAATTTTGTTTTATTTCTTAAAATTAACTTGACATAATTTTGTTTTATTTCTTAAAATTAACTTGACATAATTTTGTTTTATTTCTTAAAATTAACTTGACATTATATTGTTTTATTTCTTAAAATTAACTTGACGTAATTTTGATTTACTTCTTAAAATTAACTTGACATAATTTTGTTTTATTTCTTAAAATTAACTTGACATAATTTTGTTTTATTTCTTAAAATTAACTTGACATTATATTGTTTTATTTCTTAAAATTAACTTTACATAATTTTGTTTTATTTCTTAAAATTAACTTGACATAATTTTGTTTTATTTCTTAAAATTAACTTGACATAATTTTGTTTTATTTCTTAAAATTAACTTGACATAATTTTGTTTTATTTCTTAAAATTAACTTGACATAATTTTGTTTTATTTCTTAAAATTAACTAGACATTATATTGTTTTATTTCTTAAAATTAACTTGACATAATTTTGTTTTATTTCTTAAAATTAACTTGACATAATTTTGTTTTATTTCTTAAAATGAACTTGACATTATATTGTTTTATTTCTTAAAATTAACTTGACGTAATTTTGATTTACTTCTTAAAATTAACTTGACATAATTTTGTTTTATTTCTTAAAATTAACTTGACATAATTTTGTTTTATTTCTTAAAATTAACTTGACATTATATTGTTTTATTTCTTAAAATTAACTTTACATCATTTTGTTTTATTTCTTAAAATTAACTTGACATAATTTTGTTTTATTTCTTAAAATTAACTTGACATTATATTGTTTTATTTCTTAAAATTAACTTTACATAATTTTGTTTTATTTCTTAAAATTAACTTGACATAATTTTGTTTTATTTCTTAAAATTAACTTGACATAATTTTGTTTTATTTCTTAAAATTAACTTGACATAATTTTGTTTTATTTCTTAAAATTAACTTGACATTATATTGTTTTATTTCTTAAAATTAACTTTACATAATTTTGTTTTATTTCTTAAAATTAACTTTACATAATTTTGTTTTATTTCTTAAAATTAACTTGACATAATTTTGTTTTATTTCTTAAAATTAACTTGACATAATTTTGTTTTATTTCTTAAAATTAACTTGACATAATTTTGTTTTATTTCTTAAAATTAACTTGACATAATTTTGTTTTATTTCTTAAAATTAACTTGACATAATTTTGTTTTATTTCTTAAAATTAACTTGACATTATATTGTTTTATTTCTTAAAATTAACTTGACGTAATTTTGATTTACTTCTTAAAATTAACTTGACATAATTTTGTTTTATTTCTTAAAATTAACTTGACATAATTTTGTTTTATTTCTTAAAATTAACTTGACATTATATTGTTTTATTTCTTAAAATTAACTATACATAATTTTGTTTTATTTCTTAAAATTAACTTTACATAATTTTGTTTTATTTCTTAAAATTAACTTGACATAATTTTGTTTTATTTCTTAAAATTAACTTGACATAATTTTGTTTTATTTCTTAAAATTAACTTGACATAATTTTGTTTTATTTCTTAAAATTAACTTGACATAATTTTGTTTTATTTCTTAAAATTAACTTGACATAATTTTGTTTTATTTCTTAAAATTAACTTGACATTATATTGTTTTATTTCTTAAAATTAACTTGACGTAATTTTGATTTACTTCTTAAAATTAACTTGACATAATTTTGTTTTATTTCTTAAAATTAACTTGACATAATTTTGTTTTATTTCTTAAAATTAACTTGACATTATATTGTTTTATTTCTTAAAATTAACTTTACATAATTTTGTTTTATTTCTTAAAATTAACTTGACATAATTTTGTTTTATTTCTTAAAATTAACTTGACATAATTTTGTTTTATTTCTTAAAATTAACTTGACATAATTTTGTTTTATTTCTTAAAATTAACTTGACATTATATTGTTTTATTTCTTAAAATTAACTTGACATAATTTTGTTTTATTTCTTAAAATTAACTTGACATAATTTTGTTTTATTTCTTAAAATTAACTTGACATAATTTTGTTTTATTTCTTAAAATTAACTTGACATAATTTTGTTTTATTTCTTAAAATTAACTTGACATAATTTTGTTTTATTTCTTAAAATTAACTTGACATTATATTGTTTTATTTCTTAAAATTAACTTGACATAATTTTGTTTTATTTCTTAAAATTAACTTGACATAATTTTGTTTTATTTCTTAAAATTAACTTGACATAATTTTGTTTTATTTCTTAAAATTAACTTGACATAATTTTGTTTTATTTCTTAAAATTAACTTGACATAATTTTGTTTTATTTCTTAAAATTAACTTGACATAATTTTGTTTTATTTCTTAAAATTAACTTGACATAATTTTGTTTTATTTCTTAAAATTAACTTGACATAATTTTGTTTTATTTCTTAAAATTAACTTGACATTATATTGTTTTATTTCTTAAAATTAACTTTACATAATTTTGTTTTATTTCTTAAAATTAACTTGACATAATTTTGTTTTATTTCTTAAAATTAACTTGACATTATATTGTTTTATTTCTTAAAATTAACTTGACATAATTTTGTTTTATTTCTTAAAATTAACTTGACATAATTTTATTTTATTTCTTATAATTAACTTTACATAATTTTGTTTTATTTCTTAAAATTAACTTGTCATAATTTTGTTTTATTTCTTAAAATTAACTTGACATAATTTTGATTTACTTCTTAAAATTAACTTGACATAATTTTGTTTTATTTCTTAAAATTAACTTGTCATAATTTTGTTTTATTTCTTAAAATTAACTTGACATAATTTTGATTTACTTCTTAAAATTAACTTGACATAATTTTGTTTTATTTCTTAAAATTAACTTGACATAATTTTGGTTTACTTCTTAAAATTAACTTGACGTAATTTTGATTTACTTCTTAAAATTAACTTGACATAATTTTGTTTATTTCTTAAAATTAACTTGACATAATTTTGTTTTATTTCTTAAAATTAACTTGACATTATATTGTTTTATTTCTTAAAATTAACTTTACATCATTTTGTTTTATTTCTTAAAATTAACTTGACATAATTTTGTTTTATTTCTTAAAATTAACTTGACATTATATTGTTTTATTTCTTAAAATTAACTTTACATAATTTTGTTTTATTTCTTAAAATTAACTTGACATAATTTTGTTTTATTTCTTAAAATTAACTTGACATAATTTTGTTTTATTTCTTAAAATTAACTTGACATAATTTTGTTTTATTTCTTAAAATTAACTTGACATAATTTTGTTTTATTTCTTAAAATTAACTTGACATAATTTTGTTTTATTTCTTAAAATTAACTTGACATTATATTGTTTTATTTCTTAAAATTAACTTTACATAATTTTGTTTTATTTCTTAAAATTAACTTGACATAATTTTGTTTTATTTCTTAAAATTAACTTGACATTATATTGTTTTATTTCTTAAAATTAACTTGACATAATTTTGTTTTATTTCTTAAAATTAACTTGACATAATTTTATTTTATTTCTTATAATTAACTTTACATAATTTTGTTTTATTTCTTAAAATTAACTTGTCATAATTTTGTTTTATTTCTTAAAATTAACTTGACATAATTTTGATTTACTTCTTAAAATTAACTTGACATAATTTTGTTTTATTTCTTAAAATTAACTTTACATAATTTTGTTTTATTTCTTAAAATTAACTTGACATAATTTTGTTTTATTTCTTAAAATTAACTTGACATAATTTTGTTTTATTTCTTAAAATTAACTTGACATAATTTTGTTTTATTTCTTAAAATTAACTTGACATAATTTTGTTTTATTTCTTAAAATTAACTTGACATTATATTGTTTTATTTCTTAAAATTAACTTGACATAATTTTGTTTTATTTCTTAAAATTAACTTGACATAATTTTGTTTTATTTCTTAAAATGAACTTGACATTATATTGTTTTATTTCTTAAAATTAACTTGACGTAATTTTGATTTACTTCTTAAAATTAACTTGACATAATTTTGTTTTATTTCTTAAAATTAACTTGACATAATTTTGTTTTATTTCTTAAAATTAACTTGACATTATATTGTTTTATTTCTTAAAATTAACTTGACATAATTTTGTTTTATTTCTTAAAATTAACTTGACATAATTTTGTTTTATTTCTTAAAATTAACTTGACATAATTTTGTTTTATTTCTTAAAATTAACTTGACATAATTTTGTTTTATTTCTTAAAATTAACTTGACATTATATTGTTTTATTTCTTAAAATTAACTTGACATAATTTTGGTTTACTTCTTAAAATTAACTTGACATAATTTTGATTTACTTCTTAAAATTAACTTGACATAATTTTGTTTTATTTCTTAAAATTAACTTGACATAATTTTGTTTTATTTCTTAAAATTAACTTGACATTATATTGTTTTATTTCTTAAAATTAACTTGACATAATTTTGTTTTATTTCTTAAAATTAACTTGACATAATTTTGTTTTATTTCTTAAAATTAACTTGACATAATTTTGTTTTATTTCTTAAAATTAACTTGACATTATATTGTTTTATTTCTTAAAATTAACTTGACATTATATTGTTTTATTTCTTAAAATTAACTTGACATTATATTGTTTTATTTCTTAAAATTAACTTGACATAATTTTGTTTTATTTCTTAAAATTAACTTGTCATAATTTTGTTTTATTTCTTAAAATTAACTTGACATAATTTTGATTTACTTCTTAAAATTAACTTTACATAATTTTGTTTTATTTCTTAAAATTAACTTTACATAATTTTGTTTTATTTCTTAAAATTAACTTGACATAATTTTGTTTTATTTCTTAAAATTAACTTGACATAATTTTGTTTTATTTCTTAAAATTAACTTGACATAATTTTGTTTTATTTCTTAAAATTAACTTGACATAATTTTGTTTTATTTCTTAAAATTAACTTGACATAATTTTGTTTTATTTCTTAAAATTAACTTGACATTATATTGTTTTATTTCTTAAAATTAACTTGACGTAATTTTGATTTACTTCTTAAAATTAACTTGACATAATTTTGTTTTATTTCTTAAAATTAACTTGACATAATTTTGTTTTATTTCTTAAAATTAACTTGACATTATATTGTTTTATTTCTTAAAATTAACTTGACATAATTTTGTTTTATTTCTTAAAATTAACTTGACATAATTTTGTTTTATTTCTTAAAATTAACTTGACATAATTTTGTTTTATTTCTTAAAATTAACTTGACATAATTTTGTTTTATTTCTTAAAATTAACTTGACATAATTTTGTTTTATTTCTTAAAATTAACTTGACATTATATTGTTTTATTTCTTAAAATTAACTTGACATAATTTTGTTTTATTTCTTAAAATTAACTTGACATAATTTTGTTTTATTTCTTAAAATTAACTTGACATTATATTGTTTTATTTCTTAAAATTAACTTTACATAATTTTGTTTTATTTCTTAAAATTAACTTGACATAATTTTGTTTTATTTCTTAAAATTAACTTGACATAATTTTGTTTTATTTCTTAAAATTAACTTGACATAATTTTGTTTTATTTCTTAAAATTAACTTGACATAATTTTGTTTTATTTCTTAAAATTAACTTGACATTATATTGTTTTATTTCTTAAAATTAACTTGACATAATTTTGTTTTATTTCTTAAAATTAACTTGACATAATTTTGTTTTATTTCTTAAAATGAACTTGACATTATATTGTTTTATTTCTTAAAATTAACTTGACGTAATTTTGATTTACTTCTTAAAATTAACTTGACATAATTTTGTTTTATTTCTTAAAATTAACTTGACATAATTTTGTTTTATTTCTTAAAATTAACTTGACATTATATTGTTTTATTTCTTAAAATTAACTTGACATAATTTTGTTTTATTTCTTAAAATTAACTTGACATAATTTTGTTTTATTTCTTAAAATTAACTTGACATAATTTTGTTTTATTTCTTAAAATTAACTTGACATAATTTTGTTTTATTTCTTAAAATTAACTTGACATTATATTGTTTTATTTCTTAAAATTAACTTGACATAATTTTGTTTTATTTCTTAAAATTAACTTGACATAATTTTGTTTTATTTCTTAAAATTAACTTGACATAATTTTGTTTTATTTCTTAAAATTAACTTGACATAATTTTGATTTACTTCTTAAAATTAACTTGACATAATTTTGTTTTATTTCTTAAAATTAACTTTACATAATTTTGTTTTATTTCTTAAAATTAACTTGACATAATTTTGTTTTATTTCTTAAAATTAACTTGACATAATTTTGTTTTATTTCTTAAAATTAACTTGACATAATTTTGTTTTATTTCTTAAAATTAACTTGACATAATTTTGTTTTATTTCTTAAAATTAACTTGACATTATATTGTTTTATTTCTTAAAATTAACTTGACATAATTTTGTTTTATTTCTTAAAATTAACTTGACATAATTTTGTTTTATTTCTTAAAATGAACTTGACATTATATTGTTTTATTTCTTAAAATTAACTTGACGTAATTTTGATTTACTTCTTAAAATTAACTTGACATAATTTTGTTTTATTTCTTAAAATTAACTTGACATAATTTTGTTTTATTTCTTAAAATTAACTTGACATTATATTGTTTTATTTCTTAAAATTAACTTGACATAATTTTGTTTTATTTCTTAAAATTAACTTGACATAATTTTGTTTTATTTCTTAAAATTAACTTGACATAATTTTGTTTTATTTCTTAAAATTAACTTGACATAATTTTGTTTTATTTCTTAAAATTAACTTGACATTATATTGTTTTATTTCTTAAAATTAACTTGACATAATTTTGGTTTACTTCTTAAAATTAACTTGACATAATTTTGATTTACTTCTTAAAATTAACTTGACATAATTTTGTTTTATTTCTTAAAATTAACTTGACATAATTTTGTTTTATTTCTTAAAATTAACTTGACATTATATTGTTTTATTTCTTAAAATTAACTTGACATAATTTTGTTTTATTTCTTAAAATTAACTTTACATAATTTTGTTTTATTTCTTAAAATTAACTTGTCATAATTTTGTTTTATTTCTTAAAATTAACTTGACATAATTTTGATTTACTTCTTAAAATTAACTTTACATAATTTTGTTTTATTTCTTAAAATTAACTTTACATAATTTTGTTTTATTTCTTAAAATTAACTTGACATAATTTTGTTTTATTTCTTAAAATTAACTTGACATAATTTTGTTTTATTTCTTAAAATTAACTTGACATAATTTTGTTTTATTTCTTAAAATTAACTTGACATAATTTTGTTTTATTTCTTAAAATTAACTTGACATAATTTTGTTTTATTTCTTAAAATTAACTTGACATTATATTGTTTTATTTCTTAAAATTAACTTGACGTAATTTTGATTTACTTCTTAAAATTAACTTGACATAATTTTGTTTTATTTCTTAAAATTAACTTGACATAATTTTGTTTTATTTCTTAAAATTAACTTGACATTATATTGTTTTATTTCTTAAAATTAACTTGACATAATTTTGTTTTATTTCTTAAAATTAACTTGACATAATTTTGTTTTATTTCTTAAAATTAACTTGACATAATTTTGTTTTATTTCTTAAAATTAACTTGACATAATTTTGTTTTATTTCTTAAAATTAACTTGACATAATTTTGTTTTATTTCTTAAAATTAACTTGACATTATATTGTTTTATTTCTTAAAATTAACTTGACATAATTTTGTTTTATTTCTTAAAATTAACTTGACATAATTTTGTTTTATTTCTTAAAATTAACTTGACATAATTTTGTTTTATTTCTTAAAATTAACTTGACATAATTTTGTTTTATTTCTTAAAATTAACTTGACATAATTTTGTTTTATTTCTTAAAATTAACTTGACATTATATTGTTTTATTTCTTAAAATTAACTTGACATAATTTTGTTTTATTTCTTAAAATTAACTTGACATAATTTTGTTTTATTTCTTAAAATGAACTTGACATTATATTGTTTTATTTCTTAAAATTAACTTGACGTAATTTTGATTTACTTCTTAAAATTAACTTGACATAATTTTGTTTTATTTCTTAAAATTAACTTGACATAATTTTGTTTTATTTCTTAAAATTAACTTGACATTATATTGTTTTATTTCTTAAAATTAACTTGACATAATTTTGTTTTATTTCTTAAAATTAACTTGACATAATTTTGTTTTATTTCTTAAAATTAACTTGACATAATTTTGTTTTATTTCTTAAAATTAACTTGACATAATTTTGTTTTATTTCTTAAAATTAACTTGACATTATATTGTTTTATTTCTTAAAATTAACTTTACATAATTTTGTTTTATTTCTTAAAATTAACTTGACATAATTTTGTTTTATTTCTTAAAATTAACTTGACATAATTTTGTTTTATTTCTTAAAATTAACTTGACATAATTTTGTTTTATTTCTTAAAATTAACTTGACATAATTTTGTTTTATTTCTTAAAATTAACTTGACATTATATTGTTTTATTTCTTAAAATTAACTTGACATAATTTTGTTTTATTTCTTAAAATTAACTTGACATAATTTTGTTTTATTTCTTAAAATGAACTTGACATTATATTGTTTTATTTCTTAAAATTAACTTGACGTAATTTTGATTTACTTCTTAAAATTAACTTGACATAATTTTGTTTTATTTCTTAAAATTAACTTGACATAATTTTGTTTTATTTCTTAAAATTAACTTGACATTATATTGTTTTATTTCTTAAAATTAACTTGACATAATTTTGTTTTATTTCTTAAAATTAACTTGACATAATTTTGTTTTATTTCTTAAAATTAACTTGACATAATTTTGTTTTATTTCTTAAAATTAACTTGACATAATTTTGTTTTATTTCTTAAAATTAACTTGAAATTATATTGTTTTATTTCTTAAAATTAACTTGACATAATTTTGTTTTATTTCTTAAAATTAACTTGACATAATTTTGTTTTATTTCTTAAAATTAACTTGACATAATTTTGTTTTATTTCTTAAAATTAACTTGACATAATTTTGTTTTATTTCTTAAAATTAACTAGACATTATATTGTTTTATTTCTTAAAATTAACTTTACATAATTTTGTTTTATTTCTTAAAATTAACTTGACATAATTTTGTTTTATTTCTTAAAATTAACTTGACATTATATTGTTTTATTTCATAAAATTAACTTTACATAATTTTGTTTTATTTCTTAAAATTAACTTTACATAATTTTGTTTTATTTCTTAAAATTAACTTGACATAATTTTGTTTTATTTCTTAAAATTAACTTGACATTATTTTGTTTTATTTCTTAAAATTAACTTGACATTATATTGTTTTATTTCTTAAAATTAACTTGTCATAATTTTGATTTACTTCTTAAAATTAACTTGACATAATTTTGATTTACTTCTTAAAATTAACTTGACATTATATTGTTTTATTTCTTAAAATTAACTTGACATAATTTTGTTTTATTTCTTAAAATTAACTTGACATAATTTTGTTTTATTTCTTATAATTAACTTTACATAATTTTGTTTTATTTCTTAAAATTAACTTGACATAATTTTGTTTTATTTCTTAAAATTAACTTGACATAATTTTGGTTTACTTCTTAAAATTAACTTGACATAATTTTGATTTACTTCTTAAAATTAACTTGACATAATTTTGTTTTATTTCTTAAAATTAACTTGACATAATTTTGTTTTATTTCTTAAAATTAACTTGACATTATATTGTTTTATTTCTTAAAATTAACTTGACATAATTTTGTTTTATTTCTTAAAATTAACTTTACATAATTTTGTTTTATTTCTTAAAATTAACTTGTCATAATTTTGTTTTATTTCTTAAAATTAACTTGACATAATTTTGATTTACTTCTTAAAATTAACTTTACATAATTTTGTTTTATTTCTTAAAATTAACTTTACATAATTTTGTTTTATTTCTTAAAATTAACTTGACATAATTTTGTTTTATTTCTTAAAATTAACTTGACATAATTTTGTTTTATTTCTTAAAATTAACTTGACATAATTTTGTTTTATTTCTTAAAATTAACTTGACATAATTTTGTTTTATTTCTTAAAATTAACTTGACATAATTTTGTTTTATTTCTTAAAATTAACTTGACATTATATTGTTTTATTTCTTAAAATTAACTTGACGTAATTTTGATTTACTTCTTAAAATTAACTTGACATAATTTTGTTTTATTTCTTAAAATTAACTTGACATAATTTTGTTTTATTTCTTAAAATTAACTTGACATTATATTGTTTTATTTCTTAAAATTAACTTTACATAATTTTGTTTTATTTCTTAAAATTAACTTGACATAATTTTGTTTTATTTCTTAAAATTAACTTGACATAATTTTGTTTTATTTCTTAAAATTAACTTGACATAATTTTGTTTTATTTCTTAAAATTAACTTGACATAATTTTGTTTTATTTCTTAAAATTAACTTGACATTATATTGTTTTATTTCTTAAAATTAACTTGACGTAATTTTGATTTACTTCTTAAAATTAACTTGACATAATTTTGTTTTATTTCTTAAAATTAACTTGACATAATTTTGTTTTATTTCTTAAAATTAACTTGACATTATATTGTTTTATTTCTTAAAATTAACTTGACATAATTTTGTTTTATTTCTTAAAATTAACTTGACATAATTTTGTTTTATTTCTTAAAATTAACTTGACATAATTTTGTTTTATTTCTTAAAATTAACTTGACATAATTTTGTTTTATTTCTTAAAATTAACTTGACATAATTTTGTTTTATTTCTTAAAATTAACTTGACATTATATTGTTTTATTTCTTAAAATTAACTTGACATAATTTTGTTTTATTTCTTAAAATTAACTTGACATAATTTTGTTTTATTTCTTAAAATTAACTTGACATTATATTGTTTTATTTCTTAAAATTAACTTTACATAATTTTGTTTTATTTCTTAAAATTAACTTGACATAATTTTGTTTTATTTCTTAAAATTAACTTGACATAATTTTGTTTTATTTCTTAAAATTAACTTGACATAATTTTGTTTTATTTCTTAAAATTAACTTGACATAATTTTGTTTTATTTCTTAAAATTAACTTGACATTATATTGTTTTATTTCTTAAAATTAACTTGACATAATTTTGTTTTATTTCTTAAAATTAACTTGACATAATTTTGTTTTATTTCTTAAAATGAACTTGACATTATATTGTTTTATTTCTTAAAATTAACTTGACGTAATTTTGATTTACTTCTTAAAATTAACTTGACATAATTTTGTTTTATTTCTTAAAATTAACTTGACATAATTTTGTTTTATTTCTTAAAATTAACTTGACATTATATTGTTTTATTTCTTAAAATTAACTTGACATAATTTTGTTTTATTTCTTAAAATTAACTTGACATAATTTTGTTTTATTTCTTAAAATTAACTTGACATAATTTTGTTTTATTTCTTAAAATTAACTTGACATAATTTTGTTTTATTTCTTAAAATTAACTTGACATTATATTGTTTTATTTCTTAAAATTAACTTGACATAATTTTGTTTTATTTCTTAAAATTAACTTGACATAATTTTGTTTTATTTCTTAAAATTAACTTGACATAATTTTGTTTTATTTCTTAAAATTAACTTGACATAATTTTGATTTACTTCTTAAAATTAACTTGACATAATTTTGTTTTATTTCTTAAAATTAACTTTACATAATTTTGTTTTATTTCTTAAAATTAACTTGACATAATTTTGTTTTATTTCTTAAAATTAACTTGACATAATTTTGTTTTATTTCTTAAAATTAACTTGACATAATTTTGTTTTATTTCTTAAAATTAACTTGACATAATTTTGTTTTATTTCTTAAAATTAACTTGACATTATATTGTTTTATTTCTTAAAATTAACTTGACATAATTTTGTTTTATTTCTTAAAATTAACTTGACATAATTTTGTTTTATTTCTTAAAATGAACTTGACATTATATTGTTTTATTTCTTAAAATTAACTTGACGTAATTTTGATTTACTTCTTAAAATTAACTTGACATAATTTTGTTTTATTTCTTAAAATTAACTTGACATAATTTTGTTTTATTTCTTAAAATTAACTTGACATTATATTGTTTTATTTCTTAAAATTAACTTGACATAATTTTGTTTTATTTCTTAAAATTAACTTGACATAATTTTGTTTTATTTCTTAAAATTAACTTGACATAATTTTGTTTTATTTCTTAAAATTAACTTGACATAATTTTGTTTTATTTCTTAAAATTAACTTGACATTATATTGTTTTATTTCTTAAAATTAACTTGACATAATTTTGGTTTACTTCTTAAAATTAACTTGACATAATTTTGATTTACTTCTTAAAATTAACTTGACATAATTTTGTTTTATTTCTTAAAATTAACTTGACATAATTTTGTTTTATTTCTTAAAATTAACTTGACATTATATTGTTTTATTTCTTAAAATTAACTTGACATAATTTTGTTTTATTTCTTAAAATTAACTTTACATAATTTTGTTTTATTTCTTAAAATTAACTTGTCATAATTTTGTTTTATTTCTTAAAATTAACTTGACATAATTTTGATTTACTTCTTAAAATTAACTTTACATAATTTTGTTTTATTTCTTAAAATTAACTTTACATAATTTTGTTTTATTTCTTAAAATTAACTTGACATAATTTTGTTTTATTTCTTAAAATTAACTTGACATAATTTTGTTTTATTTCTTAAAATTAACTTGACATAATTTTGTTTTATTTCTTAAAATTAACTTGACATAATTTTGTTTTATTTCTTAAAATTAACTTGACATAATTTTGTTTTATTTCTTAAAATTAACTTGACATTATATTGTTTTATTTCTTAAAATTAACTTGACGTAATTTTGATTTACTTCTTAAAATTAACTTGACATAATTTTGTTTTATTTCTTAAAATTAACTTGACATAATTTTGTTTTATTTCTTAAAATTAACTTGACATTATATTGTTTTATTTCTTAAAATTAACTTGACATAATTTTGTTTTATTTCTTAAAATTAACTTGACATAATTTTGTTTTATTTCTTAAAATTAACTTGACATAATTTTGTTTTATTTCTTAAAATTAACTTGACATAATTTTGTTTTATTTCTTAAAATTAACTTGACATTATATTGTTTTATTTCTTAAAATTAACTTGACATAATTTTGTTTTATTTCTTAAAATTAACTTGACATAATTTTGTTTTATTTCTTAAAATTAACTTGACATAATTTTGTTTTATTTCTTAAAATTAACTTGACATAATTTTGTTTTATTTCTTAAAATTAACTTGACATAATTTTGTTTTATTTCTTAAAATTAACTTGACATTATATTGTTTTATTTCTTAAAATTAACTTGACATAATTTTGTTTTATTTCTTAAAATTAACTTGACATAATTTTGTTTTATTTCTTAAAATGAACTTGACATTATATTGTTTTATTTCTTAAAATTAACTTGACGTAATTTTGATTTACTTCTTAAAATTAACTTGACATAATTTTGTTTTATTTCTTAAAATTAACTTGACATAATTTTGTTTTATTTCTTAAAATTAACTTGACATTATATTGTTTTATTTCTTAAAATTAACTTGACATAATTTTGTTTTATTTCTTAAAATTAACTTGACATAATTTTGTTTTATTTCTTAAAATTAACTTGACATAATTTTGTTTTATTTCTTAAAATTAACTTGACATAATTTTGTTTTATTTCTTAAAATTAACTTGACATTATATTGTTTTATTTCTTAAAATTAACTTTACATAATTTTGTTTTATTTCTTAAAATTAACTTGACATAATTTTGTTTTATTTCTTAAAATTAACTTGACATAATTTTGTTTTATTTCTTAAAATTAACTTGACATAATTTTGTTTTATTTCTTAAAATTAACTTGACATAATTTTGTTTTATTTCTTAAAATTAACTTGACATTATATTGTTTTATTTCTTAAAATTAACTTGACATAATTTTGTTTTATTTCTTAAAATTAACTTGACATAATTTTGTTTTATTTCTTAAAATGAACTTGACATTATATTGTTTTATTTCTTAAAATTAACTTGACGTAATTTTGATTTACTTCTTAAAATTAACTTGACATAATTTTGTTTTATTTCTTAAAATTAACTTGACATAATTTTGTTTTATTTCTTAAAATTAACTTGACATTATATTGTTTTATTTCTTAAAATTAACTTGACATAATTTTGTTTTATTTCTTAAAATTAACTTGACATAATTTTGTTTTATTTCTTAAAATTAACTTGACATAATTTTGTTTTATTTCTTAAAATTAACTTGACATAATTTTGTTTTATTTCTTAAAATTAACTTGACATTATATTGTTTTATTTCTTAAAATTAACTTGACATAATTTTGTTTTATTTCTTAAAATTAACTTGACATAATTTTGTTTTATTTCTTAAAATTAACTTGACATAATTTTGTTTTATTTCTTAAAATTAACTTGACATAATTTTGTTTTATTTCTTAAAATTAACTAGACATTATATTGTTTTATTTCTTAAAATTAACTTTACATAATTTTGTTTTATTTCTTAAAATTAACTTGACATAATTTTGTTTTATTTCTTAAAATTAACTTGACATTATATTGTTTTATTTCATAAAATTAACTTTACATAATTTTGTTTTATTTCTTAAAATTAACTTTACATAATTTTGTTTTATTTCTTAAAATTAACTTGACATAATTTTGTTTTATTTCTTAAAATTAACTTGACATTATTTTGTTTTATTTCTTAAAATTAACTTGACATTATATTGTTTTATTTCTTAAAATTAACTTGTCATAATTTTGATTTACTTCTTAAAATTAACTTGACATAATTTTGATTTACTTCTTAAAATTAACTTGACATTATATTGTTTTATTTCTTAAAATTAACTTGACATAATTTTGTTTTATTTCTTAAAATTAACTTGACATAATTTTGTTTTATTTCTTATAATTAACTTTACATAATTTTGTTTTATTTCTTAAAATTAACTTGACATAATTTTGTTTTATTTCTTAAAATTAACTTGACATAATTTTGGTTTACTTCTTAAAATTAACTTGACATAATTTTGATTTACTTCTTAAAATTAACTTGACATAATTTTGTTTTATTTCTTAAAATTAACTTGACATAATTTTGTTTTATTTCTTAAAATTAACTTGACATTATATTGTTTTATTTCTTAAAATTAACTTGACATAATTTTGTTTTATTTCTTAAAATTAACTTTACATAATTTTGTTTTATTTCTTAAAATTAACTTGTCATAATTTTGTTTTATTTCTTAAAATTAACTTGACATAATTTTGATTTACTTCTTAAAATTAACTTTACATAATTTTGTTTTATTTCTTAAAATTAACTTTACATAATTTTGTTTTATTTCTTAAAATTAACTTGACATAATTTTGTTTTATTTCTTAAAATTAACTTGACATAATTTTGTTTTATTTCTTAAAATTAACTTGACATAATTTTGTTTTATTTCTTAAAATTAACTTGACATAATTTTGTTTTATTTCTTAAAATTAACTTGACATAATTTTGTTTTATTTCTTAAAATTAACTTGACATTATATTGTTTTATTTCTTAAAATTAACTTGACGTAATTTTGATTTACTTCTTAAAATTAACTTGACATAATTTTGTTTTATTTCTTAAAATTAACTTGACATAATTTTGTTTTATTTCTTAAAATTAACTTGACATTATATTGTTTTATTTCTTAAAATTAACTTTACATAATTTTGTTTTATTTCTTAAAATTAACTTGACATAATTTTGTTTTATTTCTTAAAATTAACTTGACATAATTTTGTTTTATTTCTTAAAATTAACTTGACATAATTTTGTTTTATTTCTTAAAATTAACTTGACATAATTTTGTTTTATTTCTTAAAATTAACTTGACATTATATTGTTTTATTTCTTAAAATTAACTTGACATAATTTTGTTTTATTTCTTAAAATTAACTTGACATAATTTTGTTTTATTTCTTAAAATGAACTTGACATTATATTGTTTTATTTCTTAAAATTAACTTGACGTAATTTTGATTTACTTCTTAAAATTAACTTGACATAATTTTGTTTTATTTCTTAAAATTAACTTGACATAATTTTGTTTTATTTCTTAAAATTAACTTGACATTATATTGTTTTATTTCTTAAAATTAACTTGACATAATTTTGTTTTATTTCTTAAAATTAACTTGACATAATTTTGTTTTATTTCTTAAAATTAACTTGACATAATTTTGTTTTATTTCTTAAAATTAACTTGACATAATTTTGTTTTATTTCTTAAAATTAACTTGACATTATATTGTTTTATTTCTTAAAATTAACTTGACATAATTTTGTTTTATTTCTTAAAATTAACTTGACAAAATTTTGTTTTATTTCTTAAAATTAACTTTACATAATTTTGTTTTATTTCTTAAAATTAACTTGACATAATTTTGTTTTATTTCTTAAAATTAACTTGACATAATTTTGTTTTATTTCTTAAAATTAACTTGACATTATATTGTTTTATTTCTTAAAATTAACTTGACATAATTTTGTTTTATTTCTTAAAATTAACTTGACATAATTTTGTTTTATTTCTTAAAATTAACTTGACATTATATTGTTTTATTTCTTAAAATTAACTTGACATAATTTTGTTTTATTTCTTAAAATTAACTTGACATAATTTTGTTTTATTTCTTAAAATTAACTTGACATAATTTTGTTTTATTTCTTAAAATTAACTGGACATAATTTTGTTTTATTTCTTAAAATTAACTTGACATAATTTTGTTTTATTTCTTAAAATTAACTTGACATTATTTTGTTTTATTTCTTAAAATTAACTTGACATTATATTGTTTTATTTCTTAAAATTAACTTGTCATAATTTTGATTTACTTCTTAAAATTAACTTGACATAATTTTGATTTACTTCTTAAAATTAACTTGACATTATATTGTTTTATTTCTTAAAATTAACTTGACATAATTTTGTTTTATTTCTTAAAATTAACTTGACATAATTTTGTTTTATTTCTTATAATTAACTTTACATAATTTTGTTTTATTTCTTAAAATTAACTTGACATAATTTTGTTTTATTTCTTAAAATTAACTTGACATAATTTTGGTTTACTTCTTAAAATTAACTTGACATAATTTTGATTTACTTCTTAAAATTAACTTGACATAATTTTGTTTTATTTCTTAAAATTAACTTGACATAATTTTGTTTTATTTCTTAAAATTAACTTGACATTATATTGTTTTATTTCTTAAAATTAACTTGACATAATTTTGTTTTATTTCTTAAAATTAACTTTACATAATTTTGTTTTATTTCTTAAAATTAACTTGTCATAATTTTGTTTTATTTCTTAAAATTAACTTGACATAATTTTGATTTACTTCTTAAAATTAACTTGACATAATTTTGTTTTATTTCTTAAAATTAACTTGACATAATTTTGGTTTACTTCTTAAAATTAACTTGACATAATTTTGATTTACTTCTTAAAATTAACTTGACATAATTTTGTTTTATTTCTTAAAATTAACTTGACATAATTTTGTTTTATTTCTTAAAATTAACTTGACATAATTTTGTTTTATTTCTTAAAATTAACTTGACATAATTTTGTTTTATTTCTTAAAATTAACTTGACATAATTTTGTTTTATTTCTTAAAATTAACTTGACATTATATTGTTTTATTTCTTAAAATTAACTTGACGTAATTTTGATTTACTTCTTAAAATTAACTTGACATAATTTTGTTTTATTTCTTAAAATTAACTTGACATAATTTTGTTTTATTTCTTAAAATTAACTTGACATTATATTGTTTTATTTCTTAAAATTAACTTTACATAATTTTGTTTTATTTCTTAAAATTAACTTTACATAATTTTGTTTTATTTCTTAAAATTATCTTGACATAATTTTGTTTTATTTCTTAAAATTAACATGACATAATTTTGTTTTATTTCTTAAAATTAACTTGACATAATTTTGTTTTATTTCTTAAAATTAACTTGACATAATTTTGTTTTATTTCTTAAAATTAACTTGACATAATTTTGTTTTATTTCTTAAAATTAACTTGACATTATATTGTTTTATTTCTTAAAATTAACTTGACGTAATTTTGATTTACTTCTTAAAATTAACTTGACATAATTTTGTTTTATTTCTTAAAATTAACTTGACATAATGTTGTTTTATTTCTTAAAATTAACTTGACATTATATTGTTTTATTTCTTAAAATTAACTTGACATAATTTTGTTTTATTTCTTAAAATTAACTTGACATAATTTTGTTTTATTTCTTAAAATTAACTTGACATAATTTTGTTTTATTTCTTAAAATTAACTTGACATAATTTTGTTTTATTTCTTAAAATTAACTTGACATTATATTGTTTTATTTCTTAAAATTAACTTGACATAATTTTGTTTTATTTCTTAAAATTAACTTGACATAATTTTGTTTTATTTCTTAAAATTAACTTGACATAATTTTGTTTTATTTCTTAAAATTAACTTGACATAATTTTGTTTTATTTCTTAAAATTAACTTGACATTATATTGTTTTATTTCTTAAAATTAACTTGACATAATTTTGTTTTATTTCTTAAAATTAACTTGACATAATTTTGTTTTATTTCTTAAAATTAACTTGACATAATTTTGTTTTATTTCTTAAAATTAACTTGACATAATTTTGTTTTATTTCTTAAAATTAACTAGACATTATATTGTTTTATTTCTTAAAATTAACTTTACATAATTTTGTTTTATTTCTTAAAATTAACTTGACATAATTTTGTTTTATTTCTTAAAATTAACTTGACATTATATTGTTTTATTTCTTAAAATTAACTTGACATAATTTTGTTTTATTTCTTAAAATTAACTTTACATAATTTTGTTTTATTTCTTAAAATTAACTTGACATAATTTTGTTTTATTTCTTAAAATTAACTTGACATTATATTGTTTTATTTCTTAAAATTAACTTTACATAATTTTGTTTTATTTCTTAAAATTAACTTGACATAATTTTGTTTTATTTCTTAAAATTAACTTGACATTATATTGTTTTATTTCTTAAAATTAACTTGACATAATTTTGTTTTATTTCTTAAAATTAACTTTACATAATTTTGTTTTATTTCTTAAAATTAACTTGACATAATTTTGTTTTATTTCTTAAAATTAACTTGACATAATTTTGTTTTATTTCTTAAAATTAACTTGACATAATTTTGTTTTATTTCTTAAAATTAACTTGACATAATTTTGTTTTATTTCTTAAAATTAACTTGACATAATTTTGTTTTATTTCTTAAAATTAATTTGACATAATTTTGTTTTATTTCTTAAAATTAACTGGACATAATTTTGTATTATTTCTTAAAATTAACTTGACATAATTTTGTTTTATTTCTTAAAATTAACTTGACATTATTTTGTTTTATTTCTTAAAATTAACTTGACATTATATTGTTTTATTTCTTAAAATTAACTTGTCATAATTTTGATTTACTTCTTAAAATTAACTTGACATAATTTTGATTTACTTCTTAAAATTAACTTGACATTATATTGTTTTATTTCTTAAAATTAACTTTACATAATTTTGTTTTATTTCTTAAAATTAACTTTACATAATTTTGTTTTATTTCTTAAAATTAACTTGACATAATTTTGTTTTATTTCTTAAAATTAACATGACATAATTTTGTTTTATTTCTTAAAATTAACTTGACATAATTTTGTTTTATTTCTTAAAATTAACTTGACATAATTTTGTTTTATTTCTTAAAATTAACTTGACATAATTTTGTTTTATTTCTTAAAATTAACTTGACATTATATTGTTTTATTTCTTAAAATTAACTTGACGTAATTTTGATTTACTTCTTAAAATTAACTTGACATAATTTTGTTTTATTTCTTAAAATTAACTTGACATAATGTTGTTTTATTTCTTAAAATTAACTTGACATTATATTGTTTTATTTCTTAAAATTAACTTGACATAATTTTGTTTTATTTCTTAAAATTAACTTGACATAATTTTGTTTTATTTCTTAAAATTAACTTGACATAATTTTGTTTTATTTCTTAAAATTAACTTGACATAATTTTGTTTTATTTCTTAAAATTAACTTGACATTATATTGTTTTATTTCTTAAAATTAACTTGACATAATTTTGTTTTATTTCTTAAAATTAACTTGACATAATTTTGTTTTATTTCTTAAAATTAACTTGACATAATTTTGTTTTATTTCTTAAAATTAACTTGACATAATTTTGTTTTATTTCTTAAAATTAACTTGACATAATTTTGTTTTATTTCTTAAAATTAACTTGACATTATATTGTTTTATTTCTTAAAATTAACTTGACATAATTTTGTTTTATTTCTTAAAATTAACTTGACATAATTTTGTTTTATTTCTTAAAATTAACTTGACATAATTTTGTTTTATTTCTTAAAATTAACTTGACATAATTTTGTTTTATTTCTTAAAATTAACTTGACATAATTTTGTTTTATTTCTTAAAATTAACTTGACATAATTTTGTTTTATTTCTTAAAATTAACTAGACATTATATTGTTTTATTTCTTAAAATTAACTTTACATAATTTTGTTTTATTTCTTAAAATTAACTTGACATAATTTTGTTTTATTTCTTAAAATTAACTTGACATTATATTGTTTTATTTCTTAAAATTAACTTGACATAATTTTGTTTTATTTCTTAAAATTAACTTTACATAATTTTGTTTTATTTCTTAAAATTAACTTGACATAATTTTGTTTTATTTCTTAAAATTAACTTGACATTATATTGTTTTATTTCTTAAAATTAACTTTACATAATTTTGTTTTATTTCTTAAAATTAACTTGACATAATTTTGTTTTATTTCTTAAAATTAACTTGACATTATATTGTTTTATTTCTTAAAATTAACTTGACATAATTTTGTTTTATTTCTTAAAATTAACTTTACATAATTTTGTTTTATTTCTTAAAATTAACTTGACATAATTTTGTTTTATTTCTTAAAATTAACTTGACATAATTTTGTTTTATTTCTTAAAATTAACTTGACATAATTTTGTTTTATTTCTTAAAATTAACTTGACATAATTTTGTTTTATTTCTTAAAATTAACTTGACATAATTTTGTTTTATTTCTTAAAATTAACTTGACATAATTTTGTTTTATTTCTTAAAATTAACTGGACATAATTTTGTTTTATTTCTTAAAATTAACTTGACATAATTTTGTTTTATTTCTTAAAATTAACTTGACATTATTTTGTTTTATTTCTTAAAATTAACTTGACATTATATTGTTTTATTTCTTAAAATTAACTTGTCATAATTTTGATTTACTTCTTAAAATTAACTTGACATAATTTTGATTTACTTCTTAAAATTAACTTGACATTATATTGTTTTATTTCTTAAAATTAACTTGACATAATTTTGTTTTATTTCTTAAAATTAACTTGACATAATTTTGTTTTATTTCTTATAATTAACTTTACATAATTTTGTTTTATTTCTTAAAATTAACTTGTCATAATTTTGTTTTATTTCTTAAAATTAACTTGACATAATTTTGATTTACTTCTTAAAATTAACTTGACATAATTTTGTTTTATTTCTTAAAATTAACTTGACATAATTTTGGTTTACTTCTTAAAATTAACTTGACATAATTTTGATTTACTTCTTAAAATTAACTTGACATAATTTTGTTTTATTTCTTAAAATTAACTTGACATTATATTGTTTTATTTCTTAAAATTAACTTTACATAATTTTGTTTTATTTCTTAAAATTAACTTGACATAATTTTGTTTTATTTCTTAAAATTAACTTGACATTATATTGTTTTATTTCTTAAAATTAACTTGACGTAATTTTGATTTACTTCTTAAAATTAACTTGACATAATTTTGTTTTATTTCTTAAAATTAACTTGACATAATTTTGTTTTATTTCTTAAAATTAACTTGACATTATATTGTTTTATTTCTTAAAATTAACTAGACATTATATTGTTTTATTTCTTAAAATTAACTTGTCATAATTTTGATTTACTTCTTAAAATTAACTTGACATAATTTTGTTTTATTTCTTAAAATTAACTTGACATTATATTGTTTTATTTCTTAAAATTAACTTTACATAATTTTGTTTTATTTCTTAAAATTAACTTGACATAATTTTGTTTTATTTCTTAAAATTAACTTGACATAATTTTGTTTTATTTCTTAAAATTAACTTGACATAATTTTGTTTTATTTCTTAAAATTAACTTGACATAATTTTGTTTTATTTCTTAAAATTAACTTGACATTATATTGTTTTATTTCTTAAAATTAACTTGACATAATTTTGTTTTATTTCTTAAAATTAACTTGACATAATTTTGTTTTATTTCTTAAAATTAACTTGACATTATATTGTTTTATTTCTTAAAATTAACTTGACGTAATTTTGATTTACTTCTTAAAATTAACTTGACATAATTTTGTTTTATTTCTTAAAATTAACTTGACATAATTTTGTTTTATTTCTTAAAATTAACTTGACATTATATTGTTTTATTTCTTAAAATTAACTTGACATAATTTTGTTTTATTTCTTAAAATTAACTTGACATAATTTTGTTTTATTTCTTAAAATTAACTTGACATAATTTTGTTTTATTTCTTAAAATTAACTTGACATAATTTTGTTTTATTTCTTAAAATTAACTTGACATTATATTGTTTTATTTCTTAAAATTAACTTGACATAATTTTGTTTTATTTCTTAAAATTAACTTGACATAATTTTGTTTTATTTCTTAAAATTAACTTGACATAATTTTGTTTTATTTCTTAAAATTAACTTGACATAATTTTGTTTTATTTCTTAAAATTAACTTGACATAATTTTGTTTTATTTCTTAAAATTAACTAGACATTATATTGTTTTATTTCTTAAAATTAACTTTACATAATTTTGTTTTATTTCTTAAAATTAACTTGACATAATTTTGTTTTATTTCTTAAAATTAACTTGACATTATATTGTTTCATTTCTTAAAATTAACTTTACATAATTTTGTTTTATTTCTTAAAATTAACTTTACATAATTTTGTTTTATTTCTTAAAATTAACTTGACATAATTTTGTTTTATTTCTTAAAATTAACTTGACATAATTTTGGTTTACTTCTTAAAATTAACTTGACATAATTTTGTTTTATTTCTTAAAATTAACTTGACATTATATTGTTTTATTTCTTAAAATTAACTTTACATAATTTTGTTTTATTTCTTAAAATTAACTTGACATAATTTTGTTTTATTTCTTAAAATTAACTTGACATTATATTGTTTTATTTCTTAAAATTAACTTGACGTAATTTTGATTTACTTCTTAAAATTAACTTGACATAATTTTGTTTTATTTCTTAAAATTAACTTGACATAATTTTGTTTTATTTCTTAAAATTAACTTGACATTATATTGTTTTATTTCTTAAAATTAACTTGACGTAATTTTGATTTACTTCTTAAAATTAACTTGACATAATTTTGTTTTATTTCTTAAAATTAACTTGACATAATTTTGTTTTATTTCTTAAAATTAACTTGACATTATATTGTTTTATTTCTTAAAATTAACTTGACATAATTTTGTTTTATTTCTTAAAATTAACTTGACATAATTTTGTTTTATTTCTTAAAATTAACTTGACATTATATTGTTTTATTTCTTAAAATTAACTTGACGTAATTTTGATTAACTTCTTAAAATTAACTTGACATAATTTTGTTTTATTTCTTAAAATTAACTTGACATAATTTTGTTTTATTTCTTAAAATTAACTTGACATTATATTGTTTTATTTCTTAAAATTAACTTGACATAATTTTGTTTTATTTCTTAAAATTAACTTGACATAATTTTGTTTTATTTCTTAAAATTAACTTGACATAATTTTGTTTTATTTCTTAAAATTAACTTGACATAATTTTGTTTTATTTCTTAAAATTAACTTGACATTATATTGTTTTATTTCTTAAAATTAACTTGACATAATTTTGTTTTATTTCTTAAAATTAACTTGACATAATTTTGTTTTATTTCTTAAAATTAACTTGACATAATTTTGTTTTATTTCTTAAAATTAACTTGACATAATTTTGTTTTATTTCTTAAAATTAACTTGACATAATTTTGTTTTATTTCTTAAAATTAACTTGACATTATATTGTTTTATTTCTTAAAATTAACTTGACATAATTTTGTTTTATTTCTTAAAATTAACTTGACATAATTTTGTTTTATTTCTTAAAATTAACTTGACATAATTTTGTTTTATTTCTTAAAATTAACTTGACATAATTTTGTTTTATTTCTTAAAATTAACTAGACATTATATTGTTTTATTTCTTAAAATTAACTTTACATAATTTTGTTTTATTTCTTAAAATTAACTTGACATAATTTTGTTTTATTTCTTAAAATTAACTTGACATTATATTGTTTCATTTCTTAAAATTAACTTTACATAATTTTGTTTTATTTCTTAAAATTAACTTTACATAATTTTGTTTTATTTCTTAAAATTAACTTGACATAATTTTGTTTTATTTCTTAAAATTAACTTGACATAATTTTGGTTTACTTCTTAAAATTAACTTGACATAATTTTGTTTTATTTCTTAAAATTAACTTGACATTATATTGTTTTATTTCTTAAAATTAACTTGACATAATTTTGTTTTATTTCTTAAAATTAACTTGACATAATTTTGTTTTATTTCTTAAAATTAACTTGACATTATATTGTTTTATTTCTTAAAATTAACTTGACGTAATTTTGATTTACTTCTTAAAATTAACTTGACATAATTTTGTTTTATTTCTTAAAATTAACTTGACATAATTTTGTTTTATTTCTTAAAATTAACTTGACATTATATTGTTTTATTTCTTAAAATTAACTTGACATAATTTTGTTTTATTTCTTAAAATTAACTTGACATAATTTTGTTTTATTTCTTAAAATTAACTTGACATAATTTTGTTTTATTTCTTAAAATTAACTTGACATAATTTTGTTTTATTTCTTAAAATTAACTTGACATAATTTTGTTTTATTTCTTAAAATTAACTTGACATAATTTTGTTTTATTTCTTAAAATTAACTTGACATAATTTTGTTTTATTTCTTAAAATTAACTTGACATAATTTTGTTTTATTTCTTAAAATTAACTTGACATAATTTTGTTTTATTTCTTAAAATTAACTTGACATTATATTGTTTTATTTCTTAAAATTAACTTGACATAATTTTGTTTTATTTCTTAAAATTAACTTGACATAATTTTGTTTTATTTCTTAAAATTAACTTGACATAATTTTGTTTTATTTCTTAAAATTAACTTGACATAATTTTGTTTTATTTCTTAAAATTAACTAGACATTATATTGTTTTATTTCTTAAAATTAACTTTACATAATTTTGTTTTATTTCTTAAAATTAACTTGACATAATTTTGTTTTATTTCTTAAAATTAACTTGACATTATATTGTTTCATTTCTTAAAATTAACTTTACATAATTTTGTTTTATTTCTTAAAATTAACTTTACATAATTTTGTTTTATTTCTTAAAATTAACTTGACATAATTTTGTTTTATTTCTTAAAATTAACTTGACATAATTTTGGTTTACTTCTTAAAATTAACTTGACATAATTTTGATTTACTTCTTAAAATTAACTTGACATAATTTTGTTTTATTTCTTAAAATTAACTTGACATAATTTTGTTTTATTTCTTAAAATTAACTTGACATAATTTTGTTTTATTTCTTAAAATTAACTTGACATAATTTTGTTTTATTTCTTAAAATTAACTTGACATAATTTTGTTTTATTTCTTAAAATTAACTTGACATTATATTGTTTTATTTCTTAAAATTAACTTGACGTAATTTTGATTTACTTCTTAAAATTAACTTGACATAATTTTGTTTTATTTCTTAAAATTAACTTGACATAATTTTGTTTTATTTCTTAAAATTAACATGACATTATATTGTTTTATTTCTTAAAATTAACTTTACATAATTTTGTTTTATTTCTTAAAATTAACTTGACATAATTTTGTTTTATTTCTTAAAATTAACTTGACATAATTTTGTTTTATTTCTTAAAATTAACTTGATATAATTTTGTTTTATTTCTTAAAATTAACTTGACATAATTTTGTTTTATTTCTTAAAATTAACTTGACATTATATTGTTTTATTTCTTAAAATTAACTTGACATAATTTTGTTTTATTTCTTAAAATTAACTTGACATAATTTTGTTTTATTTCTTAAAATTAACGTGACATTATATTGTTTTATTTCTTAAAATTAACTTGACGTAATTTTGATTTACTTCTTAAAATTAACTTGACATAATTTTGTTTTATTTCTTAAAATTAACTTGACATAATTTTGTTTTATTTCTTAAAATTAACTTGACATTATATTGTTTTATTTCTTAAAATTAACTTGACATAATTTTGTTTTATTTCTTAAAATTAACTTGACATAATTTTGTTTTATTTCTTAAAATTAACTTGACATAATTTTGTTTTATTTCTTAAAATTATATTGACATAATTTTGTTTTATTTCTTAAAATTAACTTGACATTATATTGTTTTATTTCTTAAAATTAACTTGACATAATTTTGTTTTATTTCTTAAAATTAACTTGACATAATTTTGTTTTATTTCTTAAAATTAACTTGACATAATTTCGTTTTATTTCTTAAAATTAACTTGACATAATTTTGTTTTATTTCTTAAAATTAACTTGACATAATTTTGTTTTATTTCTTAAAATTAACTTGACATAATTTTGTTTTATTTCTTAAAATTAACTTGACATAATTTTGTTTTATTTCTTAAAATTAACTTGACATAATTTTGGTTTACTTCTTAAAATTAACTTGACATAATTTTGTTTTATTTCTTAAAATTAACTTGACATAATTTTGTTTTATTTCTTAAAATTAACTTGACATAATTTTGTTTTATTTCTTAAAATTAACTTGACATTATATTGTTTTATTTCTTAAAATTAACTTGACATAATTTTGTTTTATTTCTTAAAATTAACTTTACATAATTTTGTTTTATTTCTTAAAATTAACTTGACATAATTTTGTTTTATTTCTTAAAATTAACTTGACATAATTTTGTTTTATTTCTTAAAATTAACTTGACATAATTTTGTTTTATTTCTTAAAATTAACTTGACATAATTTTGTTTTATTTCTTAAAATTAACTTGACATTATATTGTTTTATTTCTTAAAATTAACTTGACGTAATTTTGATTTACTTCTTAAAATTAACTTGACATAATTTTGTTTTATTTCTTAAAATTAACTTGACATAATTTTGTTTTATTTCTTAAAATTAACATGACATTATATTGTTTTATTTCTTAAAATTAACTTTACATAATTTTGTTTTATTTCTTAAAATTAACTTGACATAATTTTGTTTTATTTCTTAAAATTAACTTGACATAATTTTGTTTTATTTCTTAAAATTAACTTGATATAATTTTGTTTTATTTCTTAAAATTAACTTGACATAATTTTGTTTTATTTCTTAAAATTAACTTGACATTATATTGTTTTATTTCTTAAAATTAACTTGACATAATTTTGTTTTATTTCTTAAAATTAACTTGACATAATTTTGTTTTATTTCTTAAAATTAACGTGACATTATATTGTTTTATTTCTTAAAATTAACTTGACGTAATTTTGATTTACTTCTTAAAATTAACTTGACATAATTTTGTTTTATTTCTTAAAATTAACTTGACATAATTTTGTTTTATTTCTTAAAATTAACTTGACATTATATTGTTTTATTTCTTAAAATTAACTTGACGTAATTTTGATTTACTTCTTAAAATTAACTTGACATAATTTTGTTTTATTTCTTAAAATTAACGTGACATTATATTGTTTTATTTCTTAAAATTAACTTGACGTAATTTTGATTTACTTCTTAAAATTAACTTGACATAATTTTGTTTTATTTCTTAAAATTAACGTGACATTATATTGTTTTATTTCTTAAAATTAACTTGACGTAATTTTGATTTACTTCTTAAAATTAACTTGACATAATTTTGTTTTATTTCTTAAAATTAACTTGACATAATTTTGTTTTATTTCTTAAAATTAACTTGACATTATATTGTTTTATTTCTTAAAATTAACTTGACGTAATTTTGATTTACTTCTTAAAATTAACTTGACATAATTTTGTTTTATTTCTTAAAATTAACTTGATATAATTTTGTTTTATTTCTTAAAATTAACTTGACATAATTTTGTTTTATTTCTTAAAATTAACTTGACATTATATTGTTTTATTTCTTAAAATTAACTTGACATAATTTTGTTTTATTTCTTAAAATTAACTTGACATAATTTTGTTTTATTTCTTAAAATTAACGTGACATTATATTGTTTTATTTCTTAAAATTAACTTGACGTAATTTTGATTTACTTCTTAAAATTAACTTGACATAATTTTGTTTTATTTCTTAAAATTAACTTGACATAATTTTGTTTTATTTCTTAAAATTAACTTGACATTATATTGTTTTATTTCTTAAAATTAACTTGACGTAATTTTGATTTACTTCTTAAAATTAACTTGACATAATTTTGTTTTATTTCTTAAAATTAACGTGACATTATATTGTTTTATTTCTTAAAATTAACTTGACGTAATTTTGATTTACTTATTAAAATTAACTTGACATAATTTTGTTTTATTTCTTAAAATTAACGTGACATTATATTGTTTTATTTCTTAAAATTAACTTGACGTAATTTTGATTTACTTCTTAAAATTAACTTGACATAATTTTGTTTTATTTCTTAAAATTAACTTGACATAATTTTGTTTTATTTCTTAAAATTAACTTGACATTATATTGTTTTATTTCTTAAAATTAACTTGACGTAATTTTGATTTACTTCTTAAAATTAACTTGACATAATTTTGTTTTATTTCTTAAAATTAACTTGACATAATTTTGTTTTATTTCTTAAAATTAACTTGACATAATTTTGTTTTATTTCTTAAAATTAACTTGACATAATTTTGTTTTATTTCTTAAAATTATATTGACATAATTTTGTTTTATTTCTTAAAATTAACTTGACATTATATTGTTTTATTTCTTAAAATTAACTTGACATAATTTTGTTTTATTTCTTAAAATTAACTTGACATAATTTTGTTTTATTTCTTAAAATTAACTTGACATAATTTTGTTTTATTTCTTAAAATTAACTTGACATAATTTTGTTTTATTTCTTAAAATTAACTTGACATAATTTTGTTTTATTTCTTAAAATTAACTTGACATAATTTTGTTTTATTTCTTAAAATTAACTTGACATAATTTTGTTTTATTTCTTAAAATTAACTTGACATAATTTTGTTTTATTTCTTAAAATTAACTTGACATTATATTGTTTTATTTCTTAAAATTAACTTGACGTAATTTTGATTTACTTCTTAAAATTAACTTGACATAATTTTGTTTTATTTCTTAAAATTAACTTGACATAATTTTGTTTTATTTCTTAAAATTAACATGACATTATATTGTTTTATTTCTTAAAATTAACTTTACATAATTTTGTTTTATTTCTTAAAATTAACTTGACATAATTTTGTTTTATTTCTTAAAATTAACTTGACATAATTTTGTTTTATTTCTTAAAATTAACTTGATATAATTTTGTTTTATTTCTTAAAATTAACTTGACATAATTTTGTTTTATTTCTTAAAATTAACTTGACATTATATTGTTTTATTTCTTAAAATTAACTTGACATAATTTTGTTTTATTTCTTAAAATTAACTTGACATAATTTTGTTTTATTTCTTAAAATTAACGTGACATTATATTGTTTTATTTCTTAAAATTAACTTGACGTAATTTTGATTTACTTCTTAAAATTAACTTGACATAATTTTGTTTTATTTCTTAAAATTAACTTGACATAATTTTGTTTTATTTCTTAAAATTAACTTGACATTATATTGTTTTATTTCTTAAAATTAACTTGACATAATTTTGTTTTATTTCTTAAAATTAACTTGACATAATTTTGTTTTATTTCTTAAAATTAACTTGACATAATTTTGTTTTATTTCTTAAAATTATATTGACATAATTTTGTTTTATTTCTTAAAATTAACTTGACATTATATTGTTTTATTTCTTAAAATTAACTTGACATAATTTTGTTTTATTTCTTAAAATTAACTTGACATAATTTTGTTTTATTTCTTAAAATTAACTTGACATAATTTCGTTTTATTTCTTAAAATTAACTTGACATAATTTTGTTTTATTTCTTAAAATTAACTTGACATAATTTTGTTTTATTTCTTAAAATTAACTTGACATAATTTTGTTTTATTTCTTAAAATTAACTTGACATAATTTTGTTTTATTTCTTAAAATTAACTTGACATAATTTTGGTTTACTTCTTAAAATTAACTTGACATAATTTTGTTTTATTTCTTAAAATTAACTTGACATAATTTTGTTTTATTTCTTAAAATTAACTTGACATAATTTTGTTTTATTTCTTAAAATTAACTTGACATTATATTGTTTTATTTCTTAAAATTAACTTGACATAATTTTGTTTTATTTCTTAAAATTAACTTTACATAATTTTGTTTTATTTCTTAAAATTAACTTGACATAATTTTGTTTTATTTCTTAAAATTAACTTGACATAATTTTGTTTTATTTCTTAAAATTAACTTGACATAATTTTGTTTTATTTCTTAAAATTAACTTGACATAATTTTGTTTTATTTCTTAAAATTAACTTGACATTATATTGTTTTATTTCTTAAAATTAACTTGACGTAATTTTGATTTACTTCTTAAAATTAACTTGACATAATTTTGTTTTATTTCTTAAAATTAACTTGACATAATTTTGTTTTATTTCTTAAAATTAACATGACATTATATTGTTTTATTTCTTAAAATTAACTTTACATAATTTTGTTTTATTTCTTAAAATTAACTTGACATAATTTTGTTTTATTTCTTAAAATTAACTTGACATAATTTTGTTTTATTTCTTAAAATTAACTTGATATAATTTTGTTTTATTTCTTAAAATTAACTTGACATAATTTTGTTTTATTTCTTAAAATTAACTTGACATTATATTGTTTTATTTCTTAAAATTAACTTGACATAATTTTGTTTTATTTCTTAAAATTAACTTGACATAATTTTGTTTTATTTCTTAAAATTAACGTGACATTATATTGTTTTATTTCTTAAAATTAACTTGACGTAATTTTGATTTACTTCTTAAAATTAACTTGACATAATTTTGTTTTATTTCTTAAAATTAACTTGACATAATTTTGTTTTATTTCTTAAAATTAACTTGACATTATATTGTTTTATTTCTTAAAATTAACTTGACGTAATTTTGATTTACTTCTTAAAATTAACTTGACATAATTTTGTTTTATTTCTTAAAATTAACGTGACATTATATTGTTTTATTTCTTAAAATTAACTTGACGTAATTTTGATTTACTTCTTAAAATTAACTTGACATAATTTTGTTTTATTTCTTAAAATTAACGTGACATTATATTGTTTTATTTCTTAAAATTAACTTGACGTAATTTTGATTTACTTCTTAAAATTAACTTGACATAATTTTGTTTTATTTCTTAAAATTAACTTGACATAATTTTGTTTTATTTCTTAAAATTAACTTGACATTATATTGTTTTATTTCTTAAAATTAACTTGACGTAATTTTGATTTACTTCTTAAAATTAACTTGACATAATTTTGTTTTATTTCTTAAAATTAACTTGATATAATTTTGTTTTATTTCTTAAAATTAACTTGACATAATTTTGTTTTATTTCTTAAAATTAACTTGACATTATATTGTTTTATTTCTTAAAATTAACTTGACATAATTTTGTTTTATTTCTTAAAATTAACTTGACATAATTTTGTTTTATTTCTTAAAATTAACGTGACATTATATTGTTTTATTTCTTAAAATTAACTTGACGTAATTTTGATTTACTTCTTAAAATTAACTTGACATAATTTTGTTTTATTTCTTAAAATTAACTTGACATAATTTTGTTTTATTTCTTAAAATTAACTTGACATTATATTGTTTTATTTCTTAAAATTAACTTGACGTAATTTTGATTTACTTCTTAAAATTAACTTGACATAATTTTGTTTTATTTCTTAAAATTAACGTGACATTATATTGTTTTATTTCTTAAAATTAACTTGACGTAATTTTGATTTACTTATTAAAATTAACTTGACATAATTTTGTTTTATTTCTTAAAATTAACGTGACATTATATTGTTTTATTTCTTAAAATTAACTTGACGTAATTTTGATTTACTTCTTAAAATTAACTTGACATAATTTTGTTTTATTTCTTAAAATTAACTTGACATAATTTTGTTTTATTTCTTAAAATTAACTTGACATTATATTGTTTTATTTCTTAAAATTAACTTGACGTAATTTTGATTTACTTCTTAAAATTAACTTGACATAATTTTGTTTTATTTCTTAAAATTAACTTGACATAATTTTGTTTTATTTCTTAAAATTAACTTGACATAATTTTGTTTTATTTCTTAAAATTAACTTGACATAATTTTGTTTTATTTCTTAAAATTATATTGACATAATTTTGTTTTATTTCTTAAAATTAACTTGACATTATATTGTTTTATTTCTTAAAATTAACTTGACATAATTTTGTTTTATTTCTTAAAATTAACTTGACATAATTTTGTTTTATTTCTTAAAATTAACTTGACATAATTTTGTTTTATTTCTTAAAATTAACTTGACATAATTTTGTTTTATTTCTTAAAATTAACTTGACATAATTTTGTTTTATTTCTTAAAATTAACTTGACATAATTTTGTTTTATTTCTTAAAATTAACTTGACATAATTTTGTTTTATTTCTTAAAATTAACTTGACATAATTTTGGTTTACTTCTTAAAATTAACTTGACATAATTTTGTTTTATTTCTTAAAATTAACTTGACATAATTTTGTTTTATTTCTTAAAATTAACTTGACATAATTTTGTTTTATTTCTTAAAATTAACTTGACATTATATTGTTTTATTTCTTAAAATTAACTTGACATAATTTTGTTTTATTTCTTAAAATTAACTTTACATAATTTTGTTTTATTTCTTAAAATTAACTTGTCATAATTTTGTTTTATTTCTTAAAATTAACTTGACATAATTTTGATTTACTTCTTAAAATTAACTTGACATAATTTTGTTTTATTTCTTAAAATTAACTTGACATAATTTTGGTTTACTTCTTAAAATTAACTTGACATAATTTTGATTTACTTCTTAAAATTAACTTGACATAATTTTGTTTTATTTCTTAAAATTAACTTGACATAATTTTGTTTTATTTCTTAAAATTAACTTGACATAATTTTGTTTTATTTCTTAAAATTAACTTGACATAATTTTGTTTTATTTCTTAAAATTAACTTGACATAATTTTGTTTTATTTCTTAAAATTAACTTGACGTAATTTTGATTTACTTCTTAAAATTAACTTGACATAATTTTGTTTTATTTCTTAAAATTAACTTGACATAATTTTGGTTTACTTCTTAAAATTAACTTGACATAATTTTGATTTACTTCTTAAAATTAACTTGACATTATATTGTTTTATTTCTTAAAATTAACTTGACATAATTTTGTTTTATTTCTTAAAATTAACTTGACATAATTTTGTTTTATTTCTTATAATTAACTTTACATAATTTTGTTTTATTTCTTAAAATTAACTTGTCATAATTTTGTTTTATTTCTTAAAATTAACTTGACATAATTTTGGTTTACTTCTTAAAATTAACTTGACATAATTTTGATTTACTTCTTAAAATTAACTTGACATAATTTTGTTTTATTTCTTAAAATTAACTTGACATAATTTTGTTTTATTTCTTAAAATTAACTTGACATTATATTGTTTTATTTCTTAAAATTAACTTGACATAATTTTGTTTTATTTCTTAAAATTAACTTTACATAATTTTGTTTTATTTCTTAAAATTAACTTGTCATAATTTTGTTTTATTTCTTAAAATTAACTTGACATAATTTTGATTTACTTCTTAAAATTAACTTGACATAATTTTGTTTTATTTCTTAAAATTAACTTGACATAATTTTGGTTTACTTCTTAAAATTAACTTGACATAATTTTGATTTACTTCTTAAAATTAACTTGACATAATTTTGTTTTATTTCTTAAAATTAACTTTACATAATTTTGTTTTATTTCTTAAAATTAACTTTACATAATTTTGTTTTATTTCTTAAAATTAACTTGACATAATTTTGTTTTATTTCTTAAAATTAACTTGACATAATTTTGTTTTATTTCTTAAAATTAACTTGACATAATTTTGTTTTATTTCTTAAAATTAACTTGACATAATTTTGTTTTATTTCTTAAAATTAACTTGACATAATTTTGTTTTATTTCTTAAAATTAACTTGACATTATATTGTTTTATTTCTTAAAATTAACTTGACGTAATTTTGATTTACTTCTTAAAATTAACTTGACATAATTTTGTTTTATTTCTTAAAATTAACTTGACATTATATTGTTTTATTTCTTAAAATTAACTTTACATAATTTTGTTTTTATTTCTTAAAATTAACTTGACATAATTTTGTTTTATTTCTTAAAATTAACTTGACATAATTTTGTTTTATTTCTTAAAATTAACTTGACATAATTTTGTTTTATTTCTTAAAATTAACTTGACATAATTTTGTTTTATTTCTTAAAATTAACTTGACATTATATTGTTTTATTTCTTAAAATTAACTTGACATAATTTTGTTTTATTTCTTAAAATTAACTTGACATAATTTTGTTTTATTTCTTAAAATTAACGTGACATTATATTGTTTTATTTCTTAAAATTAACTTCACGTAATTTTGATTTACTTCTTAAAATTAACTTGACATAATTTTGTTTTATTTCTTAAAATTAACTTGACATAATTTTGTTTTATTTCTTAAAATTAACTTGACATTATATTGTTTTATTTCTTAAAATTAACTTGACATAATTATGTTTTATTTCTTAAAATTAACTTGACATAATTTTGTTTTATTTCTTAAAATTAACTTGACATAATTTTGTTTTATTTCTTAAAATTATATTGATATAATTTTGTTTTATTTCTTAAAATTAACTTGACATTATATTGTTTTATTTCTTAAAATTAACTTGACATAATTTTGTTTTATTTCTTAAAATTAACTTGACATAATTTTGTTTTATTTCTTAAAATTAACTTGACATAATTTTGTTTTATTTCTTAAAATTAACTTGACATAATTTTGTTTTATTTCTTAAAATTACCTTGACATAATTTTGTTTTATTTCTTAAAATTAACTTGACATAATTTTGTTTTATTTCTTAAAATTAACTTGACATTATATTGTTTTATTTCTTAAAATTAACTTGACATAATTTTGTTTTATTTCTTAAAATTAACTTTACATAATTTTGTTTTATTTCTTAAAATTAACTTGTCATAATTTTGTTTTATTTCTTAAAATTAACTTGACATAATTTTGATTTACTTCTTAAAATTAACTTGACATAATTTTGTTTTATTTCTTAAAATTAACTTGACATAATTTTGGTTTACTTCTTAAAATTAACTTGACATAATTTTGATTTACTTCTTAAAATTAACTTGACATAATTTTGTTTTATTTCTTAAAATTAACTTGACATAATTTTGTTTTATTTCTTAAAATTAACTTGACATTATATTGTTTTATTTCTTAAAATTAACTTTACATAATTTTGTTTTATTTCTTAAAATTAACTTGACATAATTTTGTTTTATTTCTTAAAATTAACTTGACATAATTTTGTTTTATTTCTTAAAATTAACTTGACATAATTTTGTTTTATTTCTTAAAATTAACTTGACATTATATTGTTTTATTTCTTAAAATTAACTTGACATAATTTTGTTTTATTTCTTAAAATTAACTTGACATAATTTTGTTTTATTTCTTAAAATTAACGTGACATTATATTGTTTTATTTCTTAAAATTAACTTGACGTAATTTTGATTTACTTCTTAAAATTAACTTGACATAATTTTGTTTTATTTCTTAAAATTAACTTGACATAATTTTGTTTTATTTCTTAAAATTAACTTGACATTATATTGTTTTATTTCTTAAAATTAACTTGACATAATTTTGTTTTATTTCTTAAAATTAACTTGACATAATTTTGTTTTATTTCTTAAAATTAACTTGACATAATTTTGTTTTATTTCTTAAAATTAACTTGACATAATTTTGTTTTATTTCTTAAAATTAACTTGACATAATTTTGTTTTATTTCTTAAAATTAACTTGACATAATTTTGTTTTATTTCTTAAAATTAACTTGACATAATTTTGTTTTATTTCTTAAAATTAACTTGACATAATTTTGTTTTATTTCTTAAAATAACTTGACATTATATTGTTTTATTTCTTAAAATTAACTTGACATAATTTTGTTTTATTTCTTAAAATTAACTTGACATAATTTTGTTTTATTTCTTAAAATTAACTTGACATTATATTGTTTTATTTCTTAAAATTAACTTGACATAATTTTGTTTTATTTCTTAAAATTAACTTGACATAATTTTGTTTTATTTCTTAAAATTAACTTGACATTATATTGTTTTATTTCTTAAAATTAACTTGACATAATTTTGTTTTATTTCTTAAAATTAACTTGACATAATTTTGTTTTATTTCTTAAAATTAACTTGACATAATTTTGTTTTATTTCTTAAAATTAACTTGACATAATTTTGTTTTATTTCTTAAAATTAACTTGACATAATTTTGTTTTATTTCTTAAAATTAACTTGACATAATTTTGTTTTATTTCTTAAAATTAACTTGACATAATTTTGATTTACTTCTTAAAATTAACTTGACATAATTTTGTTTTATTTCTTAAAATTAACTTGTCATAATTTTGTTTTATTTCTTAAAATTAACTTGACATAATTTTGTTTTATTTCTTAAAATTAACTTGACATAATTTTGTTTTATTTCTTAAAATTAACTTGACATAATTTTGTTTTATTTCTTAAAATTTACTTGTCATAATTTTGTTTTATTTCTTAAAATTAACTTGACATAATTTTGTTTTATTTCTTAAAATTAACTTGACATAATTTTGTTTTATTTCTTAAAATTAACTTGACATAATTTTGTTTTATTTCTTAAAATTAACTTGACATAATTTTGTTTTATTTCTTAAAATTAACTTGACATTATTTTGTTTTATTTCTTAAAATTAACTTGACATAATTTTGATTTACTTCTTAAAATTAACTTGACATAATTTTGTTTTATTTCTTAAAATTAACTTGTCATAATTTTGTTTTATTTCTTAAAATTAACTTGACATAATTTTGTTTTATTTCTTAAAATTAACTTGACATAATTTTGTTTTATTTCTTAAAATTAACTTGACATAATTTTGTTTTATTTCTTAAAATTTACTTGTCATAATTTTGTTTTATTTCTTAAAATTAACTTGACATAATTTTGTTTTATTTCTTAAAATTAACTTGACATAATTTTGTTTTATTTCTTAAAATTAACTTGACATAATTTTGTTTTATTTCTTAAAATTAACTTGACATAATTTTGTTTTATTTCTTAAAATTAACTTGACATAATTTTGTTTTATTTCTTAAAATTAACTTGACATAATTTTGTTTTATTTCTTAAAATTAACTTGACATAATTTTGTTTTATTTCTTAAAATTAACTGGACATAATTTTGTTTTATTTCTTAAAATTAACTTGACATAATTTTGTTTTATTTCTTAAAATTAACTTGACATAATTTTGTTTTATTTCTTAAAATTTACTTGTCATAATTTTGTTTTATTTCTTAAAATTAACTTGACATAATTTTGTTTTATTTCTTAAAATTAACTTGACATAATTTTGTTTTATTTCTTAAAATTAACTTGACATAATTTTGTTTTATTTCTTAAAATTAACTTGACATAATTTTGTTTTATTTCTTAAAATTAACTTGACATAATTTTGTTTTATTTCTTAAAATTAACTTGACATAATTTTGTTTTATTTCTTAAAGTTAACTTGACATAATTTTGTTTTATTTCTTAAAATTAACTTGACATAATTTTGTTTTATTTCTTAAAATTTACTTGTCATAATTTTGTTTTATTTCTTAAAATTAACTTGACATAATTTTGTTTTATTTCTTAAAATTAACTTGACATAATTTTGTTTTATTTCTTAAAATTAACTTGACATAATTTTGTTTTATTTCTTAAAATTAACTTGACATAATTTTGTTTTATTTCTTAAAATTAACTTGACATAATTTTGTTTTATTTCTTAAAATTAACTTGACATAATTTTGTTTTATTTCTTAAAATTAACTTGACATAATTTTGTTTTATTTCTTAAAATTAACTTGACATAATTTTGTTTTATTTCTTAAAATTAACTTGTCATAATTTTGTTTTATTTCTTAAAATTAACTTGTCATAATTTGGTTTTATTTCTTAAAATTAACTTGACATAATTTTGATTTACTTCTTAAAATTAACTTGACATAATTTTGTTTTATTTCTTAAAATTAACTTGACATAATTTTGTTTTATTTCTTAAAATTAACTTGACATAATTTTGTTTTATTTCTTAAAATTAACTTGACATTATATTGTTTTATTTCTTAAAATTAACTTGACATAATTTTGTTTTATTTCTTAAAATTAACTTGACATAATTTTGTTTTATTTCTTAAAATTAACTTGACATAATTTTGTTTTATTTCTTAAAATTAACTTGACATAATTTTGTTTTATTTCTTAAAATTAACTTGACATAATTTTGTTTTATTTCTTAAAATTAACTTGACATAATTTTTTTTTATTTCTTAAAATTAACTTGACATAATTTTGTTTTATTTCTTAAAATTAACTTGACATTATTTTGTTTTATTTCTTAAAATTAACTTGACATAATTTTGATTTACTTCTTAAAATTAACTTGACATAATTTTGTTTTATTTCTTAAAATTAACTTGACATAATTTTGTTTTATTTCTTAAAATTAACTTGACATAATTTTGTTTTATTTCTTAAAATTAACTTGACATAATTTTGTTTTATTTCTTAAAATTAACTTGACATAATTTTGTTTTATTTCTTAAAATTAACTTGACATAATTTTGTTTTATTTCTTAAAATTTACTTGTCATAATTTTGTTTTATTTCTTAAAATTAACTTGACATAATTTTGTTTTATTTCTTAAAATTAACTTGACATAATTTTGTTTTATTTCTTAAAATTAACTTGACATAATTTTGTTTTATTTCTTAAAATTAACTTGACATAATTTTGTTTTATTTCTTAAAATTAACTTGACATAATTTTTTTTTATTTCTTAAAATTAACTTGACATAATTTTGTTTTATTTCTTAAAATTAACTTGACATAATTTTGTTTTATTTCTTAAAATTAACTTGACATAATTTTGTTTTATTTCTTAAAATTTACTTGTCATAATTTTGTTTTATTTCTTAAAATTAACTTGACATAATTTTGTTTTATTTCTTAAAATTAACTTGACATAATTTTGTTTTATTTCTTAAAATTAACTTGACATAATTTTGTTTTATTTCTTAAAATTAACTTGACATAATTTTGTTTTATTTCTTAAAATTTACTTGTCATAATTTTGTTTTATTTCTTAAAATTAACTTGACATAATTTTGTTTTATTTCTTAAAATTAACTTGACATAATTTTGTTTTATTTCTTAAAATTAACTTGACATAATTTTGTTTTATTTCTTAAAATTAACTTGACATAATTTTGTTTTATTTCTTAAAATTTACTTGTCATAATTTTGTTTTATTTCTTAAAATTAACTTGTCATAATTTTGTTTTATTTCTTAAAATTAACTTGACATAATTTTGATTTACTTCTTAAAATTAACTTGACATAATTTTGTTTTATTTCTTAAAATTAACTTGACATAATTTTGTTTTATTTCTTAAAATTAACTTGACATAATTTTGTTTTATTTCTTAAAATTAACTTGACATAATTTTGTTTTATTTCTTAAAATTAACTTGACATAATTTTGTTTTATTTCTTAAAATTAACTGGACATAATTTTGTTTTATTTCTTAAAATTAACTTGACATAATTTTGTTTTATTTCTTAAAATTAACTTGACATAATTTTGTTTTATTTCTTAAAATTTACTTGTCATAATTTTGTTTTATTTCTTAAAATTAACTTGACATAATTTTGTTTTATTTCTTAAAATTAACTTGACATAATTTTGTTTTATTTCTTAAAATTAACTTGACATAATTTTGTTTTATTTCTTAAAATTAACTTGACATAATTTTGTTTTATTTCTTAAAATTAACTTGACATAATTTTGTTTTATTTCTTAAAATTAACTTGACATAATTTTGTTTTATTTCTTAAAGTTAACTTGACATAATTTTGTTTTATTTCTTAAAATTAACTTGACATAATTTTGTTTTATTTCTTAAAATTTACTTGTCATAATTTTGTTTTATTTCTTAAAATTAACTTGACATAATTTTGTTTTATTTCTTAAAATTAACTTGACATAATTTTGTTTTATTTCTTAAAATTAACTTGACATAATTTTGTTTTATTTCTTAAAATTAACTTGACATAATTTTTTTTTATTTCTTAAAATTAACTTGACATAATTTTGTTTTATTTCTTAAAATTAACTTGACATTATTTTGTTTTATTTCTTAAAATTAACTTGACATAATTTTGATTTACTTCTTAAAATTAACTTGACATAATTTTGTTTTATTTCTTAAAATTAACTTGACATAATTTTGTTTTATTTCTTAAAATTAACTTGACATAATTTTGTTTTATTTCTTAAAATTAACTTGACATAATTTTGTTTTATTTCTTAAAATTAACTTGACATAATTTTGTTTTATTTCTTAAAATTAACTTGACATAATTTTGTTTTATTTCTTAAAATTTACTTGTCATAATTTTGTTTTATTTCTTAAAATTAACTTGACATAATTTTGTTTTATTTCTTAAAATTAACTTGACATAATTTTGTTTTATTTCTTAAAATTAACTTGACATAATTTTGTTTTATTTCTTAAAATTAACTTGACATAATTTTGTTTTATTTCTTAAAATTAACTTGACATAATTTTTTTTTATTTCTTAAAATTAACTTGACATAATTTTGTTTTATTTCTTAAAATTAACTTGACATAATTTTGTTTTATTTCTTAAAATTAACTTGACATAATTTTGTTTTATTTCTTAAAATTTACTTGTCATAATTTTGTTTTATTTCTTAAAATTAACTTGACATAATTTTGTTTTATTTCTTAAAATTAACTTGACATAATTTTGTTTTATTTCTTAAAATTAACTTGACATAATTTTGTTTTATTTCTTAAAATTAACTTGACATAATTTTGTTTTATTTCTTAAAATTTACTTGTCATAATTTTGTTTTATTTCTTAAAATTAACTTGACATAATTTTGTTTTATTTCTTAAAATTAACTTGACATAATTTTGTTTTATTTCTTAAAATTAACTTGACATAATTTTGTTTTATTTCTTAAAATTAACTTGACATAATTTTGTTTTATTTCTTAAAATTTACTTGTCATAATTTTGTTTTATTTCTTAAAATTAACTTGTCATAATTTTGTTTTATTTCTTAAAATTAACTTGACATAATTTTGATTTACTTCTTAAAATTAACTTGACATAATTTTGTTTTATTTCTTAAAATTAACTTGACATAATTTTGTTTTATTTCTTAAAATTAACTTGACATAATTTTGTTTTATTTCTTAAAATTAACTTGACATAATTTTGTTTTATTTCTTAAAATTAACTTGACATAATTTTGTTTTATTTCTTAAAATTAACTGGACATAATTTTGTTTTATTTCTTAAAATTAACTTGACATAATTTTGTTTTATTTCTTAAAATTAACTTGACATAATTTTGTTTTATTTCTTAAAATTTACTTGTCATAATTTTGTTTTATTTCTTAAAATTAACTTGACATAATTTTGTTTTATTTCTTAAAATTAACTTGACATAATTTTGTTTTATTTCTTAAAATTAACTTGACATAATTTTGTTTTATTTCTTAAAATTAACTTGACATAATTTTGTTTTATTTCTTAAAATTAACTTGACATAATTTTGTTTTATTTCTTAAAATTAACTTGACATAATTTTGTTTTATTTCTTAAAGTTAACTTGACATAATTTTGTTTTATTTCTTAAAATTAACTTGACATAATTTTGTTTTATTTCTTAAAATTTACTTGTCATAATTTTGTTTTATTTCTTAAAATTAACTTGACATAATTTTGTTTTATTTCTTAAAATTAACTTGACATAATTTTGTTTTATTTCTTAAAATTAACTTGACATAATTTTGTTTTATTTCTTAAAATTAACTTGACATAATTTTTTTTTATTTCTTAAAATTAACTTGACATAATTTTGTTTTATTTCTTAAAATTAACTTGACATTATTTTGTTTTATTTCTTAAAATTAACTTGACATAATTTTGATTTACTTCTTAAAATTAACTTGACATAATTTTGTTTTATTTCTTAAAATTAACTTGACATAATTTTGTTTTATTTCTTAAAATTAACTTGACATAATTTTGTTTTATTTCTTAAAATTAACTTGACATAATTTTGTTTTATTTCTTAAAATTAACTTGACATAATTTTGTTTTATTTCTTAAAATTAACTTGACATAATTTTGTTTTATTTCTTAAAATTTACTTGTCATAATTTTGTTTTATTTCTTAAAATTAACTTGACATAATTTTGTTTTATTTCTTAAAATTAACTTGACATAATTTTGTTTTATTTCTTAAAATTAACTTGACATAATTTTGTTTTATTTCTTAAAATTAACTTGACATAATTTTGTTTTATTTCTTAAAATTAACTTGACATAATTTTTTTTTATTTCTTAAAATTAACTTGACATAATTTTGTTTTATTTCTTAAAATTAACTTGACATAATTTTGTTTTATTTCTTAAAATTAACTTGACATAATTTTGTTTTATTTCTTAAAATTTACTTGTCATAATTTTGTTTTATTTCTTAAAATTAACTTGACATAATTTTGTTTTATTTCTTAAAATTAACTTGACATAATTTTGTTTTATTTCTTAAAATTAACTTGACATAATTTTGTTTTATTTCTTAAAATTAACTTGACATAATTTTGTTTTATTTCTTAAAATTTACTTGTCATAATTTTGTTTTATTTCTTAAAATTAACTTGACATAATTTTGTTTTATTTCTTAAAATTAACTTGACATAATTTTGTTTTATTTCTTAAAATTAACTTGACATAATTTTGTTTTATTTCTTAAAATTAACTTGACATAATTTTGTTTTATTTCTTAAAATTTACTTGTCATAATTTTGTTTTATTTCTTAAAATTAACTTGTCATAATTTTGTTTTATTTCTTAAAATTAACTTGACATAATTTTGATTTACTTCTTAAAATTAACTTGACATAATTTTGTTTTATTTCTTAAAATTAACTTGACATAATTTTGTTTTATTTCTTAAAATTAACTTGACATAATTTTGTTTTATTTCTTAAAATTAACTTGACATAATTTTGTTTTATTTCTTAAAATTAACTTGACATAATTTTGTTTTATTTCTTAAAATTAACTGGACATAATTTTGTTTTATTTCTTAAAATTAACTTGACATAATTTTGTTTTATTTCTTAAAATTAACTTGACATAATTTTGTTTTATTTCTTAAAATTTACTTGTCATAATTTTGTTTTATTTCTTAAAATTAACTTGACATAATTTTGTTTTATTTCTTAAAATTAACTTGACATAATTTTGTTTTATTTCTTAAAATTAACTTGACATAATTTTGTTTTATTTCTTAAAATTAACTTGACATAATTTTGTTTTATTTCTTAAAATTAACTTGACATAATTTTGTTTTATTTCTTAAAATTAACTTGACATAATTTTGTTTTATTTCTTAAAGTTAACTTGACATAATTTTGTTTTATTTCTTAAAATTAACTTGACATAATTTTGTTTTATTTCTTAAAATTTACTTGTCATAATTTTGTTTTATTTCTTAAAATTAACTTGACATAATTTTGTTTTATTTCTTAAAATTAACTTGACATAATTTTGTTTTATTTCTTAAAATTAACTTGACATAATTTTGTTTTATTTCTTAAAATTAACTTGACATAATTTTGTTTTATTTCTTAAAATTTACTTGTCATAATTTTAATTTATTTCTTAAAATTAACTTGACATAATTTTGTTTTATTTCTTAAAATTAACTTGACATAATTTTGTTTTATTTCTTAAAATTAACTTGACATAATTTTGTTTTATTTCTTAAAATTAACTTGACATAATTTTGTTTTATTTCTTAAAATTAACTTGACATAATTTTGTTTTATTTCTTAAAATTAACTTGACATAATTTTGTTTTATTTCTTAAAATTAACTTGTCATAATTTTGTTTTATTTCTTAAAATTAACTTGACATAATTTTGTTTTATTTCTTAAAATTAACTTGACATAATTTTGTTTTATTTCTTAAAATTAACTTGACATAATTTTGTTTTATTTCTTAAAATTAACTTGACATAATTTTGTTTTATTTCTTAAAATTAACTTGACATAATTTTGTTTTATTTCTTAAAATTAACTTGACATAATTTTGTTTTATTTCTTAAAATTAACTTGACATAATTTTGTTTTATTTCTTAAAATTTACTTGTCATAATTTTGTTTTATTTCTTAAAATTAACTTGACATAATTTTGTTTTATTTCTTAAAATTAACTTGACATAATTTTGTTTTATTTCTTAAAATTAACTTGACATAATTTTGTTTTATTTCTTAAAATTAACTTGACATAATTTTGTTTTATTTCTTAAAATTTACTTGTCATAATTTTGTTTTATTTCTTAAAATTAACTTGTCATAATTTTGTTTTATTTCTTAAAATTAACTTGACATAATTTTGATTTACTTCTTAAAATTAACTTGACATAATTTTGTTTTATTTCTTAAAATTAACTTGACATAATTTTGTTTTATTTCTTAAAATTAACTTGACATAATTTTGTTTTATTTCTTAAAATTAACTTGACATTATATTGTTTTATTTCTTAAAATTAACTTGACATAATTTTGTTTTATTTCTTAAAATTAACTTGACATAATTTTGTTTTATTTCTTAAAATTAACTTGACATAATTTTGTTTTATTTCTTAAAATTAACTTGACATAATTTTGTTTTATTTCTTAAAATTAACTTGTCATAATTTTGTTTTATTTCTTAAAATTAACTTGACATAATTTTGATTTACTTCTTAAAATTAACTTGACATAATTTTGTTTTATTTCTTAAAATTAACTTGACATAATTTTGTTTTATTTCTTAAAATTAACTTGATATAATTTTGATTTACTTCTTAAAATTAACTTGACATAATTTTGTTTTATTTCTTAAAATTAACTTGAGATAATTTTGATTTACTTCTTAAAATTAACTTGACATAATTTTGTTTTATTTCTTAAAATTAACTTCACATAATTTTGATTTACTTCTTAAAATTAACTTGACATAATTTTGTTTTATTTCTTAAAATTAACTTGACATAATTTTGTTTTATTTCTTAAAATTTACTTGTCATAATTTTGTTTTCTTTCTTAAAATTAACTTGACATAATTTTGTTATATTTTTTTAAATTAACTTGACATAATTTTGTTTTATTTCTTAAAATTTACTTGTCATAATTTTGTTTTATTTCTTAAAATTTAAATTGACATATTTAGTTTTATTTCTTAAAATTAACTTGACATTATTTTGTTTTATTTCTTAAAATTAACTTGACATAATTTTGTTATATTTTTTTAAATTACCTTGACATAATTTTGTTTTATTTCTGAAAATTAACTTGACATATTTTGTTTTATTTCTTAAAATTACCTTGACATAATTTTGTTTTATTTCCTAAAATTAACTTGATATAATTTTGTTTTATTTCTTCTTAAAATTAACTTGTCATAATTTTGTTTTATTTCTTAAAATTAACTTGACATAATTTTGATTTACTTCTTAAAATTAACTTGACATAATTTTGTTTTATTTCCTAAAATTAACTTGACATAATTTTGTTTTATTTCTTAAAATTAACTTGACATAATTTTGTTTTATTTCCTAAAATTAACTTGATATAATTTTGTTTTATTTCTTCTTAAAATTAACTTGTCATAATTTTGTTTTATTTCTTAAAATTAACTTGATATAATTTTGTTTTATTTCTTAAAATTTACTTGATATAATTTTGTTTTATTTCTTAAAATTAACTTGACATTATTTTGTTTTATTTCTTAAAATTAACTTGACATCATTTTGTTTTATTTCTTAAAATTAACTTGATAAAATTTTTTTTTTCTTCTTAAAATTGACTTGACATAATTTTGTTTTATTTCTTAAAATTAACTTGACATAATTTTGTTTTATTTCTTAAAATTAACTTGATATAATTTTGTTTTATTTCTTAAAATTTAAATTGACATATTTAGTTTTATTTCTTAAAATTAACTTGACATTATTTTGTTTTATTTCTTAAAATTAACTTGACATAATTTTGTTATATTTTTTTAAATTAACTTGACATAATTTTGTTTTATTTCTGAAAATTAACTTGACATATTTTGTTTTCTTTCTTAAAATTAACTTGACATAATTTTGTTTTATTTCTTAAAATTAACTTAACATAATTTTGATTTAATTCTTAAAATTAACTTGACATTATATTGTTTTATTTCTTAAAATTAACTTGTCATAATTTTGTTTTATTTCTTAAAATTTAAATTGACATATTTAGTTTTATTTCTTAAAATTAACTGGACATTATTTAGTTTTATTTCTTACAATTAACTTGACATAATTTTGCTTCATTTCTTAAAATTAACTTGACATATTTTGTTTTATTTCTTAAAATTAACTTGACATAATTTTGCTTCATTTCTTAAAATTAACTTAACATAATTTTGATTTAATTCTTAAAATTAACTTGACATTATATTGTTTTATTTCATAAAATTTACTTGTCATAATTTTGTTTTATTTCTTAAAATTTAAATTGACATATTTAGTTTTATTTCTTAAAATTAACTGGACATAATTTTGTTTTATTTCTTAAAATTAACTTGACATAATTTTGCTTCATTTCTTAAAATTAACTTGACATATTTTGTTTTATTTCTTAAAATTAACTTGACATAATTTTGTTTTATTTCTTAAAATTAACTTGATATAATTTTGTTTTATTTCTTAAAATTAAATTGACATATTTTGTTTTATTTCTTAAAATTACCTTGACATAATTTTGTTTTATTTCCTAAAATTAACTTGATATAATTTTGTTTTCTTTCTTCTTAAAATTAACTTGACATATTTTGTTTTATTTCTTAAAATTAACTTGACATAATTTTGTTTTGTTTCTTAAAATTAACTTGATATAATTTTGTTTTATTTCTAAAATTAAATTGACATATTTTGTTTTATTTCTTAAAATTACCTTGACATAATTTTGTTTTATTTCCTAAAATTAACTTGATATAATTTTGTTTTCTTTCTTCTTAAAATTAACTTGACATTATATTGTTTTATTTCTTAAAATTAACTTGACATAATTTTGTTTTGTTTCTTAAAATTAACTTGATATAATTTTGTTTTATTTCTAAAATTAAATTGACATATTTTGTTTTATTTCTTAAAATTACCTTGACATAATTTTGTTTTATTTCCTAAAATTAACTTGATATAATTTTGTTTTCTTTCTTCTTAAAATTAACTTGACATATTTTGTTTTATTTCTTAAAATTAACTTGACATAATTTTGTTTTATTTCTTAAAATTAACTTGTCATAATTTTGTTTTATTTCTTAAAATTAACTTGACATAATTTTGATTTACTTCTTAAAATTAACTTGACATAATTTTGTTTTATTTCCTAAAATTAACTTGATATAATTTTGTTTTATTTCTTCTTAAAATTAACTTGTCATAATTTTGTTTTATTTCTTAAAATTAACTTGACATAATTTTGATTTACTTCTTAAAATTAACTTGACATAATTTTGTTTTATTTCCTAAAATTAACTTGACATAATTTTGTTTTATTTCCTAAAATTAACTTGACATAATTTTGTTTTATTTCCTAAAATTAACTTGACATAATTTTGTTTTATTTCCTAAAATTAACTTGACATAATTTTGTTTTATTTCTTAAAATTAACTTGATATAATTTTGTTGTATTTCTTAAAATTTACTTGATATAATTTTGTTTTATTTCTTAAAATTAACTTGACATAATTTTGTTTTATTTCTTAAAATTTACTTGTCATAATTTTGTTTTATTTCTTAAAATTTACTTGATATAATTTTGTTTTATTTCTTAAAATTAACTTGACATTATTTTGTTTTATTTCTTAAAATTAACTTGACATCATTTTGTTTTATTTCTTAAAATTAACTTGATAAAATTTTTTTTTTCTTCTTAAAATTGACTTGACATAATTTTGTTTTATTTCTTAAAATTAACTTGACATAATTTTGTTTTATTTCTTAAAATTAACTTGATATAATTTTGTTTTATTTCTTAAAATTTAAATTGACATATTTAGTTTTATTTCTTAAAATTAACTTGACATTATTTTGTTTTATTTCTTAAAATTAACTTGACATAATTTTGTTATATTTTTTTAAATTAACTTGACATAATTTTGTTTTATTTCTGAAAATTAACTTGACATATTTTGTTTTATTTCTTAAAATTAAATGGACATTATTTAGTTTTATTTCTTACAATTAACTTGACATAATTTTGTTTTATTAATTAAAATTAACTTGATATAATTTTGTTTTATTTCTTAAAATTAACTTGACATAATTTTGTTTTATCTCTTAAAATTAACTTGATATTATTTTGTTTTATTTCTTAAAATTAACTTGATATAATTTTGTTTTTTTTCTTCTTAAAATTAACTTGACATAATTTTGTTTTATTTCTTAAAATTAACTTGACATAATTTTGATTTATTTCTTAAAATTAACTTGACATTATTTTGTTTTATTTCTTAACATTAACTTGACATATTTTGTTTTATTTCTTAAAATTAACTTGATATAATTTTGTTTTATTTCTTAAAATTAACTTGACTTAATTTTGTCTTTTTTGCTTCTTAAAATTAACATGCTTGATATAATTTTGTTTTTTACTTCTTAAAATTAACTTGACATAAGAACAGATTAAATAGCGTCCATTGAAAATTATATTCGCTAAATTCAAGAAATAGCTTAACAACGGCTCTACAATAGGTGCATTGAATTGTTTCTTGAACAAAACACGAAAATGTGCCAAGAAACAGAATGAGCAAGGACTGTGTAGAAAATGGCATATATTTTTTCTTTTGAATTTAAAACAAAAAAAGAAGATAAATTGATTTTTCAACAATTTAATTTTCAAAGTCTTGTTTTATATTAATTGTTAAATAATGGATTTTACCACTTTTCAGAAACGACCTATATTTTTAGTTCTTTTGCTTTGACCACTTCGTAAACTTCAAAGAGTTATCTCCCTTCTATTGTGGACCGTCTGTGAAAACCTCAAGATTTTTTTTTTTTTTTTTTTTTTGTTATCAGCGGTTTTCTAGCAATAAAAAAAGTCAGGGATTAAAGGCTGGGCAAAAGAAATGCATTTTAATGAAAGAGAAGGAAAAACTCAAACTGAATGTCAGAATTATTTTTTTTAGTTTTATGCTTTTACTTGCCAATTTATACAACTTCCAGAAATTATCTTTTAAAATATGATTTTTAAATAAAAAAAAATGATATGAAATCATTTTCTCAAAAGTGTAATTGTAGTAGTAATGACAAGATAGTCCACAAATAATTTCTGTAAAGTTAACACATTTAACTCTGCGAATATTATGACAGCTATCAAATTTCACCAACAAGACTTTCATTGATATAAGCGCAACGTTAGTCAGTCAATAGTCATCCTAATCAGACAAGGCAAAACTTACAGACGTAGGCAGAAACATGACATCATTATTTATGGACCAATCAGAAAGCATTGTTTCATACTGAACTATGGAGCCTATTTTAATGGGTTCAGCAAAAACTGAGAATACTTAGCTTTAATTGTCTTTTAACAGGTTTAATACAGAGAATGTAGAAATCAAATTCTACAGACTTGGCATGGAAACTTTGATTCTTCTATACTTGCTACATGACCTGAACATCAAAGACAATGTTTCATAATCAGCGATTTGATGCTTTGACTGTTGGATTTTTCCTAGACTTTGGTGTTGGTCACATAGTAATTCTATTTGATGTTCAAAATTAAACAAAGCTTTTGCCGGTGATAGCATTCTAATTTTTGGATGTTGCGATGATATAAAGTCCAGGTTTTGCAGCCATATAGTAAGTTTAAAATGACAACAGCATTATAGACTATAATTTTTGTTGTTAAATTCAGATCTTTGTTGTTGAAAATGCATTTGATTAGCTTTCCAAATACCCAATGTGCAACTCAAATTCTGTGTTCCACATCCCTTTCTGAGGTGCATTTTTTTTTTATAAAAGGCTACCTAGATATGGAAAATGCTTTACTTGTTTGAGATGTGTAACAAAGATACTAATATCAGAATCTGGTAAGATGGAATTTGAGGCTGGCTCTGTGAGAAACTTGGTTTTGTTGATGTTTACTGTATGGCCAAAGAGATAGTAGGTTATAGCAGAATTGTTCACAGACTGTTGGATTTCTTCTTTTGAATAACAGACGACATCTTCATATTGAAGTTCTGAGATGTGTTACTTGTGTGCTTGATGTTTAGAATGCTTTGGCCTTACAGTCAAACGTCCAAATAAATATTCATTGCAGTTGGTTAAATATGAAAGAAAATCAGAGTAGAAGAAAGTGTTGATGATATTAATTTGTTTAAAGTGGTCCTCAACTTGCCAGGAAGTGACCCATACACTTGATTCCATGATCTTCCTCTGTGGCACAATGAGACATGCAGGATCTATTTATGAAACTGCAACAGACTGCCACTGACTCTATTATAGTTTTGAGTGGCACTTTCCGTAGCATATCCATCATGCATACCTCTCTTCATCCACTGATTCAACCATTGATATCTGCTGTAATTATCATCCACTTGTTCCATTGTTGGGGTCTTTGGGGGATTGGTTGAGCTTAGTTTGGGTCCTTGTCTTTGACCTGGCCCTACCAGGAATTCAGGACTCCTGATGACATCACTCTCAGAATCATTGGATCATGCAAGCCCCTCTTCCATGACAGGGGTGACCATCAGAGGAGAAATAAATAACAATTTATTATTAAAACAATAATTTTCTATAGCTACTTCAATCAATTATGTACCATGCATGATACACGCATAGGCGATCATGTATCTTTGAATACATGACTGACGAGGCAGATTTTTTTCCAGTAGTTTGCCATTTCTTTCTGCATTAGACCAGTTGCCATTCAAGACTAATGCAGTCTGTCCTGTTATTTACCCACAGCTGGAGGGGAGAACAAGAGGATTCATACCTTTCCCAAGGGTATAATCATGTAAGTGAATGTAATGGATTTGACTGGATTCCTCAATCCGAGGTGCTATCCATTACTCTACTGTGCCTCTCCTACTTACTAAGTTTAAACTGGCACCAGTCTAAACGTTTAGGGTACCCAATGAGGATGAAATTCTCTATGCAATAGTAAGGATCTGCTAGATAAGTTCATTGAACACAACTCCATAGCAAAATCTCCCAAGTATTTACTAAGCCTGGGCTTATTGAGGCACAAGTACACATTTATGACACTCTGTGAGAATCAAACTCACAGAACAATAGAAATTGGTTTTGGAAGCTGAGGTACCCTTAGAATAATTTTCTGGATATGTCTTTTTATTCTTTTTCAAATTTTACAAGTGAAATTGTGATAAAGTTTGCATTTGGCAAATTTAAGAATTTGTTGATAAATAACTTTGAAACATCAGAACTTATGACTGTAGAGCTTGTGCTCAAATCAAAATGAAAGCAGTTAAGTAACATTATATTTGATCAGTACTTAAATGGGTGACTACTTAGGAACACAAGCAGGTGGACATGGCTTTTCACCTTGGGCCAAAACTAAAAAAAAAAACCATAATAAATAAAACTATGGTTGGATATTATTAGGTTGGTTCAAAAATAATGACGTAAAAATGTCGTTTTTTGACGTATTTTTAACGTCAAAAAACGACATTATTACGTCATTATTTTTGCACCAACCTAATAGCTATAATCAGTGGTGGCATCTTAAATTTCCAGGAACTGGTTCTATAAAGGCAGGTAATGTTTAGGAACATATTCTGCTTATTTTCTTTTCAATCTGAGAATGGAAATAAATCACTTTATATAGTATCAAAAAGAACTAAACCATTTTGATAATTTAATAGAAAACATTTATTTATTATTTATAAGAGTAGATAGGTTCACCTATCACCCAGTTCATACACATCCCCAGTCTTTTGAACAGGAATAGAAGTTTATCCCTTGTGTCCTGTTTAGGACTGGGTTTCCAGTTCCTTCTAAAGTTTTTTTGCTATCTTTCAATCCCAGTAACTCCTTGCATTTTAGTGGCATTATCACATTGCTTGAGTAAATTGATTAAAAAAAAAAGAAGATATTTTCAGATTGAAATTCTGTTCACATCATATTTCTGTTCAAAAGTATGATGCTTTTTCACTCTAATGTCATCAACTATGTTATGGATTCTTAAGCATATTCAAACTGAATTGCTGCAATCCCAAAGATCCATTGGAAGACCTATCAAATTTATGACTAGAAGATTTGCCACATTTTTAACTTCAAAACAGTAAGCAGTCTATTAGAATTTTACTAGGCACATGTGAGCATAGAATAACTAACATTTTACCTAGGCCATCAACTATTCATATATAAGATTATTAAGCTTTTATAATTTTAAGCTATACTATTTTGTAATTTGGGACTATACTAGGATAATGTTGCCCTTTAGCACTGATTCAAATTTTGAAAAAATTAAAATTAAAAACCTTCTGCTTTTACAATTTCAGCTTAAAAACAAGATTATTATGACTAATATCAAAATAATTGCCTTCATATTTTTTTCTTCTAACTGAACTGTGATTACAGTAGTTCACTTGATTTAACACAAAGCCACAAATGTGCGGAACCCAGTGAAACTCCCTATAATATTAATGATCTGCAATATGTGTTTCCCAAGTGTTGCAACCATTTGAACTGAATTGATAGTAATTTTGCTTGCTGTTAAAACAATGCTTAATGAGAAAAGAGTCATTGAGTGACAACTTGGGCGAACATCTCTCCCATAACTAATTTACCTGTTCAAGCAGTTGCAGTAAAAACTGTTCTGCTAAGAATCAGCTATAACAAAGAACTTGGTTCTCTGTATTGTGTTATGAAAGTAAATTTATATATTTTCTTTGTTCTTGAAAATTTACAATAAAAATGATAAACATTATTTACTTATTTGATTGTTTATTTATTAGTTTGTTTATTGGAATGGTTGGCAAAATATCAGCTAACTGTCAATCGATTCAAACTTTATAAAATGGTAAATAATAAGGATTTCCTTAGTTTGCTCATATATTTTAATAATTTACTAAATGTTTATAAATTTATGAATAAAAAAATTGTTTTTATATTTATTTCTTTATAAATTGGTAAATGATAAATATTGTATTGTGTTAGTATTAATACAATTGTATTAGTTTTTAGAATGTTGTAAATATAAAATTATTCTTGTAAACCGGTGTCTCAAATTTTTGAACTGGTTCATTATCTTCTTATCACATCGTGAAATGAATTCTCATTGCAGGATCTTGTAGAGGACCGTGTGGGTTTGAGTGTTGTTGTATTAGAAGCACATGCTCTTTATTTCCTGCTAGAAGGTTCAAACTACAAGAACATGGCGGACTCAAATTTAGTCCAATCGAAGATGAAAAGAAAACAAACAAGACAGATATATATATATATGTCAACAAATATATGTATTAAACAACAATTATACAATTGACAAAGACATTAACATTTTTGTTTGTGTGTGAACGTAAAGAGTTTGTATGTTGGCGAATGTTCGTACATACAATGTGTGTGTGTATAATGTTCACGGGCGTCTCAAATGGTAAGACGCTTATCTTTTTGCAAGAGTTCACATTGTAAATGTGTTCACTGAAATGAAGAAATGAAAAAGAGAACAAGGCGAGAAGTCACCCAGTATCTATAGTGTAGGGAGAGCGACCCCTAGTGAACAATTAGGGAATTAAGGTGGAGCTAACTCTGACAACCTTTTTCAGACAAGCAATATGGCTTTTGTTTCTCCAGGTCAACTGCTGATGTGCTGACAATAATTGTAGAAAGAGTCTGTCATGCTCTAGATAAAAACAGTAAAGCCTAGGCTGTAGCTTTGGATATCTCGAAAGCTTTTGACAGGGTTTGGCCTATAGCTGAAAAGTTACGGTGTCTCCAGACACATTTTTGAATTGATTTTTCCTATCAAATCATGAAATGCAAGTTATCCTGAACAGCTACACTTTTAGATCCATTTGTACTAATGTAGGTGTCACTACAGGCTCTATCCTTGGTCATACTTTGTTTTTAATTTTCATTAATCGACCTTCCTGATTGTATCAACTCTGAACTTGGTATCTATGCTGATGATACAACTATTTTACTCCAGTCTAGATAGTAAGTCTGATCAGTTCAATAAGGTCAAATTGGTGACTGATGTCAAAAACAACCTTCAGTTTGTTGTTAACTGGGGCAAAGAATGGCTTGTTAATTTTAATGTCCCCAAAACAAAATTGCTCTTTATTAAATCATCTGAGAGATCCCTTTCTACATTCCATCAGAACTGATAGAACAACAAGAGTACTGAAGAAATCTTATGTGAGTGTTAACCCCTTAAGAACAATTTACTTGCTTAAAGAAATTTTAGGTGCTCAGAGAAATATTTTTGAGCAAGCCTTTATATGAATACTTTTCCTTCCTTTAAGTTAAAAGAATTTTCTTCTTCCTTTCTTTTTCCTCATATTTTATATATATATATCCCTTTACCTTTTTTCTGTGTATGTAAATAAACATTTTCTTCTTCCATTGTTACACCCTGAGCAGGAGTTTGAGTCTTTATTCTTCCACCTTAAAGGGAGAATTGTCTGCTCTAAATTTTCAAACTGTTGTTGCGTTTATCGATTTTGTCAGTTTTTACCTTAACCCTTTCATGTGGGAAAGCCACAACAAATTTTCCACACTTTGCTCAAAATACTTTGTGCTCCTAAGATCAACATATATGTTTTCTTTCGGAAGTTCTTGTGTGTGCATTAAGTGGAGGAATTTTTTTTTTTAAAGTGATATTTTTCTTAAGTGAACAGTTGTTTTGGTGGTTCTCATTTCCTTTCTAGATATTTCTTGCAGAGTTTGGGGAATTTTTGTAGTTAATATCAGACGGCATATACATCTTTCAAAATGTCTATCATGGCAGATTTGACTGGTAAATTTGCCAAAAGATGCAATACTTTTAAGCACAATATAGTTACTACTCTTGAAGTTTTGAAAAACCAAAAAGAGGGATTCACTCATTCCTGTGGGAGAATTGCTAAAGCAGAATTCTGGACATGACCTTAAACAGTAGTGTCCTGTGCATGACTCTAAACTGCAACTAAGAGGAGTCCTGGGCATGACAGTGAACTGTACCAGTAACCTGGATATGATTTCTAACTGCTCTGGTAATAACATAAACATTGATTTACTAGGTATCATTTTGAGGATTGGTATGCCAGGGCCTCTGAAATCAGTGAAGTTAAGGCTGGTTGTAGTATTGTCTCCTTGATTCTCGGCCCAGAAAGTCATAGAACATTGGGCCCTGAATATGTTACAAGTTTAATTGTAAACTTACATTTTATTGTATCTATTCCTTTCTCTGGTGGAATAGGTTAGATTACATAAAATAAAAACTTACTCATTGTCAGTAAGTTCCCTTTTATAAAAATCTGAAAAATGTACTTGCCTGTTGAAAACAAGTTTAAAAATTTTGATTAAATTATATCATAGCATTCCGTACACCCTAAAGCCTCCAGAATCATAAAATTTCAGGTTGGTATTGATTCCTCATTTTAGGCCCTTAAAGAACTTTGGGCTTCAAACATGTGATTAATTTGATTTACTTTTTTAAAATAAGTTTAGTAGAAAAATTATATTATTATTTCTATATTTTTCCCCAGGTGGGATTGGTTAGATTAATTCATGGAAAATTAAACTTTATGCCTTCTGTAAGACTTTTCTAAAACGTTTCTAAAATAAATGTATTTCCAAATTAATAGATTTTAATTGGATTAATTCATCCATATCTTGCTCCGTGTGAGCATATTTGGAATGGAAAAATGGGATTTTGTTTCTGCAACAAACTGAAGTTTATTGCATCTTTCTTTGAGAGGAAAGTATTAGAATTTAATTTGAGAACCACTACTACAATGTTTTACAAGTTCATGTTCCAACTTCTTTCTGATCTTTGCCCCAACTTTTACCCCTGCTTTCAAATCCAGCTCCCAAAGCCTTAATCCTTATTAGAGATAAGAATACATTTTCTGACAAATGAGAGAGCTGGAAAATATAAAAAGGAATTTAACCATGCCTGTCCTAACCATGGTGACATAAATTTAAGGGCTTGTCAGACCCTTGCTTCCAAAACCAACTCCCAAAGTTTGGATTCTTATCAGAAATAAGGATATATTTTCTAATGATAGGGCCGGGATAGTGTATAGAAATTTTGGAGGAAAAAATTCCCAATATTTTAGAGTCATCTAATCTCGATATACATGAAGAATATGTGCCTCTTTGGTAGTGAGTATTTGACATCATCTGTGATAACATCTGGCTGGCAACAGTAGCATCAGTCATCTTTGGAAGTTGTTTCAAGGAAAAAAGCTACATGCTGAGTTCTAAAGACAGAATGTCAGCCCTCTACTAAAAGTACTCAGTCTGCTTCCTTGAAATTCCTGTCACCAGCCTATGAACTCACTCAACTACAAACTATGAATCTTCCCATTGTTACATCCTGAGCAGGAGTTTTTTAGTCTTTATTCTTCTGCCTAAAAAAGATAATTAACATCTCTAATCTTTTTAGCCGTTGTTACTTTTATCGATTCTGTCACATTTAAAGCTGGGACAAATTTCCCACAAGACTTTATGAATCTAAGTGCAGTGCTATATTGGCAATGAGGTCTCAATTTACAGTTGAGTTGGCTAGATGTAACTATAAGTTCTATGCTAATAGTTTTATTGGAATTTAATTTGAGAATCACAAACACAATATTTTACAAGTTCACATTCTAGCCTATTTTCCAATCCTCACTCCAACATTTTTCCTTGCTTTCAAAACCAGCTCCCAAAGACTTGATTCTTATCTTTGATAAGAATATATTTTCTGACTAACGAGAGAGCTGGAAAATATAAAAAGGAATTCCACCACCATTATTCTTTCCATGGTGCCATAAAGTCCGGTGGGGAACCGTTCACAGCTTGTTGCAGCTCCCAAACTGCTGATTCTTATCAGAGATAAGAATATATTTTCTAATCAATGAGGGGGCTAGGAAATCTATATAACCATTTTGGAGTGAAAAGTCCCTGATAATTCTGGGCCTCCCAAATCTCCATAAATTTGAAGAATCTTCGCCTATTTGGTAGTGAGCAAGCGGCAATCATCTGAGAAACAACAAAGGTTGGTGATGGAAAAGCAGAAATCTTTGCTGTCAGCTAGAAAAAACTACCTAAGGGTCGTCGAGAAAGAACGTCGACCCGCTACTAAATACCAGTTGAAAGCTGCCTACTTTCACCTACAAGACTTCTGTCGTCAACTTTTGAACTCATTCAACTGCAAGTTTTGTATCTACAAACATTTTCCTACTCTGCAAGTGAAGAAAACTGGGAGTGTTTTGACCCTTAAAAAAAATCTACTCGCTTAAAGAACTTTTAAGCACTCAGGGAAATATTTTGAGCAAGCCTTTTTTTTCTTTTATGGACATTTTCTCTTCCTTTAAAGTTAAAGGACTTTTTCTTCTCCCTTTCTTTCTCACGTAATTGTGTTTATCCCTTTACCCTTCATGTACAAAAAAAACATTTTCTTCTTTTAATGTTACACACCGTGCAGGAGTTTTGAGTCTTTCTTTATTCATCCGCCTAAAAGACAGAGTTTTGTCTGCTCTAATCTTTCAAGCCATAGTTGCTTGCTGCTGTTTATTCAATTTGTGTCACAATTTTTAACCTCAACCCTTTCGTGTGGAAAAGCTGGGACAAATTTCCCACAGTTTCTTTTCTCACACATCTTGCTTGTGGAACTCTTCCTGTTCTATACATTTCAGTCAACTTTAATCTTCAAAAATTTAAATGAAATGTCAATCGCTATCTCCTGTCCTCCTGATTACTCTTTCCTCTTCCTGCTCATGTTTCTGTTCCTAATTCTTCCACACCCTGTAACTGCTTGTGTCTTAGGAGCTTTACTGCCTTGCATGGGGTAATACCAATTAAAAAAAACATAAAGTGAATCTATATAATTTTTTTTTTGTTCTTGAGAATCGTCCACATTGATTTGGAAATCTTTACAAAGATCAAGTAACTTTTAAGATATTTTTTTAAAGATTTTAATGAAACTTTCAGGATTTATATAATAAAAAAGACTCCAACACTTACATCAATTCCACCCCACTTAATTTCATGAAATTTCGAGAAATTAAATATCGATCGCAAAATTCTTTTATTAGTTTTAACAGTAACACTAACAGTAACACTAACAGTTGAGGACTTCTTGGAGAATGTATTGTCAATACTCAATAATAATCAACATTTTTTTTTTCAAACAGTTACTGATTTCCCGAAAATCTGCTTCAAATTGTAAAATAAAAAAAAATGCAATTATTAACTGACATTAGTTAGATAAGCTTTTTTTATTAAGTAAGGTCCTTACTTAATAAAAAAAGCTTAATGTCCTTTTTGAGTAAGGACATTAAAGTCTTAAGGAAAAAATTGTACATACTACACATGTACATACACACGAATATAGAAACAATTATTAGTGTAAGAATATTAAGAAGAAGCACCGTAACTCGCACACATAGTCATCGTCACACAGACTCACTAGAAAAAATTCACTGTTAGTGTTAGTGTTAAACTCATTCACGAATCCAACCCCTCTAAAAATATAATTTCCTCCTCCCCTATGAGTCTGGGACAAAGAAATATACGCGGTAAATTATCAATTGTATCCACTTTCTTTTTTGGTTTTGAATTGTAAATATCGGGTCTATGTATTTTCTTTTCATAGAGACGGTGAGGGTGAGGTAATGGTGGATGTACAGTGTAACCCGGATATAAGAGAGTTGTCGGGACCGGAGAAGAAGTCTCTTATATCTGGGTTTGGTCTATAACACAGGCTCTAATTTGGGACCAGATAAAATCTCTCTTATATCCGGGTTTAGTATAAAAAAAGGTACGTATGAATGTGTTGTTTTAAAATTTAAAACAACACATTCATACGTAACTATATAAAAAAATATTTCTGCCATGACTTTCATAAAAAAAAAACATATTTATAAATTATAATAATTTCGATCATCTGTGAATAGTTTCTGAAAGTTTCATTAACATCTGACAATTATTTTTATTTTTGCAAGATTTTCCAAATTAATGTGTGTAATACAAAAAAAAACGCGCTAAAAATTATCTGTTATTTAGCCCATGTTGGTACAAAGAGAAACAAGGTTTTTTTTTTAATCAAAATTTTTAGAATGTTCTAAAAAGAAGCAAAAATTTTTTTAAATAATTAAAAAAAACTTTGGTTTTTTTCTAAACATAAGCATTTAGACGATAACATTTTGTTTTCATAAAGTTTGGCGTCTTTTTCATCAGATTATGCTCTTTTTTTTTTTTAGCGATTTCGTGGAGGTACCTATTTTAAAATGTAAGGAATATTGTTCATACGATTGGGTCAGTGTTTGCGGCTAGCTAAGACAAGAAGAACGTCCTTTCCCCAATCCCCCCTTTCGGTCATGTGCCACATTTCTGTGTATTTTTTTACAGAATAAATATCACTTTCTTTTTTGGTTTCTTCTTTACTTCCTTCTTAACGGAAATAACAAACAGTATCTGAGATTTCTTCACTGTGTCGAGCACGCGTAGGAAACCTCCCTACCTGGTCGCGAGAAATTAAATAGGGATACAGTTTTACAGTTTTTACACGTGTACTGAGATAAAGAACAGTCTAGCTAGCTAGCTAGATGAGTCATAGGATTTTTTTTATTTATTTATTTACATGAGTTCGATATTCAAACGGGATATGTACTTTACACAACTAACAATGGTGTACACTGTAAACTTAAAGTAAAGTTTAAAACCGTAAGGTACCGTGAATGTCGAACTCATGTAAATGAATAAAAAATAAAAATAAATACCTATGACTCATCTAGCTAGCTAGACTGTTCTTTTAACGAATTGGAAACTGAATCAGTGATGGAAATGAAAATGATTTTGAAACTTTGTGGAAATATTTATTTTTTGGTTGTCAGTTTCACCCGCTTTCGATATTTTGTGTGGACTTTGTTCATTTTCATTTTTCAGGATGTTCGTGAATTAATTTTTATTTTATTTTTTTACAGTTATATAAAGAAAAATCCCTGACGGTGTTATTTTCAGTATAAAAAAAAAATAAAATTATGCAATAATATCAACAAGTGAATATACGGAAAATTCGTCCAGAATTTTATCGCAAATAAATAATAAAGCAGTAAAACACCCAGAAAATATTTATTTTTGGAGAGTTAGTGCTTGCGTTATTAATTAAAATACATTTATTTTTTATTTACTTTCAGAAAGAACACAAAAATTATCGACACTTATTTTAGAAAAAAATTACTTGATTATTTTTCAATGCGATTTTGAATTATCCGATTGCTGTTAGTGTTACTGAAGTTAGAAAATTTTATGTTTTCCTAGTTAATATGAATAAGTGTTGCTCCCGGCCTGTTCCCGACATTCTCTTTTGTTATGGCCCATGTCGAAATTTCTAACCTCCCCTAGTTTGTCTTGTCAGCCTTATTTTCACTTTTCCGTTATTTACTCTTCCCATTTCTCCTAGTGAGTGTGCTTCTTGATTTCTTTGTCTATCGACAGAATACAGCGGCCACTCTTATTACTTTTTGAGGGATGGACGGGTCCTGCTAACATTGTTTTGTTTTTTATTTTTACCTTTGTCTTTCCTTTTAGTTTTCATATGAACGGACTTAATGGACAATGAAATAAATGGGATGTTCTGTAGGTCCCCTGCGAATATACGGTATTATGGTATATGCAGGATTGAGTGTTGATGGATGAATTCTTATGTTGAAGTTGTATGGACAAACGAATGAATGGGTCGTGATTCTGATTAACTAGGACTACGATAGCTAATGAAGACCACCCTCTCTCCATCTTCCCTTTGGCCTTGTGTCATAATTTTGTATTTTTTACAAAATAAATAATCTTAGTATAGTTCTTTAATAAATAAAGAATCTTCCACAACACAACCAGCCTTACCTCTTGTTAAGAAATGCACTCTTCCTATCTGGTAAGTGAAATTCTACTTTCATACAATATAACAAGTATTCATTGGTCATTCAGCTCCAATCTGGCTTGCTGATTGGTCAGTTCCGACCAATCAAACCACCTGCACGCAACCAATCTGTTTCCGACTCATATGCTAGGAGCCACTTGACCATTATATAAACCGAACACGTGTGAACTTTTTGAGTAGTAGTTACCAAGTGCCAAGATGTAACCTTCACCAACTCCCGTCTTAGTCATTGCTGACCAGACGTTAAAGATAAAAACCGACTGACCAAAGCAGTCAGTAACAGCACCACAGAGAAATTGCCAACTTACTCCACATCGTTCAAAACCAGATTTTGCCGCGCAAAAGTACATCAACGCTGACTCACTCACAATTCAAACTCAACCAACTCTGTGGACATTATTTCTCAGATATTGCTTATCTAAAGTGAATTGCATTCACTATCTATTAAGTAAACATTTATGTGCGAATGACCATAAAAATATTACAGTAAAAGATAAATTACTTCTCAAGAACTTTCTGTTTAAAAGACACTTAACATTAACGAACGATTACAAGAAAGACATTCTGAAACCTAAAACATCTTACACATTTGGCAACATAACATATACCAAATATTCTGCTTGTATATTGTTTTGAATTGTATATGTTTTATTAGTTTCTAATTAAATATGTCTTGTTCTTAATATGAACTTAAATGGTACAAATATTTCCAAATCAAAGGGACACAACTCTGTCCTACCTTTTCATTGCATGCTTGTACGTCAACCTAAATAAATCTAATTGTTACGTTTTAAAACAATCCACTTGAATTTTGTATTTTATTTTTGATGTTAGTGGAAATAGTTAATTGACACGCAACCTATTCTCAACAAATATTACCACATAATTAACCCATCCACTACAAATTCTTTTTTTAAATTAAAAAATAATTATTTCTATTTATTATCTAATCAAAAGCGTGGGCTTATGACTATGCAAATTTGAAGTTAAGTCAATTGTAAAAGGACAGGTCAACGGATAATCTTCAGAAGGTAATCAGATTTTAAAGGAAGCAAATTTCAAAGAAGGAAACATTGGTATATACACTGGAAAAAAATTTATATCATGGCTGCTTTTTTTAGTAGCACCCCCCCCCCAAATCCCCTCCCATTGAGAATGTGGTATTGTGGTGTATGTTGGATAGCTGGAGATGAATGAATTCTTGTGGTGTTTGAGTAAATTGTAATGAATGAATGGGTCATGAATCATATTAGCTAGGTTTAGGATAGCATGTGCTGATCTATATCACACATACATGCATTAATACAAATCACATACAACGACAAGCATTCATTGGTTAATAAATCACCAATACGTTATTATAGACAACTTACAAATCGCAGCAATGCGACAATTTTGTAATTGCTCTATTTTCATGTAGTCATTTTTGTGCATTGTTGGGAGAAATGGATCACTGAAGTTTTCTTAAGTCTCCTCAAAACTCACTTGCTGATTGGTCAATGCCAACCAATCAGATCGATTGCAGGTGAAGAGTAACTTTTCCCGCACAGCGATCTGGAGACTATAGTCACTTATATAAGCAAGAAATTTTCTTAGCAAATCAGTGAGAATTCAGCTGCCAAACGAATCCACAACAGTTGAAACCATGTGCCAACCTTCTCACTCACACACCCCACTCACATGCTGAACATTCCTTATACACTCACATAATCCTGTCATTATAAGAGACTCTCATAAACATTCTTCCAGTGAACTTTGGAATACTAAAATAACAGTTAAAGAGAGACAACTCTTGTTTTATTCAACCTTTTCTGACTTAAATGCATGCTTTCTTTCACACTGTTGCTTGATATTGTACATCTTGTTAAATACATATTTTATGTGTAACAATGCCTTTTGCTTATCCTTTTCCACGTCAGTCTTGTTTCCTCATCTAAAGTTAAATTAATGTGGTGAAGTCCGCCACAAGTCAATGACGACCAACCTCACCTCACTTCCCCTTCGGCCTTGTGTCACAATTGTATTCTTTATGCAATAAATAAGAAGAGGGAGATCAAAGTTTCAAAGAGGAACCAAATGTTTCAACCAAGACAGAAAACAAAGTGGCACAAAATTTCCATCCTGAAGGCAGAATAAGGACCTAGAAGGGGAAGCAACTTTTGGTTGCCACCTGAGAAGCATTCGTAAAAAAAAAAAAAAAAAAAGAAAATGGAACTGAAACCTCTTAATAGAACTGTTCTAAAAAAGATAAACTGTAAAAAGTCCCCATGACAACAGTGGTTTGAAGCTACCAAATCTTCCTGTTGTTCTGTGAGCACCCTTTTTTCAAAAAGTATAAAATTTTTATATTTCTTAGTATTATAAAATAAAGTTAATTATTAGTTAAAGGTGTAAATAAATAAATATTATAATCGTCTAAATTTGTATTTTACACATACTTTTGCAAAAAGTCTATTTTAAAGAAAGCCAGATGGTTTGTAAAAAAAATTGTCACATGTGAAAATTTCTATTTTTAGAATTAGTAGTTAAAAAAAAAAAACAATATTATTTCTTCTTTTTGAATTGTTGCAAATTCATTTTTTTAAATTTTAAAAAAATTTGCTGACCAATCAGAAACATGATCTCATATTCTTGGAAAGGTTGAAATTAAAGTCTCTGGGAGCCTTCTGTTTTCTCATAAAAGAAGTTGGAATCAGCAGATAAGATCAGAAAGCAGACTTCAAGACATAAGAAAGTGTCAAAGCAAATGAGAATCCTAAATTACTATGGAGGAAAAAAAGAGAGCAAACAACGAAATCTTACCAGAAGGTCCCAGGAGGGTAATCCATTTGAGCTGCTTTCAGAGAAGAATTTAAAAAAAAAAAAAAAAAAAAAAAAAAACTCAAATTGAACTTTTATATTAGGTTGGTGCAAAAATAATGTCGTTTTCTCACATATGTTACTATGTGAGAAAACGACATTATTTTTGCACCAACCTAATATAAAAGAAAAACATAAAAGATAACACCAACCAATTCAAACCCAAAAACTTCCTTCATGTTGAGACTTTTCTATTCCATCGTACAAATTAGCTGTTCATTAAGGAACTCTGTAGTTTTATCTCCAAACAAGATAAAGAGGCTACTTATATAAAAGTGGGCACCTAGGCATAAAGGATCTTTTATAAGGGATACAGAATCTCTGTATATATTACAGTGTAACCCGGATATAAGAGAGTTGTTGGGACCGGAGAATAAGTATCTTATATCCGGGTTTCTCTTATATCCGGGTTTGGTCTATTTTGTTTAGGTAAGTATGGCTAATTTGGGACCAGAGAAAATCTCTCTTATATCCGGGTTACACTGTACTTGCATTTTAAAGTTTATTTTATTAGGTTTATTGAAATCATAAATCATTTTTTTTTTTTTTTTTTTTTTTTGCCTTCCCCTATGACTAGACAGACATTTGATCAAAAATGGCACCACGACATAGTAAGGGGGCATACAGTTCCCCTGTCAATTCCTTTGTGGACAAAGGCAGTTGTTAAAAGTCAAGATGGCAGTGTTATATATATATATATATATATATATATATATATATATGCATGTGTGTAAACATAATCATAGAAGAATTCACATATTTAAAATTTATTTAATGTATATATGTATATCTTTTCACATAGTGCACAGGTGCAAACACCAATCTTTGTTACATAATATCCACAGATTATCGTAGCTGTTATGGGAACTTACCCATAATAACATAATGGACTATTCCATACGTTATAAATACTGCACCTCAAGAGGAAGCAGGGAGTTCAGTCCAAAGTCGGGCGACTGGCTGACCAGCTGAACTATCTGCCTTTGGGCAGGGAGGAACCCGAACGAGGCTACGCCAAAGGGCGGAGTCTCTTTCGGTGAGGTAAACCGACCCTGAACCCGTTTATACGGGTTCAAAAGGGCATATTTTTTGTTGAGCCCACAGGCTCGGAGATCCCGCGTTAAACCGGCCTTGTGCCACATAATGCCCTCATGGGGGGGGGGGTGATAAAATACCGTTCAGTCTGAAGTCAGGCGATCAGCTGATCAGTTGAACTCTCTGCCATTCGGGCGGGGAGGAACCCGAATAAGGCTACGCCGAAGAGCGGAGTCTCTTTCATGGAGGTAAACCAACCCTGAACCCGTTTATACGGGTTCAAAGGGCATATTTTTGGCTGAACCCACGGGCTCAGAGATCCCACGTTAAACCGGCCTTGTGCCACATGATGCCCTCGTGGGGGGTGGGGTGACTAAATACTGTTCAGTCTGAAGTCTGGAGTGATGTCCGTCAGAAGTCTGTCAGGAGCCTGTCAGTCAGTAGAGTCAAGAGTTGAGTCAGAGGCAGTCCGAAACAGTCGCGTTCAGACAATTACTCCCTACTAAACCTGATTGTTCGTACTAACCCTTCCTACTTCTCTGTATCTATTCCTGTTTGTAATATATCTGTGTTATTCCATATCTATATTCGTGTTCTTTATTGGTTCTACCTTGGACCATCACCGTGGTACAAGGAATCGGACCATAACAGTAGCGATGTACAAATTCACACATTGCATTACACTAATTAAAATTGAATAAGCTATTTTGCCAGCACCAGTAAAATAGAGACCAAGGCTATTTTGTCAGCAAATATAGTGTTTTAGAACTAAGAATATTTGTCAGTGCATTGGTTGTGTAAGCTGTGTAGACAGGACTTAAAAGCAACATGGATTCTGTGGTCTGTCACTGCTGTCTTCAGTGGGTGCACCTGAAGTGTATTGGCAAGAGAACCGTGTCCAAGGCCAAGTTTTGAATTTGCAGAGACTGTTATACCTGAAGTGTTTAAAATATTCAGAGAATTCTATATTTCTTTTTAATAATTGATGATGAACAAATGATTTTAACTTGTGTTTTAACAATTGATGGTGGAAATAAATAAACTTGTGTCAAATTTGTTTGTTGTTATTTTTAATATTACCTGCCTTCATAATAATAAAAATATTTACTGGCAAAATAGTCTGGGGGTCTATTTTACCAAGACTAGTAAAATAAGCTTAAAAGCATGTTTGTCTATTTTACCAGGACCATCAAAATAGCCTCTTCCAATTAAAATCAACACAATTCCTGCTTGACAAATATAAATGGAAGACTAAGAGAAACAACCAGTCTCAAGCTGCCACAATCTGATCCTTGGCAGTGCCATTCATTCATAAATAATCCTTATTTACTACTATCTACATTCAGACTATTGTCCACCATCTTTATTGTTATCACAACATTTCTACAGTTGTGCTCTCTGGCCTTCATCAGAGGAATACTGATCCAGGTAAACTGCAGGGAATTACAAAGTGAACCTTTTATTTAATCTAGAGAGTAAAGTGTTCTCATTCCACTGCCCAGGTCTAGAGATAACTCATATAGTTCTTATTTTGTAGTAGTGCTCAGTTTTTACTTACCAATTCCACAGAGTCCAAGAGATTGAATTCACAATTACTATGTTACCAAATTCATGAACTGTTTTAATTACACTAGGCTATTGTCCTGTAGGACAATTCTCTGTGGAAAACTTGGATCCTACATGACCCTCAAGAGAGTCATAGTCGTATGTCTGCAAGGCCGACCCAACCCTCCGGTAGGTCGTTTTCCAATTTCTTTTCTATGAGGATTATTAGGGATGCTATGATTGCTGAGGAGATCATGGTACACCAGAATTACATTTTTTTTTTTTCCAAAAAAATTTAAATATTTTTGAATATAGAAAATGAGAGCGAATGTCAATGTAATACTTGTATATTGGGAATTTTCCAACGATCCATGGGTGGATCATGTGGGAGTGGGTTGTAAAATGGACTCAGGTAGAGAACGACACATCTGTTGATTGTGGGTAATAAATACTACCTATGGTATCCATATATGAAAAAAAGTTAAAACAAAGTCGCTTGTACCTAAATTAAGATATAGTGTTGGGACCCTGAGACAACAAGGGAAATGAGGCTTGGGAGCCAATGTGTTAAACCTAACTTGCCTGCCAGCTGATGAGTGCATCTGCTATTTGCCATGCTTGACTGAACTCATTGAAGGTGTAAATAAAGAGAAATCCTCATTCCAGAAATACAAACTGGTTGTTTTATTGTACTCATAACAAATAAAATATGTAAAATTTTGTACTAGTAGTACTTTAAAAATCACCTAGTTCAAGGGAACTAGGGTAATGAACTGTTAACCTTTGTGCTTCAAATATAATTTTTGAATAAATTTTTTTTCTTTTATTTTTTGCCAACCAACCTTTTATGGTATAATAACAGTATTTAATGAGTTCTACAAATATTGTAAAGTACAAATCCATCTTGATACCGACATAAAAACTGCATTCCTATAGTACAGTGGTTCTCTTTTTTTTTTTTTTAACCCATGGACCACTTTTACTCTTAATTATATTTTGATGGATCCCATAACCATTCAATGAAGAAAAAAAAAATTTTTTTTTATTTTTATTAAGTTTAGGAATTGCATTATAGAAATAGTAAATGTGTATGCTTTATTTTGAAGTAAAACTAATTTAATGAAAAGAAACTTTTTTTTTAATAACTAAATTCTATGGAACATTTATATACACTTGTAAAATAACTCATAATATAGACAATAACAAAATGTGTGTGTAATTTATAAATTTTAAAAAAGTGCAGATTTATTCAATGAGATCATATGTTTGATGCTGCTCTGTAAGTTTTTTTTATATATTCAGCTTCATTAATGTCAATGATAGTTGAAGATCAACTGTTTTTCACAATGTTGAGTCTTATATTTATATTTTATTTAAAATTATTAATATATTAAATTAATTTATATAATGAATTATAATCTTTATATAATTATATATATTCCTTCCCTTTTTACAATCAAAACATTCAGTAAAGTAAAAGGAACACTAATTTGCATCACTTGATCTCATTTTCTGCTAGTTTTAGAGTTGTTTTTCTATTTTTAGTATTTTAATGTAATGCAGATTACTGTAGAAATTCCAATTCTCAGTTGTAACAACCATTCCAAAGTGAAATTGCTATTGCTCTATGAACCACTAAAATATTACCGTGCAACCCCAATTTGCTATTTTTTTTGTATGGAGCCCCAGTAATGTTACATGAACACCCCCAGGGTCCATATGGACCCTGATTGAGGACTTCTGCTATAGTATATAAAAATTTATGATGTTAGGTATGAACAATATAAAAAATTTTACACCTAAATTGGTGTATCACATATATTGTAAGATTGATATTGTAATATAACAAAGTTTTATGAAAGAGTTAATGGTAGGATGTAGAAAATTAAAACTCAAATGTTTTAGCTTTATTTGGTTATAGAACGAAAAGAGTACAAGAGGTCAAACTAGGGATGAGGTTACTTAATAATCGTCTGATTAAAAGGAAAGATAGAGGAGCAGGACAGTTGCATATTTTCTTATTTATATTTTGGACTTTATTTTGTTATTTGTTTTGGCCCTAAAGCTTAATGACAAGTAATTTCTTGTTAGATTAAGATCTGTTTCCTATTTGTTCTTTATCATATTAGTAAAAATATAAAATTTATCACTTAGCTGACTGAAACTCCAGACTTTCGTAAATGAACATTGTAATCATTCAGTCCATTTCACACGAGATATCACCAATTGTCTGCCGATTTCTCATATTTTCGTTATACAGGGTCTCCCCAAAAATTTACATGATTTTGTAGTTTAATAAATTAGCCAGTTCTTGCTCAAATGATCTCAAGTTTTAACAAAATGTGTAAAAACTAACTTAACTGTGCAGACTTATCTTGATGAGAATTTACCAGGAAGATGGATCAGGCGTGCCAGTGATAATGACAATGTGCTGTTGAAATGTCCACCCTGTTCACCTGACTTGACACCTAGTGATTTTTTTCTATGGGGCTATGTGAAAGAACAGGTCTATATCCCCCATCTTCCTACAAGCCTAGAGAAACTTAAGCAGAGAATCACTGGGGAATGTTACGAAGGACATGCTACAGCATGTTTGGCAGGAGCTGGACTACCAACTTGATGTGTTTCATGTCACAGGTGAAGTGCATATTGAACATTTGTGAAATCAGTTGTAAAATCTACATTCCTTTAACTTGTTTGAATTTTGATAAATAAATCTTTTATTGTTCAACATGAAATCTAATTTTGTTTGCCTTATCTTTGCCTCAGATATTCACATTTTAAATGATGTCAGTGTTTTGGAGATGCAGTGTATTTATATTAAGTTAAAAAAAAAAAAAAAAAAAAAAAAAAAATGCGTTTTTTTATTGGTAATATTAGGTTGGTGCAAACACATAGTAACATATGTGAGAAAAAGACATTATTTTTGCAGCAACCTAATAAATTGACTTTTTTCTTTTTGTGTGTGTACATGTGTGTGTACACCTGTATGCATATGTATGTCCATGTGTGTAAAATGTCATAGTTATTACTTTTCAGAATTTTCTTGTCTCTATTCTTTTTTCTCTCTCTCTCTCTCTCTCTGCCCCCTCCCTCCACACAATTGCTTAAAAAATAATGCCTCTCAATTTATTATGTTGGTCAACAACATCAGAGATAGATGTTGATGCTATTGAAGTAATATATGTAAAACTGGTGAAAATGTATCATCAATGGTAATGACTATACAGAGAAATAGTATTCTGTAGATGAAAACTTGCTCTAGCCAATGATATTGTGCTTCCTGGAACTCTTGTAATTTTCCTTTGGAATAAAGAGGAGGCATTACACTCAGAACATTCCACATGCGTACACACACACAGAAAATCCAAATATGGCAAAACAAATGCTACTTAAATATAACAGCAAATGCTATTCATATTTTACCATGTTTATGACATTTAATTAAGATCTACTGATTGATGACGACTCCATTGATCAGAAAGATACAAGAGAAAGAAGTACACAGTCACTTCAATATGCCTCATGTTATATAACTTAGTACTGTAAGCATACCAAGTAACACTGCTACAGTTTCAGTGGTAAGTAATTTTTTTATCTTTACAGGGTTGGGTCATACTACCTCATACTGGAAGGACTGTCAGATTTCAAAAATGGGATAATGATGACTTTGAAAGTATTATGAACTAACATAAAATAGCATTAGAATTAAAAAATCTTTTGGTTGTGTATTCAGCCAACAATAGCAACTAGACCTGGGAGATAGAACACTGCTACATTTAAAGGCAATCTGGCAAAGTAAGAAAGTGCAGTGATTTCTGGAATTCCCTCCCATTAAGTAACTGGCTAGCTGCACACATAGCAGTTCTCACTCACAGGATCTGTTGATGAGCTTGCTATAATATTAGTGGAGTAAAAAGTTTTGACAGGATCACCTGTCCTGGCTGTCATCACAGACTTTAATGGCAACTGAGAACTCTGCCAGTCCCGTACTCAGACATTGTGTCTCAACATTGTCCTCGTGAAGGGATCATCTTCTGAACCACACTATTTGAACAAATCTGGGACCATAACAGGTGCTAAAACCCCAGGTCAGGGGGAACCTAGAAACAACAGCAATGGTGGTTCCATGCTTCTTGAAACCTCCAATCTCCTGCTCAGAGGCCTTGCTGCCAGATGTAGTTAATCATCATGCCCAAGATTCAATATAGTTGAAAATATGTGTTTCAAGAAAAATCTGAATGAATATGTCCTTTAAAGGCAAAAATAGAACCATGATTGATTGTGAAGCTCTTCGTAGTCAACGCATGTTGGATCAGAGTGTGGCTCTTCCTACAAAGGGGGACACAGGTTTGAATTCTGCAGGCGGGCACATTTTCTTTAAGTTTTCTAGAGTACATAGGCCAGTAGAATAATAAATACTGTCTAAAATATGAGTATCCACTAAAAATAAAGCTTGAAGTAATGAAAACATTTAAATAAACAGCCATATTCTTCAGAAGTCCATGTGATTTTGGTATTCTTTGAAGGTTCCATTTCTTGTATGTTCCTTTGGTCAATACAAACTAAACTATTTTGTCAGTGTTTCCCTATGTCTTATTGGTTTCATGCCTTAGCCATATTGGTCTTCATGAAGTACTCGTTGGTACTAACACCATGATGCTTTTGACCATACAATTGCTTACAGAAAAAACCCTCAAAAAACTCATCTTTTTCAGTACAAACTGGACCATGAGAGAGAAGCCTTTAAGTGACGAGACAGGAAATTGCAATGTTCCAAATGAAACACAATGTCAATTAGCTCAAGAATGACAGTACAATGTCTTCATTAAAGTTGGGTTATGAAAGCAGAGCAGCCAGAAGAAAGCTACTTTTTAAAGCATTCAATTTTCAAAAGAGGAAGCAGTTGGCAATTGAGTGGACAGATCCTTACAGTTTTGAGAAGAGTCCTCATTTGCTCAATTTTCAAACAGTACACCAGTAACATACAAACAAGAAACAGTTAAAACAAAAAATTTATTTAAAGCCAAGATAGAAGAAAATATCAGCTTTACAATGACCTAAAAATGATAACAAGTCATAGTAATGTTTACTCTCATATATCATAGTAGTAATAATAATAATAAAGTATCTCCTTAAAATTCGAAATATGATTTGATCAAGATCAGAATAACAGGAATCATTAAGTTTTTATTAAACTGTATCACCATTTTTATAACAGAATTATGTAGATAATGTTGATTGAATATGTTTATTTTTGGTCAGAAAAAAGACAAAATTTATTTCTTTTGGTGACAAGTCACAGTGATATGCCTAAATTGTGGTTGTTATTTTGTGACATAAATAGAATTCCTTAATTTATAATTATTTGTTAAAAACCATTTTATTTAGACTCACTCTGTAAGTGTTTTAAGAGCTGTCTCTTTGAACGATTCTTTTCAACCAGGCGGTGCCTTTGTGAGTGTGTGTCATTAATTTGCTTTTTTTGTTTTCTTTATTATATTTTCTTTTTTGGCAAAGAGAAAAGAGTGGCAACAAGGAAAAGATGAAAAAAAAAGAAAAAGGAGAAAAAGAAAAAAAGAAAAGAAAATGAAAGTATAAAGGCAAAGAGATCACATTTGTTGAGTAGAATTTCCATTCCAAGTTGATTTCTCATCATCATCATCTTGAGTATTGGTGAACTTGTGGATGTTTCCTTCTTGACGACTGATTGGAGAACGACGTTTGAAGGCACTGCAGAGCAAAAAAGAGAAATTAAAAAGTTTTAGAAATTTTTTTTTTTTTAATGTAACTTCCTTAATTTTCTTTTTATAGTGTCAATCTTGCACAGTGCAACCTCGGTTCTCAAACATCTCACATGTCAAACAAATCAGTTTTCAGACAGAAAATTAGAGAAGAAAATGCCTTGGGTATCAAACAAAATTTTGGTTCTCAAACAAAACTGCCAAACCAAGTTAACCCAAATGGAATAATTTCTGAGTTGACCTCAGTATTGTATACATTCGTGTGTTGTGGCATGCTTTTCTTTTTCAATTTTATTGTACTGTGACTTTTTTCTCTACATTGATTCCTATTGGAAAAATAGTTTCAGTTTACGAACATTTTGGGTTACAAACGGCCTTCAGGAATTAATTAAATTTTTGAACCGAGGTTCCACCATATTTGAAACAACTATGAATTTTCAATTAAAGAATTAATACAAATATTACTGACAGAATACAATTGTTTTATGTATAATAGATAAATGTTTACAACAGAAATGCATTGAAAATCAGGGAGAAAGAGATTTCTAGGGATCAGGAATTAGGGTCAGTGTTACTGTGAGAAGAGAACTATTAAATATATACATTTACTATAGAAATGCATTATAAATGACTATTATTATAAAATGTATAGAAAAAAAGGAAAAGAGGATTTTCAGTGGTCATGAATTAAGGCAGAACAGTGTTGCTTACAAAAGAAACACACAAAGAAAAAAAAATATTGGTTGCTAGGAAATCATATATGCATTACAGACACTATTGGGTTTTTATATGTACATGTGTGAATAATAATTGACTCTCCTGCCAATGTCAATGTATGAGTATCCAGCAAAAAGTTCAATTTGTGACATTTAAGTCTTGCTAACGATTTGCATACTGTATGTTCACAAGATGTGTAAGTGAACTTTGAGTACATGTGTGTATTATCATAAATAGATACAGTGTAACCCGTAATATAAGAGAGTTGTCGGGACCGGAGAAGAAGTATCTTATATCAGGGTTTCTCTTATATCCGGGTTTGGTCTAATTTATATACATTAACGCAGGTTCTAATTTGGGACCAGAGAAAATCTCTCTTATATCCAGGTTACACTGTACATGCAATATAAATCTATCATTTGTAGCAGATGTTTACAGAAATATTAACAAAATAAATGTAATTAAATAAAATAATTATAATTTTAAATTATACAGACATAAAAAGTAAATATATATACGGTTTGAGAAATTACTAGATGTCGAGATTCCTATGTAATTATGTTTTTGTCTTGACATCAATACTCATAGGATAAATAAATGTTTTCTTAGGATAGGAAAAAAGATCGGAAGAAAAGTTTGTACATGTGGGCAGGAAAAAAAAGTAATGTTTTAATTTATTTATATCGTATTCTTAATGAAATAAAAATTATATTTAATTTACATTTTACAGTAGTAAATGGAATAATAGTTTAGTAAACTAGAAGTTCATTCATTTATTTAAAAATTATTTAAATACATTTTTAATTTTACTGAAATAAATTATGTTAAAAAATGATACTGATAATAATTGAATAAATATGGCTGCAATCGCCATCCGTAGAAAATTATTACAAACTATTAAACAAATTAGTACAGGTCTGTCTTGCTTGAGGGCATGGCGCTTGGGAAAAGTTTGTCAAGTTAAAAACCAAAACAGTGGCATACTAAGTAAACTTGCTTGTGGTCGTAATAAAAAGGCGGGAAATGAGTCATGTTAGGTCGCAAGTGAGAAACAGTACCAATTTAGTTTATTAAAATAATTATATCAATTATAATTTTTAAGCAATTAATAGGTAAAAAAACATTTTTTTAAACAGAAAAAAAATTCTCGGTTTATCATTACGATGATGACTATGACCATTCAATAAAAATTGTTTTAAGAAAAGAATACTAACTACTAGCACATCCTACATGGATGTGCTAGTAGTTAGTATAGATAAAAAAAAATAGCAATACAGCTCGTACATTTCTTTTCATTGGGAGGTAATGGACAAGATCTTGGGGTGATTTATTGAAAGAATGGGTCGTGATTGTGGTTAACTAGGATAGTCCGTGAAAGAACAGCCATTCCCCTTTCAGCCACAATTCTGTATTCTTTTTTTAATTTTTACAAATATTCTCTTCTTTTTCCTACTCTCTTCACACCGGTAAACTACGTTATTTTTATCGCCTCTGTACTAACTTCCTTTCGGTGACGGCGATTTTTCTTACAATTTTAAAACAGCGACATTTTTAAAAGCATTTCTAAATATATAATCGTACATTATGAAACGAGAGCTAAAAAAGTATTTATTTTTGCCTCTTCTTACTGAGGCAGAATGTAGTACACAAGTTTATCACGCCGGCATTAGAACGAAGAGATTTACATAAATAAAATCATCGTCGTGAAAGATTTATTTAGAAGTTAAAGAAAAGGTAAGAGAAAGTCTTTTTAGTTTGTAATTTGTATCTCCTTCGCTCAAGTGCGTACAATCTCACATAAACTATTGCAAAGTGCTCATCATCCAGCATGATAAAATTTTTTTGCTACAATCCTAATCAAGATTTTTAAATAAAAAAAAAGTCTATTTTTAGTTTTCATTTTACACCTCCTTAGAGGTGTCCACAAATTGCGATTGGCACCCTGTGGGTGCCATCGCGGGGTATTGGGAATAGTTTTCAACTAGCAATAACCACGCCTCGGAAAATCCTCATTGGCTATGGTATCGCCTCTGCGCAAAGCTAACGACTAACCTGCGACTTTCCTACACATAGTCCCCAAACGCGACAATAGCGCTTGGCTAGTCTTTTACTTTTGCAACTTTATTTAAATATTCTCAATACGCACCTCCATTTTAGCTCACTATTCACCTTTTTAAATCTATTATACAACGTCACATAATAAATTTCACATGATTTACGCCTTTTAAGTATTTTAAATCCTTATTTTCTTAATTAAACATACAATTATCAAACTTAGAAAGTTGTCTGCCCATGACGACCTTGACCGTGTAAAATTTTATTTGTACGCACGTGTTAACTTTTTCTTTCTTTCCTCACAGTCAGCCGGGCAATAACTGATACTGAGTTATTAGTTATTATTACTAATCTGGTAAAAGGCCATGTATGGTGGATAATGAACTCACGAATACGGCCAAGCACACTTTATTTCTGCTGATTTAAGGCATAACGATTAACTCCCAGAAGGAGATTTAAGACTTCTCTAAATAAATGCATTTAATTAATTTTTCAATATCCAACGCGCAATTAGAAAGCGACATGTAAAGTGGCAGAACCGCAAAGAAAGCTCTTTGTCCTTCTCATGCTGAATTAACATAAGATAGCACTCGGTCGATAGAAAAAAAGCTTTACACTTTTTTGAATGTTTTTAAAGTTGTGTTGAACATTTTTATGTACTGCAGCCTGATCGGTGATCGAATCTACTGAATGGCAGTATGATCAAATGCAAATCAAACTAAGACTTAGTTACTAAGTAGAGACTGGTCCACTCATAGACAAAAATACGGAAACAATTTTTGAGGAATCAATTTTTTTTTTTTTTTTGCATTATTAGCATTCTTTAACTTTTTAGTAGAACTTTCTTCGGCCGCGACAAAACCGAAAAATACTGATTTTTTTTTTTTATACTGTTCATAAAAAAAATGAAAAAAGAAAGAAAAAAAATCAACACAGTGTCAAATGCAAATTTCACAGTGTCACTAGCTGTTTTGCGTATGAAAACAGACTTTTTTTTTAGAAGGATAAAGTATTTTTAAATAACGAACAACAAACGGATAAATTAATTAAAAATGTATCTGCTTATTGTTCTTTTGAGATAAGAATCTCAAAGGTTTGTGCATGTGCTTCCGAAAAAATTGCATACAAAAAAAAAAAAAAAAAAAAAAAAGTTTAGAATCAATAAAAAAAAAAAGAAGATTTTTTACAAAATTCAGAAAAAAAAAAAAAAAAAAAAAAAAAATGGAGAAATCAATGATAAATTAGCTAGCAGTTTTAAACTTGACATTTTTAAATGACTTAGCCTGAAGAAAGTAGTAGTAAAATAAGTAAATGTTTAAAAAAAAAAAAAAAAAAAAAGCGTAAGGATCGGTTCAAAAGGTAACAGTATGTGGAATTAAGAAATGGTTCAGTTCGAAATTCCAATATCAGCTGAAGAACGCCGGACCTTACATACAACGACCGAAACATCGTGAATGTAACCTCCACGAAATCGCTAAAAAAGAGCATAGCTTGAAAACGACGCCAACCTTGCCGAAAAAAAAAAATTTTATCGTCTAAAGACTAAAATGCTTATGTTATTATTTAAAAAATACGTCAAAAAACGACATTATTACGTCATTATTTTTGCACCAACCTAATATTAATTAAGTGGAAAGACCAAAGTTTTTTTTTTAATTATTTTTTAAAATTTTTCATTCTTTTTAGAACATTCTAAATTTTGATTAAAAAAAAAAAAAACTTGTTTCTCTTTGTATCAGCGGAACTAAATAAGACAATTTTTGGCACGTTTTTTGGTATGACACACATTAATTTAGAAAATCTTGCAAAAATATAAATAATTGTCGGATGTAATGAAACTTTCAGAAACTATTCACAGATGATCGAAATTATTTATAGATATGTTTTTTTTTTTGTTGTTGTTGTTTTTATTAAAGTCATGGCAGAAATATTTAATTTGTTTATATTTATTACCGCCACCCCCCATAACTAATTTTATGAAAACGCTAGAAATTCGATCGAGTCTAGTTTAACGATTACAAAAGCACAAGGCTTTGACTCAGAGGAATGCAAATCACGTTTTTTTTTTTTTTTTTTGTTTTTAATTAAAATCAGCTCTGAATTGTAACATAAAACTCAATAAAACAAAGATATTATTTAATTTCAAATGCTTGCTTTTAGTAGTTTTTATGAATATGGACAATATTTTCTGAAAGCAAAAGATTTTTTCGATGAAAAATTAATTTTTAATACAATTATTTGTTATTTCTTAATTATAATACATTTTTATATTTAATTTTTTAAAATAATATAAAATTAGGTTTCCAAGTCTCCTTATGAGATAGATCTTTTTTAGCGCGTTCTAAATTGTATCATCTTGATTCTTGACTAATCAGAAGATCCGCAGTAATTAAGAAATGTAATTTTGTGTTTATAATCAGGCTGTAATTATAACGTACGGAAAACCAACCAGAATACAATTAAGTTGCTTTAGTTGAGTTATCATCTTATGAAATTTATATGATCTTATTTTTATATTAATCTCAGTTATGACATTTTTCCATAAATAAAATATCAAAATTAATAATAAAATGAATGGAAATACAAATAACACAGTAAAATGTAATAAATGTACATAAAATTATAGTATTTTATGTACACTTCTGATAAAATTTCATAAGAAAGGTACCTATAAATTAATTAGATACCTTTCTTATGAAATATGAAATTTAATCTCACTCTTAATAGTCTTATTTTAATTTCTTTATAACACATTTTCCATAAAGCATTGTAAACGTAAAGGTGAAAGCTAAGTACAAAAAATAAATAAATAAATAAATTAGAGCGCTGAACGTTTTCCTTAAAAATAACAAGGTAAATAATTTCTTCACTTAATGTAAATTATTTCACTTTTCTCCTTCCGTAGAACAAATTAGCCTCACGGAATCCGTCAATATGCCATTCATTACCTGTCAAGTGACGCAAAAGTTTATGACCTGCTTTGTTTTATTTTCAAATTACATCTTTTCGGCGCAAGTTAAGCTTGGTTCAAAATATTTTAAATAAACATTATAATTTCTGATTTTCTTAAAATAAGTTTTGAAAAAATGATAATTGATATTTAAAAGAATTTCAAAGTGAGATTTCCATTTTTACGAAAATTTCGGACGTGCTAGGAACGATTAAAAAATGTAAAAAAAAAAATACCCCCAAAATACTTTGATCTTTCCTCTTAATAATAACAAACATTTAGACGATAAAATGTTGTTTTCGTCAAGTTTGGCGTCTTTTTCATCATGCTATGCACTTTTTTTTTTAGAGATCTCGTGGAGGTATCTAAAAAGGTGAGGACAACAGACCGAACAATGTAAATAAATATTGGATAGTTAAAATACCTCATCTCAGAAATATCTTATTCTTACACATCTCTATAATATTCATTTCTTTCTTCCTCCTTACCTCTCCTTTAGAACAATATCACTCAGTAACCCTCTACCTTGAGTAGCCCTTGGACCTTTTTTTTTTTAAATAGCTGATTAGTGCCCCTTTTTAATCGTCTTTCATCACAGTGTAATTCTCTGTATTAAAAAAATCTTCCAAAAATAAAATATACTTTTGACTTTTCTAAAACTTTATTTGCGGAATATAACCGATTTAAAGTAAAATTAATCTGATTTGAAAAATATTTCATTTAAGTTTGAAATAACAGAGAAATGGATTTTAAAAACAAACAGCGGTGATTTTTAACAGTAGCCGCTCTTACATAATTAGCGAGCGGTGACAAGTGCTGATAAAGATGTTGACATCTTTATTATTGTTCTACAGAAACTTTATCTGTTAAAACATAATTTAAGATAACGATGGGTGAGCGCTTTTTAAAAAATATAATTTTATAGTACCCAGCAATCTTTAAAATGTTGGAAAATATTCTCCATAATCTAATTTTAGGAATGTTGACTTTAAAATCGCTCTTATTTTCTGATAACGTCATGTATGACCGACCATACTTTCAAAAAATGGGCACGTTACATACTATCTTATATACATATAAATTACTATAAAAATCTTGGTGTAAAATGATTTATATTAAGCTTTTCAAATTTTGATCAGTAAATATAGTTTTCACTTAATAACAATATCACCTAACTAGATAAAAGTAATACAGAATTTTAAAAGATTTATATATTATAAATTATAATTAAAAAAAAAAAAAAAAAAAAAAAAAAAAAAAAAATGAAAATAATTCTTGTAAAAATTCATTATTCACCAAAAAAATTTTTTTTCTTAATTGTCCTTAATAAATCTTATTTCTAAACGCAGTTAAAAGCTTTTCTAATTAAATAATGTTATAGTTTTATTGCATTTTTTATATTATGATTCGGAGCAGATTTTCGGCAAATGGGTCTGAAACAAAAAAAAAAAAAAAAAAAAAAAAAAATGATTTACACTCTCCAAAATATCCTGCTAATAATAAAAGTTTTCGGATGAAAATTTAATTTCTCGAAATTTCATGAAATTAATTAAGTAAGTCAGTGTGTTTGGGGGGGGGTAACATATGTAGAAAAAAATTTTGCCAAGATTTTCTTTAAAAAGAAAAAAAAGAAAAATATATATATTTTAAAAGTAATTTCATTCATCTGTGAATAAATCCTGAAAGTTTCATTAATTCAACAATTTGATTTTTGCACTAATTTCCAAAATCCAAATCAATGTTTTTCACCTGGAAAAAAAATGGGCTAAACTAGCCTAAAGCATTAATCGTAAATATTACGTCGACCGCTGACACAAAATATAACAAGATTTTTTAACCAAAAAAAATTTAATAAAAAATAATATATAATTGGTCTTTCCTCTGAATAATGACGAACATTTTCACGCTAAAACATTGTTTTTATTAAGTTTGTGTCTTTTTTTTTTCATCATGCTATGCTGTTATTTCAACGAAAAGCGGAAGTACCAGAGTCATACTAAAAAGCCGAGAAAAATACTATCAACATTTAAAACGGCAGCCTGTACAGTGTAAAACCCGGCAAAAATGTAAAATAAGATTTTGTAACATTTGAGGACGTATTAGGTTGGTGCAAAAATAATGACGCTTTTTGACGTTAAAATATACGCCAAAAACCGTCATTATTTTTGCAGCAACATTTATGACATTTATTAAAATTTATAACAATGCTTGAACTTTTTCTCTAACAGGCCTGTCCATTTCTGCGGTCATTTCAAATAAGGCTGTTAGTGTCTAACTATGAAAAAAAAAAAAGTATATCCGCAGAAGTTCATTTTAAAAAAAATTTTTTTTTACGTGGCTTTGCCGAAGGCAGGGTGAGTAGTCTCAAAATAATATAAGCTTAGGAAACTCAATGGTGGAGGGCATCCCCCAGGCAATACATCACTTGATTGTGAGGAGGGGCCATTACCCAGCACCTGAGAGATGCACAAAAGAGGAAGCGCCGAGTGGGGTTTGAGTAGTTTTCCCACAGTATCGCCGTTAAATCTACTTTAAACTAACAGTTAGTTACTGTGTCACATTCGGTAGCAACGTGTAACCCGCTTACACTTAGAACAGCACTTTGTTCTAAAATGTAAATAAATTGCAATGTTACCGCAAATTTATTGGAGGTTTCTTTCTTATAATTTGTGACGATAACTAATTGCTAATAATGCCTTTAGTTCAAGTTTTTATTAAGATCAACAAATTTGAATAAACACAGCTGAAGAGAAAAAAATGTTGCAATTAGGGAGGGAAAATCCTAATTCCTGTTTTAAATAACACACAATTAGAAAAGAAAACACTGTAAAAAGTTTTTAAATTTGTAAATAAATTTAAAAAAAAAAATGAAATTATTTTTGAGTTGACAATAGCATCAGTTTCTTGTCATCTTTCCTTTCAATATTGCTTTCACTGTGTTTCTTCATCTCATGCAACATCAAAGGTGCTGAGTGATAATTAAACTACCATGTATTTTTTCCCCAAAACTACCTAGTTTCAATGAAATTTCCTCAGATTCCTTTTTCTTTTTTTTTCTTAGTAGAGTTGGGAGGGTTGATAGGAAACGGATCTCCATGAACTATACCTCCTAAATGTACACTTATATCTGGTCTCTTTTCTGCACATTTGATTTTTTTTTTCCATGGGGATAAAGTCAAGAATTGGCCAAAATAAATAAAGTAAAAATTACACGTGTACAAATATTTGAAAAGGTCAAGGTCGTCATGGGCAGACAACTTTCTAAGTTTGATAATTGTATGTTTAATTAAGAAAATAAGGATTTAAAATACTTAAAAGGCGTAAATCATGTGAAATTTATTATGTGACGTTGTATAATAGATTTAAAAAGGTGAATAGTGAGCTAAAATGGAGGTGCGTATTGAGAATATTTAAATAAAGTTGCAAAAGTAAAAGACTAGCCAAGCGCTATTGTCGCGTTTGGGGACTATGTGTAGGAAAGTCGCAGGTTAGTCGTTAGCTTTGCGCAGAGGCGATACCATAGCCAATGAGGATTTTCCGAGGCGTGGTTATTGCTAGTTGAAAACTATTCCCAATACCCCGCGATGGCACCCACAGGGTGCCAATCGCAATTTGTGGACACCTCTAAGGAGGTGTAAAATGAAAACTAAAAATAGACTTTTTTTTTTAATATATATTGGATATATTTTCAAAATATTGATTTTGAGTTGGATTGTAGCAAAATCAAAAAATTTTTCATCCTATATAAAATAGTTTGTGACATTAAATATGCAATTGAGCCAACAGGTGTACTTGGAAACTATATTGACAGATATTAGTTACTATTAGAGTGTAACTGAGCTTTCATTCACTAGAGGTTATCTACATTATTTTGTAGTGGTGGGTAGAGGGCATGTGATACCAGCCAGAAATCATAAGGATTCTTATCAAAAAAATCTGAACATCACTGGTTTTAAATATTTTACAAATATAGCCACACATGTCTTCAATAGAAAGTTCATTTCCCTGGACAGATATCTATACAAGTCAAAGCATTAGAGAGCTCATAAAGAGATTTCATTAAGTTTGTGCCAACCTCTTACTTTTAAATAGTTCCTAATGTAAAGTCTTTTAGAAAGCATCTTCCAGAATAGAAATAAGAGGTATCAGAAGATCATAAAATATAACAAGTGTGGACAGACACACATATGAAAGGAATGGATTTTCATGATGGAAAAATCAGCATATTGTTCATTCTTTTTATGCCATCAGTATAAACTCTTAATTAAAAAAAATTAAAGTTTAACTACTTATTTAAAAAAATTTGCAGTTTGATTCCAGAGAAAGAGACTTACCTGTATATTTCTATGTGTTTCCATATTTGTCAAATATTTGAGAGAAATGTAAACAAATATTAACTCAGACCAATGTCCTCATCTTTATTGCCATGTTTCAGACATTGTATGCTCCAACCTTCTTCAGGTGATATATATTGAATTTAGAGTTGGACCCTTTATTCAATCCACAGAGGTAGATTGTCCTAATGCCTTTTTTTGAGATCTCTGTATCAGTCAATTCCATCTGCTGTGAACTCACAACCATTTGGGTCAAGTTTCTATTTAGATTACTCAACCAATGCTTTTATCCACTGGGTCATGTGTCCTTGAGTTGTGAATATGGCAATGGAGATGAGAACAGACCAAACGATCTAAAATAGTTACAATACCTCATCTCAGAAACAGACAGAAAACTAATATGTCTAGAGATATCTCACTGTGCCTTTATTTTTAAATACTGCTCCATTATTGCTACGCATAGCAATAGAAGAACAATCTATCCCTGTGGACTAAATAAAGAGTTTGACTTGATATTCAGACTGATTTATCCAATTTCCATTTAGTCAGAGTCTGCCCAGGGGTTGAACTCACAATTACTCTCACCAAAGTCATGAAACAATATTTTAATCCTGTAGGTTATTGCCCTATCAAATAATACTAAAGGGTTCAGTTTTAAATTCCTTGGAGATTACCTGGAGATTACAAGGATAAAAAAAGCAAAAAAAAAATCATCTAAGGATTGGGTGTAAAAAAAAAAAAAATGTATGAAACTGAATATTCTATACAAATATATGATTAACGTATATTTGGGCAGCAACCTTTCTTTTAAACATCTTTCATTAAATATGATATACAAGAAAAATTTTATTAATTTTTCAATTTATTTAATATATTTCTACCCCGTATGTGTATAAGGTTTTTGCACTTATTCTTTTTTCTTTTTGCAGGCCTAGACGATGGCAATTAAGTTAGCTACACTGAATGTGAATGGCTTGAGGGATCGGGCTAAGGCTGCCCGCCTGCTCCGGGACCTGTTGTCCTTTGATGTGGATGTCGCCGTGATTGAAGAGACCCACTTTGTTTGCAGTTCCGATGCGTGTGTGCTGGAGGATGACTTTGTCGTTTATTCAGCATATGGGGACCGGTCTGCCAGAGGTGTTTCTTTGCTTGTCAGACGTACTCTCGATGCAAAGGTAGACCTTGTGCATACCGATGCAGAGGGCCGGTTGATCGTGGCCGATATTGTTGTGAAAAGTGGTTCGTTCCGGGTCGTTGCGGTTTATGCGCCCAATGACCAGGGGGAGCGGGTCTCGTTCTTTCGGCGGCTGGGGCCGTTCCTGGTGGATTCAACGCGCCTAGTTTTAATGGGGGACTGGAATGCCATCCTGGACCCCAAGTTAGACAGGAGGCGGGGTGCTAGCGGGAGAGGGGCAATCGCAGCTTGGTCAATCTGATCGACAATTATGGTCTCTCGATAGATACTGGGTCGATCATCCCAAGGGAAAAATGTGGACGTGGGCTCTTAATTGGCCTTCTGACAAGGTGGTTAGCTACCTTGACAGAATGTTAGTGAGAAGAGCCGACATAGAACTACTAGATTGCCCTACGTTCCACTGGGTAGGCTATTCGGATCACAAACTCAAACTCGTTTGTGCACGGGTGGCGTTAGACAATAGGCCTAGAATGGCTGGGTACTGGAAGTTCAATCTGTCTTTACTGGACAGTGGGACTTCCAGGAGCAGCTAACTAGACTAGTGCAGCGGGAGCTAGTGGGGGAGGTTATCGGGAATAGGTGATGGGAACACCTTAAATGTAGGATTAGGTCCTTCACCACTGATTTCAGCAAACGGCTCGCTCTAGATAGAGCTGAAAAGGTGAAGACGCTTAAAGCTAGTTATTCCCGGGCGGTGGCTGGGGGAGATCCCCTAGAGATAGCCTTAGCTAAGGAGGCCCTGGATCGATTGAATAGCGAGCAGTACATGGGTCAGGTAATTAGACATAAGTTAAGCAAGATGTCTTCCGAAGCCGTGAACTTGGGCGCAGATCTGCGCAGGGAAGAGGTTCGTCGAGGTGGCGATCGTTACATTCGTGAAGTCAAATCCCTGGAGGGGTGTACTCTTCGAGCCACTGACAACATGTGCGGAGCGTTTCGGTGCCATTTTGAGAACCGGTTTACCAAGGAGGAGTTTCGTAGCTATTTGGCTAACTTTCCGACTAAAGCGGCTAGCTGCGAGGGAGAGATTACGGAGGGCGATGTCTACGCGGTTTTGAAGAAGCTCGGCAGAGGCAAGTCGCCGGTCTGGATGGTTTGCCCTATGAATTGTACTTGAGGCTGTCGCACATCTTTGTTCCAATTTTGACTGCAGTGTTCAACAACTGGTTTCGGTCGGGGTCCATCCCCAACTGGATCACCAAGGGTGTGATCACTCTGTTGAAAAAGGGCAAAGGTGGTGGGGGGAACCTAGATGATTACAGGCCCATAACTCTACTAAACACAGAGTTAAAGATTATGGCCAAGATCCTGCAGGAGCGTTTGCAGTCAGTTGCCGAGTCTCTGTTGGGACCTGAGCATCTGATCCGCACGATCATAGAGGGTGTAAAAGACGATATATTTATTTTTTCCAACATTCTTACACTTCCAGGTTAGTGGGAGTGAGAGAGAACAAAACTGGCCATACCATCCATTGTCCCAAGCACTTCCAGCCACTTAGCCATTTTCAAGGGAGTTTTTTTTTTGGCTTTAGATTCTCTTCATGTTTTGACTGTTTCAGATGTATTTTTTGTGTTGTTTTGAATACTCGTAGGAGAATTTATATAATATATAATATATATATATATATATATATATATACTCTCTCTCGCTCGCTCGCACACACACACACACCCACCACCCCCATCATGGCTTGACTTTGCAAAATGAAGATCAAGAGGAGTCTGTACACGTCACTTGCAGGTATATTTATGTCAGACAAGTCAAAAGCAGGACAGGCATACACGATGACATAGCATTGCAGTACTTCATCCTCTGCCTCTTGTAGCCAAGTAGGTATTTTCAAAGATGGAGACAGCATGGTTGGTGGTGAGACGCCAGCTAGAGTTGACCATTATCAATTGTTGATGTGACAGGCACCAAAGATTTTTTCATGCAATCTTTGAATTGCTTCTTTATTGTCTCTCTGCCATGATAGCCAGTTGAGAGCTCACCGTACAATAAAACTTTAGGCAGGCGATGATTCTCCATCCTGGACACGTGTGCAGCCCAGCATAACTGGTACTTCAACAGCATGGCCTTAATGCTGGTGATCTTCATCTTTTCAAGGAGTTCAATATTAGTCACAAAGACACTCTGGTGGATATTAAAGACTGTACAAAAGCAGCAGTGGTAAAACTGTTCAAAGAGTCACAGGTGGTGTCAATAAGTGACCCATGACTGAGCCATATAGGTCATCCACAGACAGACTGCTTTGCTGTATCACAGCTCCTCTGTGGCAAGACGTGCAATTGCTTCAAGCCAGGATTGAGACCCGACTGATTTGACATCAGTCAGATATCTTACCTCTAGGCCATCATTACATGGCAGAAAGGAAGGGAATTTTAAAATTTTTCTCTATACAAAATACTATAAACTGGCTATTTGTATAACATGTAAGATTTATTAAAAATACATCAAAATATTTGTTCATTCTTACGAATACAATTTTAATGATACAGCAAATTCTGATAATACAGTAAGAATGACAATCATGGTTGTATTTTAGCACGGACTGAATTTGAAACTGACATATCTATTACCATTACTCTACCATTCTCCTGCCAAAAAATGAATAATTTGAAAAATCTGCTTTAGCAAGTTTCAGCATTCAATTTGTATGCTTTGGATTGAAAATGAGACGAAAAGAGAACGAGTGTCTTCAGCATTAACATTTTTCCACTCATATTTGTTGGCCAAGAATAGAATATTCCCAAATACACAGTGACTAAATGAGTTTGTTGAAAAACTGGTATTAGTCATCATGTGGAGGACAAAATGAAGTGCAAATTTCCAAAAAGAGGGATGTTACATAATTGACATTGTTTAGTATTTAATAAGTAGCTCAAATGTTCCTTAGTGTTCTTTGGAGCTGAACATGTTAAAGTAGACAATATTGAAAGATAGAATAGAGCTATTACTATAATTATTATTGTTAAGAAAAAAAAAAAAAAGAAATTAATACAAGCAATAATTTAAGTATAATGCTACAATAAGTGAAAAAAAATGCAACAAAATATAATTGGCAGGTAATAAGTATAAAAAGTATCAATTTATTTACAAAAAAACACTCACGTTGATGGTCTGTTGGAACTGGATGGACCAGGTCCATCAACTTCCTCTCGTGGTCTTTTCTTACTCTCGCCATTGTTCTCAGCTGAACCTGATGGCCGTCCAAATATCAAACCGTAGAAGAAGTTCCACAGCATAAAGAAAGGTGCAAAGATTATATTCAAGATACTTGTAGACGTATCGGCAGTGCGTGCAATGGCATTCTTTTGCTGAAAAAAAATAAATAAATAAAAAAAATAATTTTTATCCACAATGTAAAGTTCTACAAATGACATGGATTAACAATAAGGCAGAATTTTAAATTGGGCTTTTTATTTGAAAATGGTATTAATTTAAGGTTGTAAGTGATCAACCTTTGAAATTAAATTTATTATAATCTCTCTCTCTCTCATATATATATATATATATATATATACACACACACACACACAAATAAATTTTTTTTAACTGCAAATCATTGGCAGTTATCATTGCAATTATATTAAATATGTACAAACAGATATTTTATATATTCTTATATTTTTAGAAATTTTGCAACGAAAGCCAAAAATTTGTGTTGCAGTAATCAAGGCTAAAAGGTGGATATTTTGAGAGCAGTATTTAATCCTAAAATACTTTTTTTCTTTTTGTCATAATAAAATTTTCAATAAAAAAAAGCACATCGTACTTTTTTTTAGCACTGTACAATAATTTTCTCTTTTTTAAGTACAAAACAACTACCTTTTTGGCCAATTTAAAAAATTACCAGGGATTTCCTCAAACTTTTGAACTGTATATATATATATATATGAGATAGATAGACACACACAAGAAATTAGTATGAAACCCTATAAATTGAACTTAATCAGAAATTTCTGGAAGCGAAATAGTCTTTCAAATTCTAAGTTTGGTTTGATTGTGTAGGTGTCACACATACTTTATGGCACTTATGTTTAAATCTGGAAATGTTAACATATTTTTTAAGTTTGTTTGTTTGTGTTTTACAGCATATCAACCTCGTTGGGTTATTTAATGCCAATAATAGATATCCAAACCTTGATAAATAGATAGCATATCATTCATACTTCGATATAAAGATAAATGTTGATATTTACACTTTGACAAACAGATAGCTTGATAATCATACTCCGACATATAGATAGATATTCTGATATTCCGGCCTTAGAGGCTCTTACAAGTACTTTAGCAGAGCTTAATCGCAGCATTGGGTTAAGTTATAAAAAGAAAAAAAAAATTTTTTTTTTTTTAAATTTTGTTATGGATACCGATTTCTGAAAGGAAACTGTACATCTTGTTGATGTCTGTCTCTTCAAAAACTCTTTTGAGGCTCTTATGGTTATAATATTTTCGTCTTATTTTCGAGATGGTTCTGCACTTGAAGAACATGAAGTGTTCTACGGTGAGTCTGCTTCCGCAGGAGCATTTTTTTTTTTTTTTTTAGAATTTTGTGATCTTGAGTCCATTACGTTTTCCTTTTTTTTTTTTAAAATGATATATCCATCTCTTCTAGGGATGGTGGGGTATTCTCAGTTGTCATGTTGCTAGGGTTTTTGTTTGGTTTCTTTTTTACCGGGGAGGATTTTTTCTGGCTTTTTGATCTGTTCTTGGAAGTTGATCGTTGGCTCGGCTGACTTTTCTTATGAGTTTGTGTGTCTTTTTTAGTCGCATTTTTTGCATGGTGTGTTCTTTTCAAAAGTTCAATTGTGGTCATGTTTTCTGATTGTTCTTGTTTTTGTATTCTGTTGAGAAGTAAAGATCTGTTTTGAGTTTTCAGATTGTTTGCTGTAGATTCTTTGTCTTCGTTTTGCAGGTCTGTTTGACTTCTGCTGAGGCTTTTCGTTTCCTTTTTTTGAGTTTGTTTTGTGGTATTTGATGCGGAGTGTTCACTTGTTTTTTGTTTATTTTTTGCTGTTGTCATCATTTCAGGTTTGAGTATTATGGTTAGTTCAGTAAGTAGAATTCTCAGGTTATCTATTAAAGTTGAGATTTCTTCAGATTTGTAGTTAGTTTTTTCTGTTGTTTCTTTTTTTGGATATTCAGGATGTTTATTTTCTGAGGTCAGCATAGAGAGGCATATGTTACTGCGGGTGTCTGCATTTAAACAATTCTTCTTGCTTCGAAGAAAGAGATATTTTGTGAATATTTTGTTTTGTTGATTTCCTTTTCTTTCTGCCATACTTTACATTCTCTTGAACCTTCAGTATGCTCGTCTTTGGAGTTTGGACATCTAGGTCTTTCCCTGCAATCTTCTGGATCTTCAGTCTCTGTATTTCCACATCTTCTACACACTGGATCTCTAGCACAAATTTCTTTGTGGTGTCCGTATCTTTGTCATCAGTAACACCTAAGTGGCATTGGTATATAGGTCTCCACTTTTGCTATTGAATATCCAATTCTTATGTCCCTGGATATTACAGGGGAGTTCAAGGTTAATATGTATGTGTTGGTTTCAATAAGTGTACCATTTGTTTTTTGTCATTATTTTGACATCTTTTACTTGTTGGTTTTTTAGGTTTGTTTTTATCTCTTCCAGGGTGCATAGTGAGAGTTCATGGCTTTTCACTACTCCTTTGGATGAATTTAGGGTTTCGTGTAGGTATGTTTTGATTTTTATCTTGTCAAAGGCTGCCCAGTTTAATATTTTTTTTGCGTATGTATTTTTGGATACTTCGATTAGTATTGTTTCATTCTTCATTTTTTTTTCACAGATTCTGTCGGTTGAGATAATTTTTTCTATTTTGGAAGGAGATATTTTGGTAAGAGGAGTATTTTTAATGGATTTTAATACTATGAGTTGATGATGTGTTACTTCATGCTCTGACTCATTGTCTGAGCTTGATTCGATATGGGGTCTTTTTGTTGTTTATTTTTTTTTTGTTGCCATGTGGGTTTGTTTTTATCTTTATCTCTTTTGCTCACCACCCTCCTCGGAACCCAGCAGTGGGAGATATCAGGTGGGGAAGCCTATTTGCCCTATTTTCTCAGGGATACAAAAGAGGTATACTCATTAGTAGTATTTTTGCCAGCATTTCCAGTGTTTTTGTTTTCTTACCCCTGTTTTAATGAAAACTTTTATTTACTCCTTCACGTGGCTGATTTTTATGTACTACTTACTTGACCCTTGCCACTGCCTTCTGACATTTATTTGGGGAATATCACGTTGTTTTAAAATAGAGTTTGAAAGATATTTATTTTGTGAGGATAGGCATTAGGGCTTGACGTGACGAGCCGATTGGTTGGATCGGGCCTCTCCAACATCCTGTCTAGCCCAGGTAAAGGCCAAAGTGGTGTGTTGCAGGGTCATGACAACTTTTCACCTGGGTCACGACCTGCTCAACCACCAGGTCCCATCCCCAGGCATCATGAGTCGCCACCCATGGCCAACAGGTGGCCCCATTGAGGGACTTTTACCCTCTGCAGGGATGTAGTCGACATATTCTGAAGTCCCGCCAACAGGGTGATATTTTTTTAAGTGTGTATTAAAAATTGTTAGATGCATAAATACTAACACCATAAGATATAAATGTGATGTCTATACAACCAATGAAAAATTGAAACAACTTTGAATTATTTCTCTCAAAAAAAATTCTTGATTAAACTAAATAACAAAACAGGTTAAATTTATAAAGATTTTTCCTATTTGTTTCTTATTTAAATCATCCTGTTGGATTTAAGCCATATTTAAGACCTTTCTCATATATATACATTTATATATATATATATATATATATATATATATATATATATATATATACACACACACACACACACACACATAATATCAATAAAGACCAAAGTCAAACTTATTTTAGTCTGATGGAGGAAAATGTAAGGATAAGGTCCATCAGAGGATGAAACGTGTTGGCTAAGATAAGTTTTCCTTTGGTCTTTATCCATACTGTGTTTTTACATAAATATTTTTAGTTACATCTGAATATGTGTGTGTGTGAAATAGTATCCAAAACAAAACCAGATATAATGAAAAAGAAAAAAACAAAAAGGCTTTTAAATGTGATATCTTGTGTTTGGCTTCTTCAGGTTGGAATGAAAGTCAAGACTGTAAGGAAAATGCATGTGTGTGCGAGTACTCAAATAAGTGTTGGAAATTTCACTGCCTGACCCACTTCCCAAAATACAACCAATAGGGTCATGACTTTTTTTTTTTTTTAAAAACCCTGATGTCATAAATCTATGAACTTTTGTTCAAAAGTAAATAAAAAGGCATTAATTTGTTTTAGTTCTTGAAAAAGGTCACCCGCAAAGTGAAAATTCGATTTTACCATATACACAAGATTAAAAACAAAACAACAAAAAACAAATTATTTCAAAAGCTTTATTTTTCAATTTGCTAATGATGTAATTATTGGGTTGGTGCAAAAATAATGACGTAATAATGTCGTTTTTTTTAAGTATTTTTAACGTCAAAAAACGACATTATTACGTCATTATTTTTGCTCCAACCTAATAGATAGTACTTATGTATTTTTCAACACATTTAACATTTTATAGCGATAGTACAACAGAAACTTACAAGTAAACAAAAACAAGTTCTAAACGGTTCCAGAAAATTCGTAGTACAACTATACTTATATGATTTTAGATATTTTGTGTTAGGGTGACATTTCTTTTAATAATAAACTGAATTAAACCTTTCTTCATTATTTTTGAACAAAAGTTCATCGAATTGATACAGGAAATCAATTATTTTACAAGTCATAACCCTAATAACCAAATATTGAAAGATTTTTTTAAAAACCCTTTTGTGATCAGGCTGAGAAATCATGTCTATGTTTACTTCTGTGTCCTTATATAAAGAAATTATGACAGTACCTTTTTAAATCTAACTCTAAACAATTCAGTTCACAATTGGGTACAATGAAAGATGCTATTTTTCCAGTTAATATTGTCTGAATTGTTTTCTAGGTTTCCTTTTTTAAAGCTGATGAGCAAAATTTTGATTGCTAAACTTCCTGAATTTTGAATAAGAAATTCTTAACTAATCATCCAAACATAAGTACATTTAATTAAGGTTTATATCATTCTACTTACTGGTAAAACAAGGAGAACTGCACTGGGGACCAGCTCCAGGGACAACAAGGTTGATGACATGTCTTGGAAAGTGAAAGTCCTTTTTGGAAACACTGTGTACAGCTGCACATCGCTGCAACCCAAATGCTGAAAAGAGATAAAAAGATTATATATATGTGCAGATAATTGGAAAGTTAATGGGAAAAAATCTAAATAAGAAATCATAATATAAAAATCCTCTCAAAAAAAAAAAAAAAAAAGTTATCTCCCTTGACTAGTGGGGTATGTACCACTTTTTCTATTATACAGAAGAAATATTTTATAATAGCAATATTCCCATTTGTAATCAATAGGTATATGGTTATTTTTTTCTTATAAATAGCCAGATAGGAAAAATCTTTTAAAAAAAAAAAATAAAAATAAAAAAAAATAAAATAAAACTATTCACAGAAGAATTTTTCCCACAAAATATATATACTTATTAGAAACTTACTGAGGCTAATATATATAAATAAAATGACTAAGCAGAGATAAGTAAACATTATTTATTTATTGCAGTAATAGTTTTTCTCAATATTGAAGACAGTAATTATAAGAACTGTTTACTTAAAAAAAAAAAAAAAAAAAAAAATTAAAAATGAACCTTTTTGTAATTGTTTGGTCAACTCCTCAGCAGGTATATATGTAAAAAGACATTTTTATGTTTATACATTCTTTTTATAGATACAAATATTTAAGTAAATGCTCTATTTATAATAAACAGTATTAAACAACATTTACCGGCCTGAATGTCCGAGAAATTTTCACAGGATTCGAACCTGTATCCTATACGGAACCGTCATTTAGCTTGATGTGCCTTTACTGATTTGGCCACAGAGGAGCATTCGGTTAGCAAGGTCGAATTTACTGTATTTAAACTTCAATGAAGAGTTTAATTGACCTTGCTAACTGAACGCTCCTCTGTGGCCAAATCGGTAAGGCACGTCAAGCTAAATGACAGTTCGGCATAGGATACAGGTTCGAATACTGTCAGAGGACGAATATTTTCTATGAAAATTTCTCAGACATTCAGGTTGGTAAATGTTGTTTAATACTGTTTATTATAAACAGAGCATTTACTTAAATATTTGTATCTATAAAAAGAATGTATAAACATAAAAATGTCTTAAATAATTGTCGGACTTTGTCTATTTCATAATGTGTGATTATATATATATATATATATATATGTATATCCCCAACTGTTGCCAAATCAGTCGGGGTTTCGATCCTGGCTTGAAGCAGTTGGATGTCTAGCCACACTGATACAGTGAAACAGTGTTTGTGAATAACAAATTATATATATATATATAGATATAGATATAAGGCAAATGAATGACAAATTGGTTAAAAAAATTCTGTGTATCACATTTTGTCCTCTAGAAGAACTTCAACAGACTAAAGTAATTTTTGTTGATGGAATTATATAATTGGAGAAGTTATAAAAATGTCGTATCTGTTATAATAAAATGCAGAAAGGAAATGCTGAAATTTAAAATTTTTATATTAAAATTTTTTTTTCTCCAGACATGTCTGGACATACAGCAGAAATAAATAAATCAAACTTAAATTACTGAATGGATAGTTTCTTTAAAAAGGATCTTACAAGAAGACATTAGGGGATGGAAGAAAACAAAAAAAAAAAAAAAAAAAATGCCATCTTGAATGAGTCAATGATTCTCCAAACACTTCCAATGTATGTTTAAGTTCTCATGTCTACGCAGAGTCACACTGTGTATATAAATCACAACAGCTTCTAGGATAATCAAATGGTGTTTTGTCCAGGCTCTGTGCAGAGAAGAGAAGAATTCTTCTGAATAGTTGTTCCTACAAGTATCCATATTTAATAGATGTTTGCCAATGGAAAACTTGTGTGTCTGTGAGTGTGCAGATGTTAATGGCATATGCCTATGGATAGGACCCAGTACATGTTGAGCAATTCTCTCCTCCAACTATTGAATGGTTTTGCCCACATAGTCAGCATTGCACTGACATTTATAACAATAAATAAATAAATAAATTTTTGAACAGTAAACAAAACGTCTTTATGGATGGAGGGGAACGCACTTTTGGTAGAAAAGATGGTACATACTACAATAATTCAGATCAGTTATGTGCTATGTATGATACATGCTTAGGTGATCATGTATCTTGATACATGACTGACAAGGCAGATTTTTTCCTGCAGTAGGTTGCCATTTCTTTCTACGATAGGCCAGTTGCCATTCAAGGCTATAGAACCCTGCTATTTATCCATAGCTGGGGGGAGAAGATGAGGATTCATACCTTTCCCAAGGGTAATAGCACGTAAGTGAATGTAATGGATTCAACTGGAATTTGAACTTGGCTCTTCAATTCCTCAATCCAAGCCGCTATCCATTACTCCACCATGCCTCCTACTACAATAATCACTACAATTAAAACAGTTCATTAAAGATGATGAAATCCTATTGGCAAGAAATTAACTACAAAATTCAACCCATGGTAGTTTGAAATAAACAAGACATTTAAGAGGACCAAATGTTTTAATATTAAACATAGAAACTTTTAGTCAAATGTTACTCAGAATAACACTTTCAGGGTAGCCATTTGCAAGGAAAGTGTCAGTGATTTGCCTGAGTTCAGCATCAAATTTACATTCCAAGCATATCACTAGTGCATGGTGGGTAAGAATTTTGATAAGATTAATCTTCCTAGATTTGGGGGCAAAAAAATCCCAACTAAGATATAACCATGTCAGATGCCCAGAAATTGCTATTTCAGCGAATATGGATGGCCGGTTTGATTTAAAAATTATTCCCGAGTTTGACGGGACTGGATCTGTGGTTGAATGGCTCGAGAAGTTGGAATTGGTGTGCAACCTATCGGGAGTGAAGCGGCTTGATGGTGTCATCCCTCTGCGCTTAACTAGGGGAGCATTTGCGGTTTACCAGCAACTATCTACGGAAGAGAAATCGGACGTGGCTTGAATCAAGGGAGCATTGATGACAGCATTTGCCCCTGATAAATTCACGGCGTACGAACAATTCGAGGCATGTGTATTGCGTCCAGGTGAGACCGTAGATGTATATTTGGCCGAAATAGCTTGTCAGATGCCCAGAAATTGCTGTCACTTTCTGTCAGCAATACGTCTCGTCTCGCCGAAGCCTAGAAGAGCCGTGCCCTCCCACGTCCACTCACCTGGTTTTTAATGGTAGCGTTGTTCTCTTATGCAAATAAGTCTGCTGCATAAGAATGGCAGTAGGCGTACGCACGCACGACCGACTCTCAGAGAATGGTTCGACACGCGAGGCAGCGAATTCGCTTTGCTCCTGGTAAGTCACTGTCACTTCTATTACAAACCATTTAAAAGTGGGTTTCCTGTATATGCTGGTGATGAAAGATGTGGAAGGTTTCTCAACTTATACATTTAAGAAAGGCAACATATTTTCTCCTTCCATTGTAAAGGAAGGGTGGAAATTGTTTAAATGCTGAAAAAATTTTATTCATCTCACTGTGTGATGTAAAAGATGCAAAGTTATCAACATAACATTCCTAACGGTGGGATTTAGGAAGCTTATTTAAACATTTGTTCCTCCTGGAAGCCCACAAAAATATTAGCCATAAAAAGTCCACTGATACTCCATTGATTTGTTGATATTATTGAAACTGAACAAAATAGACTTAGTAGCCATCTCCATCAGCTCAACAAAAACATTCTCTGGAAGGAAGGAGGTTTTAAGGGGCCTCAATATAAATAGTTGGTGCAAATGTCAATAGTTTCATCTAAGGACACATTGGTAAACAGACTAGAAATATCAAGTGACACAAGATATTCGGTGTCAGTAGAAAAATGTAATTTATGTATATATGACGTAAATTGAAGGCAGTCAGGAATACAGTAGTATAAAGAAAATTCACAAATCTCTGAGCAAGATTATTTAGGTGAACACTGAGGTCAGTGAGCAGTCACAGTGTTTCATGCAATCTTCAGGCCACAGACACACACACTGAAGTAACAATCTACACTGGGAAAGAGATTAGAACTTGGATGACAATTGATTATAATGACAATAGACCAATTCTTTTTACTGTGGTAGTGAGTTGGCAAGTATTGTTTTCATTGGAATAAAGTATATTAAAAAAACATGAGAGAGAGAGAGAGTGTGTGTGTGTGTGTGTGTGTGTGTGTGTGTGTGTGTGTGTATATATATATATATTACACACACTTCTGAAAAGTAATTTCATATAACTTCTTATAACAAAATGAAATACCTCACTAATATGTCTATTTTACTATCTTTCTTGTAAATTAAAAATTTACTTTTGTCATTATTCAAGCATCTCAAGGTTAATTTTCAGTAAATCTATTCATATACAGTAATTTTAATACCAATTAGTAGCCTAAAAATAAAACAAAATAAAAAGATTTCATTTATTCCAGGTAAATTTCTAATAAAGAAATACTATGAAAATTAGATATATTTTGTGGGGTAACTGTTTGGTCAAGTTTCTTTTACAAAGCACACAGATATTTTTGTTTGGACACTAATTTCACTGAATGGTTACAAAAGGTGTTTGTTTTAGAAAAGATATTCTCAGACAACACAAAAAAAGAAGAGCTATTTTTACCTTATGATGATCCCCTGCAATGTTCAGCAGATTGAAAAGAGAAAAAAAAAAAAAAAAATTAAAATTTAAAATTTATACCTGGGTTATATAATTGCAGGCAGCTGATAATGGTTCAGATGACTTGAACTGATGTGTAACTGAAGAGCCATCCGGAAGACGAAACTGCAAACGTGATATTTCCCTGCACAAAACAGAATAAAACAACTGATAAAAAGCCAAATGCTAGTTATTCTTCACTTTGACAAATCTAAAAAATTATGCAATTTTAAAAATTTTACTACATCAAGATTTTAAATAAAAATTCTTAAATCTTTTTATGTAACACAAAGGACAATATTTCAAGTTATGAAAAGATTAATCAATTGTAGAATTTTTAACCTTTTCCTTGATTTTAGGACAAATCATAAGAAATAAATTTTTTCAAAAGGCACAAATTTTATTTTCTAGTATAAAAGGCAACTGACTCATCAAAAATAAAATAGAGATACCAAAACTTAATGAAAATCTAAACATTTCTCATACTATGTTATCTGTCATATTTTGCCAAGATCTGTCAAACTGATCTTGAGTATTGTTCAGCACTTATGATATAGACCAAAGGTTCTCAACAAGTAGGAAATCCCTCCTCATGGTGGAATTTCAGAGTTTGAGATGGGGGTGCAGGACAACTCAACATTATTGTCAATTTACTTTATTAAAAAATAAATTTCTTTATGATTTACTTAAAAAATAATTAACAAAAAACTGGTTCATATTTTAAATAATGCCTTTTCAAATGGTATATTTAAAAGAAAAATATCTAGTAATTAAAGTTTTAATCCTTAATTACTTTTATTTGGTTATAAAAAAAAAAAGATGTTTTTCTGGTCCAGAGTTGCCCCCCAGTGCTCAGTCAGCTGTGTTGAGTTGTCCCTTCCTGTCAGGGAATCTTACTTTTTCTTTTTTTTTTTACAGAATTTTGTTTATTGAATTACAATACTCTTCATTCTATTGAACTTTTTGTTTATTAAAGTATGCTTCAGTTTATTTATTTAATAATTAGTTATGAATTAAAACAAATTACTGTACATGTATTCAAGTTTTAAAATCCAACATTTTTTATTGCTATTAAATTTGTAAAACTCCCTATAAAAATGATCTGTATAAATGTGTAATATACAAAAGAATAAAGATTTTCAATAACATATGCATATTATTTTGAATGCACATTTTGAGTCAGACAATCTTGGATAGGAGGAATGACAATCCGACATATGGTGAAAAGGGTGCATTGGGTAAGAAAAGTTGAGAAACACTGAATAGACTCACATAGAACATATACTATATTTGTCCAGATTGTAGTTTAATCAAAGGGAACTTTCATTTAAAATCTATATATTTACAAGCTATTTATAAAAATGAACACAGTGGTTATGTCTGTTTCTCTGCACTTGCAGGTTGAATATTTATATTCGACAAAATAGGCAATGTAATTAGGGACAAGGGACTTACCTTCTGGCAGCCTCTCTTTCTGCGGCAGACATTTCTTGTTCCCTTTGCTTACGTTCTCTGGCCTCTTGAGCTAGTCGATCCCTTTCTGCCTTTTCTCTTTCATATTTTGCCTTACGCTCCAATCTACATGAAACAAACAAAAAAGAAAAAAAATGAAAATAGAAATGAATGAAGAATTTCCGACAGTGGTAAATAATTTACACCTTATTTTTTCAGTGAAATATGAAGATGGTATGTGTTTCTCAACATTTTCTCAATTTAATTATCTGTCAATTTTTTTAGATAATGTTTTGTAATTATTATTATGACTAAACAGGTATTGTGGGTCCAGAGCAAAATGAAACAAGGTTAAAATTAAATAAGAAATTAAATAATTATCCTAAGATTTAACAGTATAGTCCAGTAAGAGTTCCTCACTTCGTTAATTTACATATGCTTAATACTGCCTGTCAAAAATGTGTAAATTTCTTTTTATTTTTCGTTTCAACCTTTGGAAGTAAAGTCTGATGATCCGCAGTCCTTTAAAAGGGCTGTGGTGAAATAATTTATTACACGGAACCTTAAAGTGGTCTGTTTTTATTTAAATTATTTGCTCTGGATTTACATTGAGCTCTCTGGATTTTATCTTCCTTGGGTCTACCCATACAGATTACCTAGTTTTTCATAAACTAACTAACTATATATATATATATATATATATATATATATATATATATATATATATATATATATATAATGAAATGCATAAAAAATGTAAGAAAGAAGTTGCCAGTGATCACTGACACAATGGGCTTATAGGTATAATAGATAAATAAACGAAAAAAAAACCAACTCATGTAGGAAGAGTGTATCAGCAATCAAGAATTAAGGCTAGCATTGACAAGGCTATTCCATGTGTAATAGATAAACATTTATGAAAGAATTGCATTGTCAATAAAGAAGAAAGAGATTATCAGGAATTAGTAATCATTAATATGTGTCCGGTGTGCTCAGAGAGAAAAGACGCAAATTTCCTTCTTTCATGAAAGTCAAAAGAATGGTGACAAAAATAGAAGATATTTGCTTTTTTTCTTCATCAGAAAACCCCTGATTAAGAACAATGAACGGACCAGCCAAAACATGTTAACAACAGCAAGTATATGAAGATGAAGATGTTTCATTTTGCTCTGTGGACCAATAATGGTGGGTTTCTTAATGACTCTTTTCTCAAAGTTATAAACAAAGATGTTAATTACTTGTCCCGTTCAATCTCATCCTTAATACGCTGCCTTGCTTTTCGGTCCTCTTCTTTTTGTTTCTTGATTTCCTCTTGAATGTCTTTGAAACTTTTCTCTTCCTGATGACGCCTAAATTTCTGGAGATCTTTACCAAGTCGCCTCCTCTCAATCTCTTTGCTTTTCTCATCCTAGAAAGGATAAAATTATATTTTTTTGTTAACACTATATAACAACAACAACATTTAAATGGAAAACACTTTTTTTAAAGAGAGAAATAAAGTTAATAGACTTGGGATCAGATTCTCGGACATTCCATTTCTAAACTAATTATTACTTTGTAACTAGTGATGCAATCCTTTTTAATACAGGTCTGTTTTCCTACTTGAAAAATACTGAAATCTTTTTCATTCTTCTTGCATCATGATAAATTGACATATATTGCTATGTACTTTTCTTTTATTAGAATCTTCTTGGTTGGATATCTTCCAACATAAAAAAGTAAGTAGAAAATCTTGAACTAACATCCCATATCATAGGAACTCATCTCACATGGATGATGTTTTAACTAATTCAGCTACAAATACCTATAGTGAGACAAAGATTAAATCTATAGTCATATTGCAAATTGTTTCTTTTGGTTCTTCACATATTCTATGTTTACTACCTAATAGGAGTAGTAGTAGAAGCAGCAACAGTTGGCGGGTTTCTTACTTTAACTATATTTTATCATTTGTTTTTTTTTTGGCTAGCCTTTTCTTGATCTTTATGTTGCTTTTTATCATAAACAATCATGTAAACATGAAGTAGCATCCCAAATCCCAGAATTTCATCTTGCATACTTTAAACAATTCAGCCATGCAAGCCTAATAATGAGACAAAGGTCAAGTCTATCATCATATTGCATCTTCCTTTTGGTTCTTTACATATTCTGTTTACTACCTAATAGTCATAGTAGAAGCAATGGTTGGTTGGTTTCTGATATATTTTTTTTGTAATTCATTTTTAGTTAATTTTCATAATTTTCTTTCATAATATTCTAGGTTGAATTATTTTCATAAAACTTAAGCAGCATGAAGTAGACATAAAAGAATTAACTTCCAACAAAAAACATCCCATATCCTGGGAACTCACATAGATAAGACTATGGCCATACAAAGATTAAATCTGCAGCCATATGACAGTGTCTTGTGGTTATTCACATATTGTTTACTACCTAATAGTAGTAGTAGAAGCAATAGTTGGTTGGGTTTTTGATAGTAAGTGTTTTCATTAATAATTTTTGGCTGGTCTTAGTGTTGACTTTTTTTCAATTTTCTCAGTAAAATACTCTCAAAGCATTCAACTAAAGTTGAATACTCTCTGACCTTTCATGCAAGCAGCATGAAGCAAGAATAAAGTAGTATTTCTCAATGAAAATTGAATTCTCATCTCATATCCCAAGAACTCATCCTATATAGATAAACAAAGACAAAATCTATAGTCATATACCAACTTCTTCCTTGTGATTATTCACATATTCTTTGCTTACTCTCAAACAATATTAGCAGAATGCACAATCTTAAGTTGGTCGAATTCTGATATTAAGTGCCGTAATTATTCATTTTAGCTGTTTTTTTTTCTTCACTTTAGTTTTTGCCATTTATCAGTTTTCTCAGTAAAATACTCTCAAACCATTCACGCAAGGTAAAATACTCTCAAACCATTCACGCAAGGTTGAATACTCTCTGTCCTTTAAAGTAAGCAACATAAAGCAAGAATAAAAAATTGCTTTCAATAAAATTTGAATTCTCATCTCATCTTCCTGAAATTCATCTTCCAGGGCTAAACAGGGCACAAATCTAGTCGTACTGCAACACTTTCAAGTCTTCACGTTATATTATTTATAACATAAGGGTAGTAGTGAGTCTTAAGTTAGATGAATTACAAAATTAAATATTTTCATTGGGTCGTCATACCATATTGTTCTACTTAGTAAATTATTTTAAAACCTGACATGAAGTATTTTCATTAATAATCCTCTTATAGTTACAATAATAAAATAAATCCAAATCTATCCAAAAATTTAAAGTGAAAATACAGTCCAATTTCTTTTATCCAACACCCCTGGGACCAGGACACTGCCGGACCACAGAAAAAGCCAGATGACAGAAATTACCCTAAAAAACCCTTATGTAAACAATCTTTCCCACTCATTTAATATATATATATATATATATATATATATATATATATATATTGGTGTGTTATCAAAGGTAGAACAAAATTTAGAACAGGAAATAAAACAATTATTAATGCTTCCAAACAAAGTTTATGGTTTTGTGCTATCATGATTGCAAGTCCCATAACCCATTAGGTTTGTGTGGAGGCACCAAATGTACTGCAGCTGCAGCAGAAGTGGTGTGTCTAGGGCAAGATAGCCTGATCTCCAGGCTGGTTTGTATTCAGTTTTTCCTTCTAGACTGGCTACCACACAAGGCTATAGAAGCCAGTCTGTTCTGCTATTTTACTCATAGCTCGGGGGAGAAGAGATGGATGCATACCTTTCCCAAGGGTATTAGCACATAAGTGAATGTAATGAACTCGACCAGAATTCAAAGACTGCCCTCTGATTCCTCAATCCCAGCCACTAACCATTACTCCATCACTCCTCCTTCATATAATACAAAGGCTACCAAAAAATAAATAAAAAAGCCTAAAACCAAAAAATAATATATACTTACTATTTTCAATGTGAAACTATATACAAGAAATGAGAAAGACTGTATCACCAAAACACTCTGCTGCAGAAAGTTGTAAACAACTTGTGGCACCAATTATTGACTAACTAATGGCAGCCAATTCAAAAAGGTTCCCAATCACAGAGTGCCAGATTAAAGAAATCATACTGTGTTTCATTTTGGAAATCACATCAGCTGAATGTTCCCGTGTAATTGTACTTTATCATATAAACTCTTGAAATAATTATTAAATGTTATAAAATGTTCTTAAGTGTTTTCAAAATATTCAACATTTCAAAAAAATTGATTAAAAACAAATTATTGCTTTTAATCAACACTCAATTCTGTACATCAATTATTATGAGTGGGACATGTAGAAATTGCAGTGTATTTTTGCAATTCAGAAACATTAATTTGCATATTTTAATTATATATAAAAAAAGAAATTATATCATCTAATTTGAATTATTATTAGATAAAGCATTGTCAACAATTTTTCTTTTGGATTAGTATTTCTTTCTGAAATCTCTGGGATGTAGAGTTATCATTACTTATAGCATGGTACAATAGCCTAGTTAGTTTGGTGACATAGTAATTGTGAGTTCAGTTTCTGGGCAGAATGGTGTAGACTTAGACTCAGTAGAAATAAGAACAAGGCAAGATAGCTCTATATATGGTCAGCAGAACAAAAACAATCTACCCGCACAGATTAAATAAAGAATTCATTTCAAAATTTTCTGAAGGTTAAGTGGATTGATAAAGCACCTTAAGACCAGAGAACACAACAACAAAGACAATAGTCTAAATGTAAATAATAGTATTTCTTTCATCTTAATGGATCTTACCTCTCCTACTATTATTCTTGATATTTTAAGTTACCAAAAGAATGGCCTTAAAGAAGAAATGAAGTTTTATCTAAGAAATTTGGATATCTTAAGACTTATGTCTACTATTACTAGGAAAGCAAAAATAAAATGAAAGAAATATTATATTACATTAATAACTAATAATGATTATTTCATCTAAGAAATTTAAACATCAATATAAAACATAATACTCTTGATCTTTCAGCTTTGTCAACATTATTAGCATTGTGAAAAGAAAGAAAATTAAGCTAGAATAAAAAGGTGTACATTTTTTTTTTTTTTTGTCATTTCACCAACCAAAAACCATCTATAATACATATGCATATCTTCGTTTGTTTATGACAAATCTACAAGTAAATACTGCAGTTATCTTCCCTTACCAGCACAAAACTGGCTCCGGTAAGACATTGTCAACTGTGAAATTAAAACAGTTGCTCTGTGAAATGTTATTGATTTGTGAATATCTTTCGCTTCAGGTATTTACAAAATATAGCTTTTACTTAATTTACTATAAGACAAATAAATTAAAATACTATTCGTAATCTTCATTTATCCCACTCATTGTGAGAATATTAATAAAGTTCACTGCAGAAATGTGATTAACTTTACTTATAAATATTGTACTGTGTGTGAAATCTTGGAGACTTGGTTTTTAGTACTGGCTAAGTTTCAGAATATACCATCATAAAATCCCTCACATACACAAATTAATGACAAAGTGGAAAATATTTTGTGTGATGCATTTTACCTTCTAGAAGAACTTTATTGGATTCACTAAAGTAACGTTTTGATCGATAAGATCTGAAAAGCAAAATCAAAAGAATGAAATGCATGTACGTGTATGCTTAAAGAATGAAATATTATTTTTCCCCTTTTAAACATACACGCATTTCATTCTTTCACTTTTCAGATCTGATGAAGCCTTAAATGACAAAATGCATTATCAGACATATTTCTAAACAAATCTACTTTCATGAATGTTTCCAACTATAAAAATTTTTTAAAATTTTGTCAGTATTATATATCCTAATTGTAACACACACACACACACACACACACAAATAGATTTAGATATTTATTACACACACTATTTTTCTTGGATTTTGTCCCTTCAGGATGTAGGCGATTATGGCTCTGCAACTTGCTATCAAAAACTTACCAAGAGGTACTAAGCTTTTAGTAAGGTTCATTGTTTCATTACCTCTCTCAATCCATTATAAAATCCAAAATGTGTCATGTAAGTAATGATTTACAAGACTATCTCAGTGACCATCACTCCTACAATGAAGCACTCATAGGCATTTACTAAGCTTACTTTAGTAGATGGATGCAAGTGTGGGGCAGCCAATAAGGATCAAACTCACTACACAGACTAGTTTGTTATCCATTACACAACAGTAGAGTTCTCTAGTACATGGCTAAATCAATAAAATGGATACAGACCTCTTCTTCCTTTTGGGCCCGTTCTATTCTGCTATGATCCATTTTTTCTTTTGCTCTGAAAAAAATACAAGACAAGACAAACCATTAAATATAAATACATAATTATTTATATATTATATGCGTGGTACTTATTAGAAAGTGCTCAATATCAGAGATAGAGCTAACATATTTGGTTGGATTGATGTAAGTTTGTGACCCTGGGTTTCACGCTTTTGCGATCGTCAGACAAATTGATTAATTTTTTAAAATTTTGGGTTTATGTATTAGGTTGGTGCAAAAATAATGACGTAATAATGTCGTTTTTTGACGTAACGTCAAAAAAACGACATTATTACGTCATTATTTTTGCACCAACCTAATAGATTGCGTGTATTGGTGTTATTATAACAATAACAAATAAACTTTTAAAAAAATTAAAAATAAAAATAATAGCAATTTTACCTGTCATAATTTTACACAGAATGCCTATTATCAGGATTTATACTAAAATAAATAAATATATGAAACCAAATAAAATAAAACACCAACAATCACTTTTTAGTTCAAGCTACCACCACAATAATTACATTTATTGTTTTTATCATTCTCCCACCACCATTACTAATCACTTCTACCAATTTAAAATAACTATTAGCTACTTATATTATCATTGTTACTAAACCCCTTACAACATTACTATCATATCACATCTACTATTATCATATAAACCCGCTATAATTATTAATGTAAACTACCCCCTCTCCCAGCATATTTAATACCACTATAAAAATAACCAATAAGGATTACAAACCGAAATTTCTACCAGTTACATATACAGTCATCAAAAACAAGCAAATAACCAGCTTTAAAATAATAACAAATAAACCTTTTAAAAAATAAAAAATAAAAATAATAGCAATTTTTACCTATCATAATTTTACACAGACCCCAACACATGTATATACGTGCATGCGAGGAAATATTCAGCGAACAAATAGAAAAATGCTCTGATTGCTGACATGTATACATTCACGAGAAATTTTCACTACACTTCCGATCTTTGAATTTCAACATACAAATGCGTATGTATAGACACAACACCACCCATATACACATGTCAAATCTCATACTGTCCACAAATATTTATATCTATATGAGCCCCGGCGGACAAGCAAGTGTGTATGTATGTTTGCGTACCTCATCGGGTGTACGGACATGTATCTATGTTTGCATTAGCATGAGTGACATCACGACGACGATTCCCCCCCTCCCATAATAACACCAATGCACGCAATCTACATGAACCCAAAATTTAAAAAAAATTAATCAGTTTGTCTGACAATCACAAAAGTGTGAAATCCAGGGTCACAAATTCACATCAATCCAACCAAATTATATATATCAGGTCATCCCATAAGTTCTGTCCAAATTTTGAATAAAGAAAACAAGTGACCAAATGTTACATTTAATTACAGATTCAATCAACAAAGTATTTTCCCTGATTATCTATGACTTCCTTCCATCTATTAACAAGCTTACTAATTCCATTACTGTAAAATTCTTTTGGCTTTGATTCGAAGAACTCACAAATGTCAGTTTTAACCTCTTCCTGTGTTACAAAAGCTGTTTCTTCCAAATGATTATGTAAGCTATGAAACAAATGGTAGTCTGAAGGAGCAAGATCAGGAGAATAAGGTGGATGAGGAATTTTCTCCCAACCAAGTTCTTCGATCTTTTGTGACGTGATTCTTGCTGTATGGGGTCGCGCATTGTCCTGATGAAACATCACCTCTTTTCGATTCACTAGAGCAGGTCTTTTTTCCCTCAAAGCTTGGTTCAAATGCTCTAATTGCTGACAGTATATTTGAGCATTAATTGTTGCATTAGGTGGTAAGAATTCAAAGTGGATTATTCCTTGGCAATCCCACCAGATTGAAAGAAGAACCTTTTGCCCATGAAGTTCCTTTCTCGGTTGTGGCTGGGGTCCTTCCCCTTTACCAAGCCACTGTCTACGATGCTTAACATTTCGATAAAAGATCCATTTTTCGTCACAAGTCTATCCAAAAAAGGTGAAACAAGTTGGCGAAAATGGAGAGAAGAGCAGATGTCAACTCAGGATTTGAGGTTGTTTTCAGACAATTCATGAGGCACCCATTTTCCAAGTTTAGGAACTTTTCCAAGTTGTTGAAGATGACAATGAACAGTTGTATGGTTTGAACTGAGAACCACTGCCAATTCCTCAACTGATAAAGCAGAATTTGCTTCAAGAAGCTTTTCATCAAACTCAACTGGACGTCTGGTTCTATCTTCATCTTCAAGGGTGAAATCTCACCTCAGAATTTTGCAAACCATCTTCTGCAAGTTCTTTCATTCACACATTCCTCTCCATAAACGGAATGAATGTTTCTAGCCACTTCGGCTGCTGAGTTTCCTTTCTTGAACTCATAAAGCATTATGTGCCTCAAATGATTCTTGGGTACTTCCATGCTAGCAGGGTTTTAATCAAACAAAATTTGATTTTTATTGTTCTCTGAAATAAAATTTAGTGAGTTTAAATGCATCTAAACATAAAAATAATGTACAGCTCGATTAGACATTATAAAATACTCTTTAAATTTCATTCATTTTAAAAAAAGGTAAAATTCAGACAGAACTTATGGTATGACCTTATATATATATATATATATATATATATATGCAGCATATCTTCATTCAAACAGGTTTTATTGAATAATATTGACACATTGTCTACTTATTTTACACTATCCAAACTTTATTTTTATACTAATCCTTTCCTGTTATCTTATCAGTTTCTTGATGTTAAGATGAAATTCTTCAAGGAACCCACTGTAGTTTTTGTCAGCCCAAGTACTTTCAATCTTTTCCAAGATCATCTTCTGGGATAAATTATAAAGACAAACTTATTGTAACTGCAATAAAATCTGCCTTCTGTTGTGATGGCGATTTTTAATAACACACGTGAACACACTCTGTAATTATTTTTACATTAATTTATTGTAGTTATGGAATTTTTTTGCTAAAGAATCGTTTCAATATAGGGGAGCTGACTGAAAATTGGTAGAAATGTAAAATGGCATTAAAGGTTATATGCGCGTTAATATGTTGTTGCTATATTTGTATCATAGTTACAATAAGTTTGTCTTTGTAACTTACCCCTTCCTTGACGAATTTCATCTTAACATCAAGAAGCTGATTAGACAACTGGAAAGGATCAGTATTAAAATAAGTAGACACAATATGTCTATATTATTCAATGAAACATTTTATGTATAGAGAAAGCTATTGAGAGAGACAAATGAAAATAAGCATAATCTTAATTCTAGAAATGATGCTGTTAACATTTGCACTAGTGATTAAAGAAGTTAATTATTTTCCATAAGCTCTTGTGGGGAAAGATCAAGATTTCAGTTGATGATTTTAAAAGCAGACAGGCACTCTCCATTTGAAAGATTGGTACAACGCAATCTTCCTAATCACTATCTGTATGCAAGTATATGAGGCACTTATACATTGAAATTCATTTTAGAAAGAACATTAAGAGTTTAATTAAAGAATTCAGTTCTATAAATTACAATTTCAAAATTACAGCACAATAAAATTTTTCAGTTATTTTCTGAAATTCTCAGCTGGAGTCTATTTAAAAATCTGCCATTCATTAATGATTTGAATATTTCTGCCACATCTGGTCTAGTGCTTCTGCTATGGTCCTGACTTGGCATCTCAGTTCCAGTCACTTTCCCACCACTGTGCCTTTTCTATAAAAATTTTCATGGTAATTGTTCTGGTGAGCTTTCCACTGAGGTACCTAGACTTCATGAATTTAAGCATAACATTAGATTGGCAGTGAGGCCTCATCATTTTATAGTTGAAATGGCTATATAGAGTATAGTATGCCATGTATATTAGTAAAATCTAATAAGATGAGACTAAATTTTTCATACATAAAATAATTGTTTATTCACTTCTGGGCTCTAGTCAAATCAATGCTGGATGCATGTGGTTTCAGGTCTTTCTTTGAACATTCGATCTTCTTACACAGATGTGAGGAAGTGTGTCTTCTCCCCTTGTAAATCAGACATTTATATAAATTCATTTTATCTGTTTGTCTTGTGTACCCATCTAAGTACAGACCAGGGTTAAAGTTGCTTAACTTTGGTGATCATACAAGAACTGGTGTTTCAGCAAGATATGGCCATAAGATGTACCAAACTAATAAAAATTCAAAATAGCTGTACATGTTAGGAAAAAAAAAAAAAAATTTTTTTACCTTTCAACCTTTGTTTCAAAATCCAAACCAGTTTTATTTTCTGAAGACTCGGTACCTTCACTTGAAGCAGCAGCAGCTGCAGGAGTCTCATCATCTACTGAGGAAGTTGAAGGAGCAGATTGCACATCCATTTCTGATGTGCTTGCAATGGGAGGCTCAGCTACAGCTTCAGCCTTGGGGCCATCATCTTGTATTCTTTCAGGTTCTTTCTGTTCAGAAACCTGTGGACTAGATGGAGGTGTGGGATCTGCCTGACTGACAGCCGGGTTAGCAGGGCATGCAGCTCCTGATGCCCCTACCATAGGCTGTGAATTAAATGTCTGGTTTTCATGTTTCTGTGATTGGAAGAAAAAAAACAAACAAATTAGATATTGATTTTTATGAAGATTAACTTTGAAAGCTTTTAACACATTTTTCTCTACACATTGGTAGACAGGGGTGTATCTATAGAAAATAGCACCTATGGCAAGCACTGAAATTACATCTGTACCTAACATGATAATATACTTTTAAATGACTTTACTGTAATATCAACTCAAAAATTCAGGTTTAGCATTTTTTTTCTAGATTACTGAAAATGGCTATTGTATGTTCTTTTTTAATTTAAAAAAAAAAAAAAAAAAAAAAAAAAGCCTATCTAATGAAAGTTTTTAGGTGGACTATGCTGCCTATGGTGCCTCTTATTTTGGAATTCACTCTGGAGATTGGTAATTAAACCATTAGTTAACCATTGAGGTACCAGTTCAGTCTTTTATTCGCTATTCTTTCTAGGGTTTTGCATATGCAACTTGTTAATGTTATGTGCCGGAAATTTTTTTGGTCTGATTTGTCTTTATTTGATTTTGGTATAGGGATCATGGTAGCTTGTTTCCAGCTATTTGGGAGTTTCCCCTTAAACCATATCTTGTTAAAGATGTTTAACAGATATTTTAAGGATTTTGAGGGGGAGTTGTTTAAGAAATTCATAATGACTTTCATCTGGACCAGTAGCTGTATTATGTGATTCACTTAAGTTCATTTAGGGTAAAAGGGTCATTGTAATCTTTGTTGTTTGAGTTAAAGTTCAGCTTAATTTTTTCTGCATCATGCTTAACTTTTTGGAATTGCTGTTTGTAGTTTTCATTGGAGGAATTTTGTTTAAAGGTTTCAGTGAGGAGATTTGCTATTTTCTTTTTGTTTGTTATTTTTGTGTTATTTTGAGAAAGGTAATTTAGGAGGTGATAGATTTTTGCCAGCAATTTTCCTTATCATATTCCAGACATTTTTTGGTTTGGTATGAGAGTTTATTTTATTAATGTAATCTCTCCATGATTTTCCTTTAGCTTCTTTGATTTTTCTGCATGCTATTGCTCTATTTAGTTTGAATAGATTTTAATTATGGGTTGTAAATTGGGTATTAAATTTTCATAGTGCTGTTCTATCTAATCTCATTGCCTTTTAGCAATTTTTGTCAAACCATGGTCTTTGATGTTTACTTGGTTTACTGTTTTTTGGTATACATTTTCTCACAATTGCTATTACTGTTTCAATAGATTTTTTTTGTCATCTTTGTAAATTTTTGACAGCATTGGTTTTTATAATTCCTTTCAATCTTTGTTTAGTTTCCATCAAGTGAGATGGTTTTCAATTGGTTCTGAACTCTTCAATACAATTGGGTAGTGATCACTGCCACCTGAATTGTTGATTACTTGCCAATTGTAATCCATAAAAATAGTACACAATGATAATAGCTGAGTATGTACCTGATGCAGGATGTAGATGTGTATTAGACTTATCATTTAGTAAACGTAAGTTATTTGTTGTTAACTACATTTTCCAGGTTTTTTCCCCCCTTTTTGACAGAGTTCTTGTTGGATCCCCATATAACACTGTGACAAAGTCACCTAATAATATGAATGGTTTTGGTAGTTGTTCTATTAGTTTATTTAGATCAGTTTCTTTTATGAGGTGTGATGTAAATAGAACAGATGTTAATGGTTTTATGTAGAGTAGTTTTTGTAGTAGCTGCTTGTAGATTGGTTTCTAGAAGTATTTTACTTTGGGATGTCATTTCTGATTAGGATTGATATGTCCTCTGTTGAGTGTCATATATTGAGTATATATTTTTTTATTTTATTATTTGGTTTTAGGAAAGTTTCTTGTAGGCAAATGATGGCAGCAAGTTGATTCCTTATGAATAGGAGTAGAGTTCATTTATGTTTGCTTTTACATCTCAACAATTCCACTGTATAATATTTTTGCATTATGTTTACATATTAGGGTGTTATGAGTTTTTGCTTGTCCAGTTTATGTTTAGTGGGTGAAGTGTCCATAATTTCTATGCTTTCTGGTCTGTTAGCACTTTATTTCTGGTCATGTTTTGTTCTTTGAAAGTCTTTTGTTTCTGCATGTGTGATTGGTCTTCTTTGATTTGTTTTTCCATTAGGTTCTTTTGGCAATCATTGACCGTTCCCTTATTTGAGGTGAAATAGAGTTTTGTTCATCTATGTTCATTTTTCTTGTTTCTTCAGTGATATACTGGGTTGTGTTATTTATTTTATGAACCTATTGATTCTCTTGTGAATGTTTGGAGGGTTCTATTTCTTGAAGGATTTTTGTACTTTGGATTAGGATTTTCAGAGTCATTTCTTTTGTAAGTAAGCCTTTCTTTCATGTTGTTTATTTGATTGATTTTTAGTATGTTTTCTGCATCTTTTTTGGTTTTTATTTGAATTTGAAGTGTGTTATTTTTCTTTATTTATTGATTTTGGTTCTGTCATGGCTGATGTGAACTTAATGTAAAAAAGCCAATATTTAATAACAATAAGAACTTTTTAAACATGTACCCCTATGCTTCAATGACTGACTGTTTCAAGCTATACACAATTTTCTTCAATTCCACCTGAAGACTTTGTATAGCATAAAACTGCCAGTAGCAGAAGTATAGGGGTATGTATTTGAAGAGTTCTTATACATAATATATTCATTCATGTCGACAACACAATGCAAAATGTACATACCTTCAGTACTTCTTCAACCTTCTTATGAAAGTCTTCTGGTGGTAAGTTACCAGCTATGACTTCAATAGGGACACCATTTAAACCAATGAAGAAGGTCGAGGGAACTACCACTACAGGGTCTAGTAATAGTGTCAAGGAGAACAAAACTGCTTGGCAAGGAATTGATAAAAAAAACAAAAAAAAAAAACTCTTCCCTAATATTTGCTTAAAAAGAAAATTTCAACATTATGTTATTCAAAAATTTTTTAACTGCTCTATATAATATATTCAATGGTGCGGCTTTATCACAGAGCTTAATGTTCTTTAGTTTTCATGTGTTGAAATGAAAGCAAAGCACATAAGAGGATTTAGGATAGGTATATAATGACTTCACTTTAACAAAGAAAACATAAAAAGTAACCAACTAGCTATAGTGGTTAGTGAAACTAAATAGAATCAAGAGGAATTAAAGAAGAGGAGATTATGTTTGTCTCTTAGTGTTCATACTAGATGAAGTGAGTTCATTGTTTGACTGAAGAAGAAACCCTATCCCATATTCAATTTCTCATTGTCTTCAATCAACATTTTTAAAAAAGCAAGAGAACTCACAATCAAAATGACAGAATACCAAGTTGTAATTTTTCTATGTCCTTACCTCTAGACTAGAGTCTCCAAACATTTTACACCATGTACTCTTGTACTCTTGGTACCATTAACGATTGGTACCCTTGATCTCTCATTGTCCTCCAGGTATTTACAAACAAATAATAATTATAATAATTATTGAAATAATTTAAAAAAAAAAAAAAAAACAGAACTGGTATTTTGGTAGAAATTTAATTAATGAATAGACTGCCAATGCATAAGTTATGTTTCCCAATAAAGTAAATATTAAATCATACTGTTAAATGCATAAAGGAAATTAAGCCATGGGTGCAAAGTGACTTTGAAAAGGGCATCAGGCAGGGAGAGCAAAGTGACTGCCAAAAGGACACCAAACAGCAGGAGTAAAGTGACAGTTAAATGCATTAAAGTAAAAGACTGAATTAAGAAATTGAACAAAATTTTTATGTGGCATTAATCAAATTTGAAATTGAAATAAAAGGATACAAATCTGGGAGAAATGCTGACACATATCACTGAAAAAAAAAAATAAATAAATAAATACACAGTAAATAATATAGAATAAGTACAATGTATATGGACTGGACATTTTACAAAATATCCAAACAAATAATAAATAAGATCTGAAGAAATTTCTAGAAATTATAGCAATGCAACACTCAGCAACAATGAAACTCTCTACATAAACAATCTGCAGGTCCATTATACTAATGATTGCTTTATGATAGCTGCAAAGATATGTATTAGGGCACACCAAAGTTGCCACAATGTTAGGGAAATCTTAGAAGTTTCTAGATTTATTAAGTTCATTACTCTTCTATGTTTGTTAAAAACTGATTTTTAAAATGTTATTTTAGAGAAAAATCATAACTGAATATAAAATGTAGATGATTCAATGCTGTTTACTGTACATGTGTGGACAAATGTATGACAGAAGTGAGGCAGTGGATGACTGAAGCTTAGAATAATGAGGAAACCATACCAGTACTTGATTTGATGAATTCATTAAGGAACTAGATTTTCTTATTAAATTTAATGCAATATTTATCATCTACTAATTTATAAAGAAATAAATATGAAAACAATTATTTATTCATAAATTTATAAACATTTGCTAAATTATTAAAATGTATGAACCAACTATAAGGAAATCCTTATTTATCATTTTATAAAGTTTGAATTGATTGGTAACTAGCTGAGGTTTCACCAATCATTCTAATAAACAATAGTATAAAAGGTACTTAAAATAATAGCAGTGCCAAGAGAAAAAAAAAATCTTTTTGACACTGGTTTTTTTTTTGGGGTGGGGTGAGCAAGAAGGGTAAAAATTGCCAAAGTTTCTATGTAAAACAATTTCGTAAATAATTCTGATTTAAAAAACAAAAAAAAAATTTTTTTTTGTGATCACCATTTATACAAATGATTAACATACCTTGGAGACTGAATCTTTACTGCTACACAATTCTGACAAACTGCTGATACTGATTCATCATTCCAGGTGTCATCCATTTTTTGGGATAATTCATCATCAGCTAGATTTAAGAGAGAAAAGAAATGTCAATTTAAAAAAAAAAAAAAAAAAAAAAAAAAAAAAAAAAAAAAGAAAAATAAAGTTGATTTGTTTTTTCTATCTGCATTACAAAGATGATTGTATATCATAAGTCAACACCAGAATTTCTATCCCACAATCCACACACTAAGAACAAAGAAATTATACACCTTTACTAAAATTTACAACCCAGTCAAATATTCAAAAAAAAAAAAAAAAAAAAAAAAAAAAAAAAAAAAATAAATAAATAAAATAAAATAAAAAAAAAATAAAAAAGGTTCAGGATAAGGAACACTTATCAGTTTTCACAAGCAGAGATACAAGTGTGGTAACAATAATCATAAAATTGTAAGCCTTTTATGAAGGATTCAGAGGCCCTGCAGTGTGTACAATATCAGGACAGTATTAAGAAGCCTATCTACCTTTTAAAGATATCTGACCAGAGCCAAGCTACCATCAGAAGAGAACATGAACATATAATGCATATATAGCTTTCCCATACAGTGGTGCCAGAGAATATAAAAGGGAGACCAACCATCCTTTAAAAATAAGACTGGAAAAACACTAAAAGGTCATAGTTAATAAAGAGACTATAAAGTCATGCATGGCTGATCATATGTAGGTCACTAACACCTATGGAATGAAGTTGGAATAAATGAGAACAACCTTAGAGAATAGAAAATTTGAATCAGTACATGTATTAAATTTTAATAATCTAACTGCTTCCTCAGTCAGCTGAATGTAGAATTGAGCACTACATAGCAACTTTTGAAAGAATAAACATCAGGTTTAAGGCTCCAAATTATACCACCTAATTGTTCAAATGTATGCTATTTACCTGGTGGTTGTGAGCAAATATTAATATTTTCTGGTGTCACAAGGATGAATTAAAAATAATTTTTTTTTTTTTTAAATCATTTCGCCCCAAGCAAGGTGGGAATGCCACTAGTACGCAGTAGTTTAGAGAGTGAAAGTGAAAGAAAAGACTGGGTATAGGGGGGATTGAGAAAAGGATAAAAATTAAACAGGGTTCAAGACAACAAAAGTTGGTGATTGACATTGCATTTAGATTTTTGAAGATTGTAGTTATCAGGGAATCAAGTAAATGGAAGGGAGTTCCACTGTCAGGAAGTGTAAGAAAAGAAGCTGTTGGAGTAGAAGTGGTGGTTACATTTAATTATTTCAACAGTAAAATGGCGGGACCTAGATGCTAATCTAGTAGCACACTTCAATTCATGTTGTCAGGGCACTAGTAAAAAAAAAAAAAAAAAAAACAAAACAAAACTCATCAGAGCAGTTGCGATGAAAATATTTGTAGAAAAGACAGAGGGTAGTCACATCACATTGAGGAGAAAGTGACTGGAGTCAAGATGCCAAGTCAGGATTGATTACATTGCAGATCCTTCCTTGTATTTTGTCAAGAATCCTTTATTTAACCTACATAACTAGATTGTACTCATCTTGTTCTTAATTAGTACTGCTCAGTTATTGCTTACTCCTAAGTCTGAACTACAATTGCCAGGGACTGAACTCACAAACCAATGCCTTTTTTAATTTCTAGGCTCTTGTCCTATATACTACTAGACATTATTCATGAGGGAGAAAAAAAAAATCAAAAGAAATCAGAAACTGTTCAGAAAAAAAAAAAAAAAAAAAAAAAAAAAAAAAGAATATACTCTGGGACTATAAAATCCAGACCAAGTCTGTAACTACCACCCCACCCACCCCCAAAACAATATATCTCCATGGATCTAATAAGGAAAAGATTATTTACACAGACTAATGGGAAGATAAAGATGTAAAAAATTGAAAGAATACAAAGACTTTCCTTGGGAACTGAAAAAAATATAGAACATGAAGGTTAGAGTCATAATAGTTGAAGTACTTTTGAGAGAGTGCTGAAAAGTGCCTGATTAAAAAGCCATATAAAAAAAAAACTCTTAAATTGGATGTTTGACCATTTCTTCAGATTTTGGGAAAACAAAAAATTTTCAGCACCTCCTTGTAGAACCATGGGGAAAAAAAAAAAAAAAAAAAAAAAAAAAAAACCCACAGAATCAAAATTAGATGAATTAAAAATTCTGCGAAATAATTAAGACTGGTTAAGTCATTGCTGAAGTCTGTGAGGCAATGGAGATTTGAGTAGACTATCTTCATTAATAACTATATCTGTCATGAACATGAAGTGCCATTAAATTTCCTGATAAAAATACTTATATGCCTTTCTATTTGAACTTGTACACTTGGTTGTTACTCATTTTAGCTAGGTCCTTTTTCAGGTCTTTGTCACCCTTAGTAATCTCAAAGTTATAAAACAGAACACTTTATTCAATCAATGAACTGATTACTCCCATTCACTTTCATTATTGTTGGTCTTGTTTCTATAATCATAAACAATATTATTGCAAGAGATATAAATAACCTTTAAACAGTGAATTACATAGGTAAACATTGAAGCAGCTAGTGTAGTATTAAAGCAAGTACAGACATGACTGAAATTAAGCTCCAAATGAGGTTATCTTGCCAAAAGGTGTGCATAAAAAACATTTTTTAAATGAGACTGATTACCAAATGTAGGCAATCTGCATTAAATATAACAATTTTTTTCATCTGTTTGAATTTTGATTTTGCCATTTTCCCCTTTTGTTTTGTATCTGTTGTCACTAATATAGAGAATTAGAGGGTTAGTTTAATGACAAAGTCAGCTGTGTTGCTCACTACTTTTTCTTAAACTCACAAAGAACAATTAAGTCACATCTGTTACTTATCACTTGTGTCCACAATGTAAAGGAAAGAAAGAAAATAGAGAAACAATCTATTTTTGAATGAAAAACATAATTCATAAATAATTTTTAGAAAATATTCGTAAATGCCAACTGGCCAATGCCAACAAAAATCTATGAAAGGACTTTTACCAAGAAAAATCTTTTAGATATAATGCATTAAAAATGTTAAACCATGACTATATCAGGTTTTGTTTTGTTTAGGTTATTAAATGCTGGATTCTGTTTTGATAATAGATGAGTGCAGTTTGCATAAGAATCAAAAACAAGTTTACCCCCTGTGCAGAAGTAATGCAATCAGCATATTCTTGACCCCAACCAATGAGTCAAGAATATATATCAGAAAATAATGATCATTTATGACAATTAATTCATACCTGAATGAGCTTGATACAATTCATCATCAGGGACCATGAAATGTCCTAGGAGCTTTTAAAACATGTGGAAAGCCTGTATATTGAAACCTTCAAAATGCCTCTGACATTAAGCTGGCAGAAATTAGCCCTAATACTATACCAAAGTACAAGCATGTTCAAATAACCCTGCATTTGACAGTGTCTCTCCCAAACTACAATGTAAAGATTTATTGAACAAAAAACAAATTTGCCAAATACCCTAAAACTAATGGCATTCATTTTTAGAAGAAATTGATATTTATAGGAATACCCAAAACAATATATATATATATATATATATATATATATATATATATATATATATATATAAATAAATAAATTTCTCAGAATTAACCTGTAGAAAAAGACAATATATATTAAGGAAAAAGACAATACAAAAACTATAGTTTCATCCAATGTGGACTTTTTTCAAGGCAAAAAACTAAATTAATTTATTGAAACAAAGTATCTAAAAACAACCAACAAAATGTCATTAGCAACTAGAATAATTTAGAAATGATATTTTATATTCATATGATCAACTGAAAAATTACATCAATTACTTTATGTTTGAAGAGAACATTTTCACATGTAAAAATATTGTTTGTATTGCGTTGACAGATTCAACCATTTTCTTTTAATTTGTTGATATATTTGTTGTGTACGTTGATCTTGGGAGAGTAATGATTCTGTTAAGAAAGGTTATACTGGGAAAAAAGCCGGGCATAGATTAATATTTGGATAAAATTCAATGGTGGCACTCTCGAGGATTTTCCTTCTGAGTGAATCATTTTTTTTTTTTTTTTTTTTTATGAGTGTAGCATTTATAAAATCAAAATTGTGGCAGAATTTATTTCTATGTATGGCTAGTGCATTTGCTAAATTGTTATTCATGAGGTCTTTTTTGTGCCCATAGATGCATTTTTAAAAATTTCTGCATGTTTCTCCAATGCATTGTGAGGAACAGTTTTGGCAACTTACTTTATACATGCTTGCTTCAGAAATCTTATTGCTATGGGTTTTTGAGGATCTGATCATATCCATAATGGTTTTGGAAGTGTTTGTGATTATTTAGAGGGGATAGGTTGTTCTGGATAGTGGACATAACGGAGTTGGTTGGTAGTATTATGTGTCTGTTCTCATATAATTTATTATTACGGATGATGTTATTTTTGTTGCGGTTGTGTATTTTGTATGCCTTTCTTCTTGCATTGGGGATGAAATGATATGAATATTTTAGGTTTTTGAATGCTTTTCTATGTATGTTTTTTCTTTAGGTAAATATTGGGGGCCACAGAGTCTTAATTATAGCAATAAATAACTCTATTTTAGAGGCATAATTGGAAAGTGATGGAACCAACAGCCCAAAAGATTTTTTTTTTTTTTAACAAGCCATATAATAAAATCTTTTCAGCATTAAATAACAGAGCTGATATGCCACTAAAATGGAAATTTGAAGAAATATTTAAAAAAAAAAAAAAAAAAAAATTGAGCAGCTATTTATGTAGCATAGAATAGTTTTGACACCAGGGCACAAGTATTGAGTTCTCAGTGAGAATTGAACTTATGAAACATTAGTACTGATATGTGAAAACAGCTTACTAAGCATCACAAACCTGGTTACTCCTAACAAAATATAAAGAATGTAGTAAATCTGAATCCTGCTTGTTGGTTAGCTTTCCTAGACACCCAAACATAGGGGATGTGAATTTAAATCTTGTTCAAAACGTATTCAATTTTCAATTAATACTGATTATGGTCGGAGGAAAAAAAAAAAAAAAAAATGTAAGATTAAAATAAAAAATTCTGAATTTCTGGGATGTGGAGTTATTATTTACATGCAGACCTCTGTCCTCATCTTCCTTTTTTCACATTTCAACCACTGAGACCACTAGCCTTTTCAGGTGTTTGTTAATCCTGGTAATTTTCCGGGGGAATTTGAAAGGGTTCAGTTCAAAATTCCCTGAAGATTATCCGAACCAAGAACCACCTAATTAAGGCCAGTTAATGACAAAACTTCATTCTGGCAGCAATTTTTTTTTTTTTTTTTTATATGGAAAGCCATAAAAATGTCCTGGTTCCCATAGGGCATTCACTTCTACATTTATATAGTCATTTATTTATTTATCTTTACTTTTTCTTTTTTTAACAAGTTCATAATGTTGCTTCATTCATGTTATCTATTTTCTAGTGCAATTCTCAGGCTGTTAATTTTGAACTCATTCTTATATCATCATAAACTCACCAGCAAATCTAGTGCTCTTAGCAAAGCCATTTAAGTACTTGGATTATCAACATACGAGGTCAAATCATCATTTTTTTTTTTTTATCGTAACAAATGATGAGTGGCAAAGCACACACTCAGAGTACAAGTGATTGGCATGCTGAAAACAGAATGATAAATATTAGAAATTAGTGCATATTATAGCAATGTACTTTCTCCTTTTCTATCTCAGGTCACATCAGACAGTGGTTGATAATGTCAAAATTTTGAATTGTTTGCTATCACCTAAACAGATACCAGAGTCAGTAGAGGAGAGTAATAAAACAGATAACTTAAAAAGAAGAAAAAAAACAAAAAAAAAAAAACAGTAGATACTGCTATATTATATAACTGAAGAGTGGATATTTTAAATTAAATGGAATTGGATTTCCAACTGACATGCAAGTAAAACTTACTAGTTTTGGTTAATTTATATATTTCTAGATTATTTAAACACATTTATAAAGACATTTCAGGAGTTACAGATGAACACAAATGCCTCAAGACCTTCAAGATTTAAAATATATATAAAAAAAAATGATTAAATTCTTTGAAAATCTACAGAAAAAAGTTAATGCAAATATATTTGCAAACTTTTTCAAAAAAAAATTTAATGCTTTATCCATAACTTAATGAAACAGGTCTCCTTTAAAATGGTCTTCTCCACTCTCAATATACAATTGCCAAAATTATTTCCAGATAGTAAGAAAGTTACCAAGTGCATTTTCTTTTGTTTTCTATCATCAGAAATAAACAACTTTTTGGAATAAATCTAAGCTTTAAGAACAGAAAAGAAAATGTTAAAAGAGGCCAAATCCCAAAATTCACAGATAAAGAGTAATGAGTAAGCAAGTGCATTGTCATAGTGTAGCATTCAGATTTTATTTGTCCATGCTAAAGGCCTCTTTATCCATAACATATTTCACAAATGCCCCAAGACCTTTAAATAAATTTCTACTGACCACCTGGACACAAAGAACAAGCTCTTGATGAATTATGGCCTTCCTAAAAAAAAAAAAAAAAAAAAAAAAAGAGCATCTGAAGGTGTCTGACAGGAGTTTTTTTTCTCAAGTACCTTTTTGTTTCAACATCATTGCTGTACATTTAGGTTTCATCATCTCCTATGACATTTTACAGAAAATCTTCATTAGCATTCACAGCTCCCAACTGTGGCAGGTTTCTGTTTTTGTTAAACTGTCAGCAGATGCAGCACAAATTTTGCAGCAACCCCATACAGCACCAATTTTGTCTTTCAAAATCATATATTATAAACTTTTACAGATTATTACCTCTATGGAAACTTCATACACAGTCAGGTGACAATTTCCATGGATTACACCACAGCATGCACACTCTCTCAATGTTATTGTTGTCCACTAACATGAAAGAACATCCACATTTGATATGATTGTCCCAATTTGAAATGGTGATCCAAATTGTGACAATATATTAGTTCAAACAATCCTCTCCAGATGACCATTGGAAAAGTTTTTTGAATTTGAAACAGAATTAGACACACATAGACATTGGTCTTTAAGATATTTTATTGTTCAACTTGAGGAACAAAAAAAAAAATAAGTGTATTACGCATATGCTCATTCTAGCTCAATACCAGTCAACATTGGGTAAGCGGTTTTTTTTTTTTTTTTTTTTTTTTTTTTTTTTTACAAAAAGGTCAAGGCTATTGTCGCACATTTCAGTTGTGAGAAGGTCTTATTGACTTGCAGTTCTGAGATTTCAGTTTCTTTCTAGACACTTCATATTTGAATGAATGAAGCTAAAACATTGTTAAATAAAGCCATACTTTATTCTAGGTCATCAATTTACTATCACCAAATAAATTTTAGAAAAACAAGAAAGCAATTAAATATCTTAATATATATATATATTAATCAATTCAGCCCAAACAAGCCACTAATGACACAAGAGTGTAAGAGAATATGATAAAAAAAAAAAAAAAAAAAGAAAGAAAATACTATTAAGGAGAGAGAACAATAAAAGAACAAGAATTAAGACAAAAGATAATGATTGATATTGCATTTAAATTTTTGAAGATCAAAATTGATTGGGAAGCAAGAAGCTGGAAGAGAGTTCCACAAACAAGAAGTGCAATAGAAGAAACTTATAAACCTTTCAATTTAGGGTGATATTTATTAAAATATCAATAATGAAATTCAATGGGGGTGGGGGCTATATTAAAAAAAATTTAACTAACTTTCTCATAAATAAATTCCATAAATGTATAAATGCAAATAGTATGAAATTTCACTAATTAGTTGAATTTCTGTAGATTTAAAAAAAATCTAAAGTGTATATTTGAAGTTGATTAAATAGGGCCATAATACTTTTTTGTTTTGTTTTTTAAATAGACGATTTAAACAGCCAAAAGACTTCAACTGATCATTTGGTATACATATAGCACCCTATTTCTTAGCAGTTAGTAATAGCAATATTTCAAAATGAGAAATAACTTATAAGAAGCCTTAAAACAGGCAGGAAAAGAAATTAAAAATTTTGAAACTTCTAGCACATATATCCTGAGGTTACTAGACTACTGGGATACATATCAATATGTAGAGTAGATCACTTTTAGAAACCTACTACAATGTATGTGACACATAAAACGAATGAGATTTTCTCTGCTTTTACAACTGCAGACAGTAAATCTATTATAGCAAGGAACCTGCTATTTCCATGTCTTTCACCTTCTGTGAAGGTCCTTTGCTGGAGGTACGTCTTCCCAAATTCACAGGCAGGAATGTGTTTGGGTTTAATTAATACCAACAAGATTTTTAGTACAGATTGTATGAATAGATATGTATATTTTACTATAAATAGGTATTGTTGGTCATTTTACAATACAAAAATGTATTTTTATGCTTTCAAAGTGTTTTGTTTGGGGTTACACTATTTGTTCATAGCTGGGACAATAACAGGTGCTACTTCCCCTAGGGAGGTATAGGCCATAACCCAAATTGCCCACAGCATATTAGTTCAAGCAGATGCCATCAGATTGGCTGTTCATGCATTTTTTTTTCCATGATCATCTAAGAGTATTTGCATAAACAAATGTAATGAACCTGACTGAAATTCAAACTTGGTTCTCCATTTTTCCATCCCAAACAGTTATCCATTACATCATCCACACATCCAAACTTACAGCCTCTGATATTTCCAAGTGGTTACCCATTGCTTAACTCCTTAACAAGAACTAGTGTTTCAGCACAATATGGCTGTAGCTATTTTTCACCCTAGAGGTTAGTAAATTGTCACTAATTTTTTTATAATTGTGATTAAAATAAACATTAAAACAACAGGAAAGAATAAAAAAAATAGTTTACATTATATTGAGAAGCAAATAAATTAAGAAAAGTAAATACAAAGACAACCAGTTAGATGTTCGTCTCTCATCAGAGCTCAATTGAAAATAAGAACAGCACACAGTAAGAAAAAAAACACCACCAGTGACAGAATATTATATAATAAATATACAAACATCAAAGGCTAATTATAATTAAACCTAACAGCCACTCCTGCCTACAAAGGAATAGCAGAAAGGACTTTAAGGTGAAAATCAGAGTCAGCCTTCCTCAGTACAGAGAACGTGCATTAGTTAAGCAGATTTTCTTTTTAATTTATTTGCTTTTTGATATTAACACTTTATTATTCTTTCTTGCTAATATATCTATTTTAATCCCAATTGCTAAGATCTACGAGTGCTATAGAAAAGTGTATAAAAACAAAAAGAACATAGCTTCAATTTTATTTCATATTCCATTTAAATATCTGAGACAGCTTTGCTTCAGGAGACATTGTTTTAATAGTCTTTCTTTTATTTGTTATATAGCTTTAGTCTTGAAAATGTTAAATTCTAATGCTAATTCTAAAGCTCTGATCGCTAACCCAGTAAAAATGCAATTTACAACCAGATATCAGTGCTCTTCTTAAGGTCATCAGCCATATTCTGCTAATTATAGATGTCAATAAACAAAAAGTAAGGTTAGTATGCTTCTTTATTATAATTGGACATACAGTGTAGTCAGAGAGAGGAGGAAATCTGCAACCAAAGTTCAAACTCCAATTGAAGCAGTTTACATTCACTTCTCACAAGTGCCTTTGGTAAAGGCATGGATCTACTTTTCCCTGCACTCTGTCCCATTACTAGATACCCTGACAAAAGTTATATCAGCATTAATTTACTATGACAATTGACAGAGAAAAGAGTGGGTGACATATCAGTCTCTCATAAATACTCTGCCAACCAGGTAGCAGAAGCAATGCTGTTACACTCACAGTCAGCCTTGACATGGGCTGGTACCACCACTATAATAATGATGGTATTGGTGAGGTTTTTAGTTAAGCTGTTCTTGTATAAACTTTTAAAATGAGAAATTATCATTATTAGCATAGTACCCATATAAAAAAAAAAAAAAAAATTCACATGTCTGGATCACTATCAAGGATTAGAATATCTATGCACTTTGTGAAAAGAGTTTTTACACACACAGATATATTTAAACAAGTTGTATTAAATTCTATTTGAACTGTTAGGAAAACAAGATCTATTTAGAAAAGATGTTAGAATAATCCAGAGCTTATACTGGAAGCAAACCACCTGCATACAAAAATAGAATCGAGTAGCTGAACAAAAATAGGGGGACATGAGACAAAGATGTGTCTTCTCCCCAGATTTATTCAACCTCTACAGCAAGTCTATCCTATGAGAACTGGAGACTCAACTGGAATTTATTATTGGTGGGTATAATCTTAACAATACAAGATATGAAAATGACACTGTGTTGATGAGAGAGTTGAAAAGAAAACTACAGGACCTCCTAGACAGGGTAGTAGAAGAAAGTGATAAAAAAGGACTAACCATCAATTGCAAGAAGATAGAAAGTATGATCATCAATATGAGAAAAAGTCCAAGATGAGAGTTACGAATTGGATATGTCAACATCAAGAAGGTGCAGAAGTTTAGATATTGGAGAAATGTTTTAAGAGAAAATGGAGAATTTGACACCAAGATCCAAAGACGCAATGAAATTTGAAAAGAATCATTCCAAAAGCTAGCTGAGAAATAGAAAATTTTTATTAGAAACAAAGAAAAGCATGCTATGAATGGTAGAAAATCTCAAAGATGAGAAAATTAGAAGCAGAAGAAAAATATGATTCTACAGAAGAAAACTCCATGGATGGAGTGAGTAAGCAACAAGGAACGCTTAAAGAAAATGGAAACAGAAAGAAACACTTAAATCAGGAAAAGGCAGTTGAAATTCCTTGGATATGTCATGAGGAAGAAGGGCCTGGAAAGCTTAACTCCCACTGGGTATTTTGAGGGCAAGGGAGATAAAGGAAGTCAGCAAGCCAATTACTTAACGAGTTTGTGCAAATGGATGCTGGAGCAGTTGTGAGAACCTTAGTAAAGGGAGAAACACTGCTTTTAAGCTACAAGAGATAGTTGTGGAGATCCATGATTGACCATGTCCTGAAGGGACATGGCACATAGAAAAAGAAGTAGTATTAAATTCATCCAACAAGGTATGTTGGTCACTATTTACATTATTCGGACTATTATCCTCATCTTTGTCGCCATATTTATTACAATGTTTTGGCCGTTGTACATTCCAGCCTTCTTCAGGTGGTTGGAATGTCGAACTGAACCTTTTATTTTGCTCACTGGGGTAGACTGTTTTAGTTCCATGTGCCAGTGGATAAAGGTGTTAGTTAGATCCAGTTACGGGACCCAAAGAGTGCGAGTTCAATACCCGGTTAAGGCAGTGGAGAACTTCCAGAGGGAAATTAACAGGAGATAACTGATAACTGACATCCATTAAACATGGAACTAGAACAGTCTACCCCAGTGAGCGAAATAAAGGGTTCAGTTCGACATTCCAACCACCTGAAGAAGGCCGGAGCATACAACGGTCGAAACGTTGTAATAAATATGGCGACAAAGATGAGGACAATAGTCCGAAAAGGCTTACTCAAAAATGGCATTAAATTTCACATTTTTCAATTCTTCAAACATGTCTTTTTTAATAAAAAAAAAAAAATTTGTTATAAACAGCAACAGGATGAATTTCAAAATAACATTGAAAAAATTACAGGTAGTTTCTTTATATAAATTAAATATTAAGTGTAGATTTTTTGTTCTTTTCAATCTGAAAGAAAATACTTATGCAAGTACTGTCTTTCAGTTTTATTGAATTATTTTCTATAGGGTCTCGGATGATTTTTCTGTATAGTCACAAATTTTTTACTGAAATAACATCTTTATTGATATTTCTTTATATAACTGGAAAAAATTTCACAGTCACACCTCAAATTAAAACATACACACAAGATATCAAAAAGTGTGTGGGGGGGGGGGTGAAACAGACACCATCAAATATTTCCACAAAATTTCTAATAAAATAACCTATTCAGTATACAATTTGTTCATAAAAGAATAAGTACTTGCAAACACATGTGAATTCCATCAGACAAATAAACTAATGAGACATATAACAAAAGTTAAAACTTATCCAAATTCCAAGAATAGAGCACAGAATTAGACTGGAAATAAGACAAGAACAGTGTGGGTTTGTTAAAGACACTGGAACAAGGAATGTGATATTTATGTTCAGAATATCAGAAAGAGAAATACAAATGCAGAAAGAGGTATTTTATAGAATATGCAAAAAGTATTTGAGAAAGTCACAAACAACTGTTGTAACTGCTCGATAATCTTGATATATTTGGGAAGGATAATCCAAAACTTATACTGGCAGCAAAGATAGAAAAGGAATTAAGGAAATATTAAGATAAGGATGCATTTTCACACCAGACTTAATTCAACCTATATACAGTGATGAGGCAATAATACCGAGATAATTTAGAAGCCTTACAAAGATTCATTATTGGTATGTAGATGGCAGATAGCAGACAAAGAAAGGAAAATTACAAGAACTCCTACAGAAGGTATTAAAAGAAAGCAAGAAGAAAGGACTAAAAACCTCACTTGCAAGACGATAGAATGCATGTTTTTTTTAGCAAAAAGGACAGTCTAAGATGCAAATTACAAATTGGAGATACCAAAATCAAACAAGTACAACAATTTAAATATCTGGGAAGTGTTGAACTTCTCATCTTTTGTTAAAAACAACAAAAGACGGAAAGTACAACACTGATCCGAAAGCGTATTGGGAAAGTTGCCTCCCAAAAGCTAAGCAAAGTATTAAGAAACAGAGAAAAGAGTACTGAACGGTTATCAGTCCTCCTATATGGCGGTAAAGGCTGGACAATTTCCTCACAAATGAAGAAGACTCGAAGCAACAAAAACGTGGTTATACAGAAGGATGCTGAGAACACCATGGACGAACATGTATGCAACGAAGTTTTAATTTTTTAAAGAATATAGAAACAAAAAGGACAATATACTTCACATCAGAAAGAAAGATCAGTTGAAATTTCTAGAGTCCACAGTAGTACAGGGCTTGCAAAATTTGATACTCACTGAATGAATAAGGTGAAACGGACAAGAAAACAACGCATAAACTACGTAGCGAGCTTGCTTGAGTAGGGTTTTTAGGAAATATAGCAAAAAGACAAAATTTATTAAGAGCTATAAAAAAGGACAGGAAATTGCGGAGAGACATGATGATTGCTAACGTCCTGAAGGGGCACGGCACAGAATTAGAAGTTTGAAAATTTCGTTTGATTCGTATAATTCCCTTATTTTTGGCGATTTTATATTTTATTTTTAACAGCGGGTAGCGATATTTTGCTTTCATTTTGGAGAAGAAAAAAAAAACAAACAAAAAAAACATCCATTTTTGTTTTGCTTTGGTGGTACTTAAATTCAAATATAAGCAAAAGCAAAAGAAAAAGTCTTTCTTTTTTTAAAATGATACAGGTTTAACAATACACCGAGAGAAGTTGCGACTGCTTATGACGAAGCATAAAAAGTTAAAGTGTGTCAGTGTCCACAATAAACTAGCCAGTAAATAAATAAATAAATCAAAGTTTACACAAAAAAAATCAATATACAATTTCAAAACCGAAGGAATTGCAGGCAAAACAGTTAGGGAAGATTTTGTGTTCTTTCTTTTATTCATTATTTTCATAGCAATAAAGTTTATTGCTATGAAAATAATGAATTGATTTGAATTCTATCATTTTTTTCAAGTAACACTTATGTACCTAACCTAATAAATAAATAAATTTACCATAATTTCAATGTTTTGCTGAGAAACAAATTATTTTGAGATTTATAGCAAAATTGTACATCCATAGATAATACACTTCTATTTTTTTTTTCATGACAATAATGAAATTTCTATCACAAATTTTTTTGAAAAATCCAGTTGTAAAAACGCGCATATAATTCTATTTAAATCTTACACAATTGATATCATTTTTCGTTAGGTTCATATTTCTAAAAAAAAAAAAAAAACTCATTTAAATAACGTGAAATGATAAACGAATAAAAATTGACGAATTTTCAATATAACCATCTCTTCTGAATTGGACACTTTTTTAGTTTTACCGTACGATTACGACAGTTACGATAAGCAAGTCGATTTTTAAAGGCGATACTTTTGGGAAGTTTTGTAATCGCCAAAATTATACTTTTGAGTTTTGAAAAGACTTTGAGAGAAAAGAAAAAAAATAAACTTTTTTTTTTTTAAATTAACGTTCTATGAGACGGGGTAAATAATAAATTTCGCAGCTGATTTAGAACTATGACGTCACACGAATTTACAACCTTTTTTTTTTTTTTTTTAAATCCACTTTTTTTGTTTTGTTTTGGAAAGGAATTATTTTTTTAAAAAAAATTAATTAAAAAAAATTAATTTTAGCTAGCAGCATCAAGTTCCCTTCAGAGTGGGGAGAAAAATATTTATTTATAACTTAAAAAATTATGTAAATAAAAATAACAACGAAGGTAATGATGAGGGTATTTTTTTCACTCACCCATAAAAATTAAAAAGCTTTTCAAAAGCAGGGTCACATGACGTAAACGTGGAGGTGAATCGATAAGCTTGAGATCTGTCGCTTTAAAAATTATGTCTTCTTAGTTTAAAAAAAAATTGACAACAGTGTCGGAACTTAAAAAGTAAATCAGTTAAATAATGAATGGCAATCACAAAACAATTCCCGTTTTACTAAATTCCACTTATTATTTTCCCCACCATAAACGAATCATTCATGTCGTTCGACCATGTAAAACTTGTAAAAGCAGGAACATTTTATCGTGAAAGGTGCTGCTGGAGACAAATGGATTGTTTATTTTTAAGTAGTTACTTAAAGTTTCCATTCAAAATTTTACCACTTGCTTCTTTTTAATTTTCTTTAAAGTCTAAAAATGAAAATTAGTTTATGCTTAAATTTTAAGAAAAGATACGATTTTTAAAACATTTCTCTTTTCAAAATAGCAATAAAAACAAACTGAAAAAAACATATCGATTTTTGTATCTCTCTAACGAAAGTAGAAAATGTCCGAAATTTACTGCTAAAAAAATTATTTCTTTTTTTACAACCAGGACAGGAATTGCAATAAGTGATGAAAAAAAAAGCATTTTAAAACAATATCTTGAATCACATCACTTCGAATAATTTTAAACTACCATTTACCCAAAGCATTAAATAACTAGCTGAACGAGAAAGAAAAGATTTTTTAATTTAAAAACAAACACGTCAAGACCTAACCTGAAGGATATTGTTTTTGTATGGGAGATCATAAAGAAAACAACGAAACACTTCGATTGAATTGAAACAATTATTTAACACTGTTCAATTGAAACAAATGAATTAAAAACATTAGGATTTATTAGTAAATTATCTGTAAACTAGCAAGCACATTATGCAAATTTACATTGGTTTTAATATTAATGCACGTTTGGGCATCTGTAAAAAGATGAAGAAAATTGTCATGCTTTCTACATTATTGATGCCATAACATTTCGAGGTGAAATGTCGTAAAAAGTTACCGGTCGTTTCTCCTGACATTCAAAACCTTACCAAAAATGTAGACGAGGAAAATACACTTCCTCGATTTCGATAACTGGATAGCCTCCGCTATGGAACCTTCGTACCACAACATTGTGTATATTTTAACCAGTTTTACAGGGGTTTTCAGATCTGTTGCTTGTCCTTATAAGTTGCAATAAACTCCTGTTGTTGACATTAAACGGGAAGCGGATACGACAATGTAATCCGCAGCAAATATCAATCATCATTTAGTTTAGTTAATATTAGGATAAAATAATTTTCGAAAAAAATAAATAAAACCTTTTCATAAAAAGAAAATTTTTTACTTAACTTTTAACAATTAAGTACTTCTTTTCTATAATTACTAATTTGCTATTTTATTTCTTAGACATACTTTCAGTATAGTTGACCCTATCGGAAGTAATTTCGGTAATATCACCTGTTAGGTCAAACCCGGATTGTATGAGAGAGAGAAAATAGTGAAAACTATTATTTTGTAATGGAAGTTTCTCTGCAGAGGATCTCCTGTTAAAATGCTGAAAAGATGCTCATTTAATTCGCTTAGGATGCCATTTTCTACAAAACAATCTTTCCACGTGATGTAGCATGTCTGTAAACACGGTATGTTGTGAGCCTTTTTATTTATTTTTTTTTAAAGTAAAAGATTTTAATTTTTTGGTATATAAACCGACCCGTGTTTTTCGTCATCAACATCGAAAAATGAAATTAAAATCAACGTTCCGGTATATACACATAAAAAAAAACAAAAAAACTTTTAAAATAATATTTACATGCATTTTCTTTTGTTTCTATATCGACATCACTTGCTTTTTTTTTTTTTTTATTCCTTCTTGACTAAGATCGTTTCTGTATGCAGTTTTTATGAACTTTTATTTATTTATCAAGAAACTTTTGCAACTTTTTTTGATTTGATTTTTATTAAAGCCGAAAATGACTTTTTTAAGCAATGCAATCAGTTGAATAAAAATTAGAAAAAAACACTATTCGGTAATGAAAGTTAACAAACTACGAGTGATCATTAATGATTTGAAATTAATTTCTTTCTTTTTTTTTTTTTAATTTAAATTAAAACCGTTTGAACAAGTTAAATCTCTCCAATCTCTCTCTGTATCCAAGTATTTTTAAATTTAATCAATTCGGTACAAAAATAATTTTTAATTAGCATGATATTGGGAAAAGATTTTTAATTAAATTCAAACTTACTTTGTTTTAGTCTTGTAATGTAAAAAATGTTAAAAAAAGTTCTAGAGGTAAAAAAAAACTTATTAATTAAAGTTGAATACAGTCTCTTCTTTTGTTTAGGTTTGTTGGTGTTTATTCATAAAATTTTCTTTAAAATTGTAATTGTACGACGATTAAACAATTATTGCAGTAAGGGAAAACTAAAAGCAGTGATGTGAAATTTCAGATTTATGCTACAGACTTTTAACTTTTTAAACATTGTTACATCAATTTTTTCGTTTGGTCGTTTAATTAAACTAGAAAACAGTTTTGTAAAAAAAAAAAAAATGTCAAACATGCCTGTGTATTGTTTTTTTTTTTTTTTTAAGTGAAAAGTAATTTGTTAAAAAATTATATTTTTGAAAAATTTTCGGTGCTTTTTATTTTACCCATCATTTGTGAAATCTTGACATTATGAGTCATGATTGATTGTTGCATATTTGGTAGATGGGGATGTCATTTTAACTTATTTTACCTTCAAACTAATAATGTGTGGAATCAGATTAAACTAAAATCAAAGATAATTTAACTTAAAAGCATATAAGTCACGTTTATTTTTACAATCACCGTTTATTTCCGCCTAGCTTGTTTGAAAGAAATCCGCCCATTTCTTTGTGTTGGACCCTTAACAAATTCACGTTTTTTTTTTTTTTTTTTTTTTTTTTTTGTGGAAGGGGAATGAAATTTGTAAATTTAAAAAAAAAAAAAACAATATAACTAAAAGACCCAGTTTTTGTGCCATTTTTTTTTTTTTTTTTTTTTTTTTTTTTTGCCATTGGCATTAATGATGTTGTTAAGTTAAATTTTTACTTGAAAATCAGATTGATTGATCACATAACCGGATCAAAAAAATAGTTTTGATTCAAAACTATTTTTTTTTTTTTTAGTTACATTTTTGGTCTTTTTATTTCCTAGTACAGGTGCTCCTTTTTAGGAGTAATTTTAGAAAGTTGTTTATACTTTCTGTGTGTGCGATCAAAACACGGTTTTGTTTTGTTTGTTTTTTAATAAATTTATGTACCTATTTTATTTTCTACCATAGGGACAGGGTAGCAACTATGAAATATTGTAGAAGTTAACTTTTTAATAACAGTAAAAGACTAACAATCTGCTTCAGCTTATGAGAATAGAGATTAATAATTTCTATATCGAAACTCCCACCCAATAAATATAATATTTCGGATCAGTTGTTTAACACAACGAATATTTTTGTGTAAATTTTTACAAAGTCGTTTAATTTTCGGTATAAAAAATTATAGCATGCGAATGTAAGTAAAAATAAACCATACTCTTTGTATATTTAAAAGGAAAGTAATAAATAAAAAAAAGTAAAACATAATAACGGTGGTTAAAATTGTGATAGTTTTTGCCCTGTTTAGGAAAGGGAACCTTGTAAAATCCTGTCTGGGGCTATGTCACTATAAGTCACTATACACCGGCTTCGTGTTTTTTAGTTTTTGTTAGAATTAAATGATTTTTGTTGAGACTTTTTAAAACATTACAAACAACATTCTTCTTTTTCTTCCTTTTTCAAATTCAAGGAAACTCTTAAGACTTAAGTGGAAGTCAGATTTATCTTCTTAATGAAAATATTTTCTTTCTCGCTAACGAATTCCGTTTTTAACAAACATTATATTTTTTTTAAACACAATAACATTAAGTTGTTTTAAGACATCCACTTGACTAAAATATTGAAGTTTTATCAATCTTCACTATAAGTACTAAATCTAATTAAAAATGTAAAATAAATAGTGTTGCTTGACTAAGTAGTTAAACTTTTTTATCTTGGCCTGCTATGAAGAAAAAATAAACATAAAAATTTTGTTTATTTTTTTTTATGATAAAAAATGCTTACTGAGTTCCCCCCCCCCCGCTTAAAAAGGTGATTTCTAAAATAGTTTATTAGTTATAGCTCATGATCTTAATTGATTGGAGGTGTTAGCGTTTTATGATCTTAGTTAATTTTACACACAAATCAGTGTTCAGTTCATTGTTTCAATATCACAAATTTGATTGTCAGTTACATAACCACTTGGGCATATCCTCTCTAAGGGCTGATTCACTGTGTATCTCTGTTCATCATATCGAGTTATCGAGAGGGTTGATTGTTCTTTTCTTTTTTTTTTTTTAAATTTGAAGGCTGAGGCAGCCAAGGCTACATTGGAGTCACGTCTAGATACTTAAAAATACCATAGGCCCTCCATAACGTCTCGGCAGACTGGAATATATAACCTGAACATATTTGTAACTGGGTCAAACGAACCTGTAACGTTATGCTTTGCTTTTACAAAAAACTCTCACAGGATGACGTGTATTTGGCTGTGATACATATGCTTGGTATACCCTTATACTGGGTGTCATTATGAGTACATTGGGCTTGGTGTGCTGCTCTCTCATATAGGGCTTACTGCCATATCTTGTTGAAATACCAGTTCCTGTACAACCACTGGAGGTAAGCAATGTCAAGCCTGGTCAGTAGCTAGATGGGTCACTGCTTGGGGATACCAGGTGCTGTAACCTTCAATGTGCAGGTGATGTGATAGATTAACAACTCTTTGTTAATCAGAAAGCAGAGTTCCAATTCCAATTGAGTTCGTTATTAACTTACATGCAAATACTTTTGGGAAAGGTATGAATCCACCTCTTCTCCCCTCAGCTATAAGTTAATTAGTTAGATTTATCAGTAAATCATTATCTCAAAAAAATTTTTTTTCACAATCAAAAAATATTTTTTGGCTTTAGATAACCCACACTGTTGATAAGCCATGGAAAACAAATCAAATTTCTCCTATAATGACACACAGCAGATAACCAATCTTAAGTTGAATTTGTTTAGTATTTAAACATTTGTTGAAATAGAATGTTTATTTCTTACTTTTGACAAAATTTATTTTGGATGGCTTCATAGATTCTTGCATTTCCAAAGAGCATTATTGCAAAGTGAATGCAAACAACGGAGCCATAATTTGAACTTGGATTTCAAATTTTACTTTCCAAGCTAATACGGTATACTACCTCATATCCTTGAAATATTGAATTTCCATTAAAATTATATATTGTGCATCAGGTGTATGAAGGTATGTAAAAATTTGATTTTAAAATGGGTCATATGCATATGAGTAAACTTGGGTTTTCCCTGCTATTATTATAAATATCACTGTCTATATTTTATTTATTTGGTGCAGAAACATGATTTCAGCATAAGTAATACATAATATTAAAATATCGATTTAAGACAATTTTTTAATATCATTTGAATGCTGATGTATGGATAAAAATTTTGATGTTTCTTTTTCTCTTGAGATTTTGAACATGAGTACATTTGTCTTATATATACTAGCAGCGTAGCCCGGCATTGCCCGGTCTTGATTCAAAAATCGTACGACTCATACGGCAATCGCTATCACTTGAATTAAAATATTTTTGCCCTTCCTTGCCTTTAAAGGTGTTCCCTTTGCCGTGCTGATGTTGCTACATGCCTTACTTCTTGCCTATCTCAAACTGCAAATTTTTTCTAAGCTCTATACTAAACATTAAATCTGTTACAAAAAAAAGAAATAAACAAAATGAACATAAAACGATCAGCTTTAAAAAAGGACTTGTAACTGGAAAAACCGAATGAAAAAAGAATATTAACAACAAATACTTTTTCACACCCAACCCAGTTCTGCAGAATCAGAATCGACGTTGAGTTTAAGCAAGCGAATGAGCCAATTGGAGTAAAGTGCCATGCAGATTTAAATTTTTCCCATTTGTGATGAATGCAGCTATCGATTTTTTTTTTTTTTTTTTTGCATGCTAGTTAACATTCGTGTCAGTCAGCTGCTGGTTCTCACGCTGGCCAATAGACTCTTCCTGCCTATTCGTGGCAGCCAGCTATAGGCTCTCACTCTGGCCAGTAGGAAATGCCCGCAAACTACATGAAAACTGCCGTAGAAGCATGAAAAAATCAATTATTTCCACTATCGATGGGAGTTGGGAAATGCAGTCGGACTTGGCCTTCCTGCTAACTTGGAGCATGTGCATGTAAATTTTGGTGCAAATCCGTCGAAAATTGCGGCCATGCATTTGTTACACACACACACATATCCTGCTATCTATCTATCTATATATCTATCTATATATCTATCTATATATCTATCTATATATCTATCTATATATCTATCTATATATCTATCTATATATCTATCTATCTATCTATCTATCTATCTATATATCTATATATCTATATATCTATCTATCTATATATCTATCTATCTATATATCTATCTATCTATATATCTATCTATCTATCTATATATCTATCTATATATATATATATATAATTTTGTATATTTTTATATATCAACAAACAGTATTTAGAAAAATATAACAAACTTTTCAGTTTGTCATATATATATATATAATAAGAAACATATAAATCTAACTTGTTTTGCATTTATTAAAGCTTAATCATAGACTTTATCCATAAATATAGCATACCTTAAAGCTATATCACTCAAAGATCTCTCAAAAACAACCATGCTCTACAGGTTTATATATATATATATATTTATTAAAGACATTTTTATGTTTAACGTTATAGATACAAGTATTTAAGTAAATGCTCTGTTTATAATAAACAGTATTAAATAACATTTACCGGCCTGAATGTCCGAGAAATTTTCATAGAAAATTGTCCAAGTTTATAAGCAGTAAATTCGACCTTGTCTACCGAACGCTTCTTTGTAGCCTAACGGTAAGGCACGTCAGCGTAAATGACGGTTTCGTATAGGATGCAGGTTCGAATCCTGTCAAAGAACGAATATTTTCTATGAAAATTTCTCGGACATTCAGGCCAGTAAATGTTATTTAATACTGTTTATTATAAACAGAGCATTTACTTAAATACTTGTATCTATAACGTTAAACATAAAAATGTCTTTAATAAATAAATTGTCGGACTTTGTCCATTTCGTAATATATATATATATATATATATATATGTATATATATATATATATATACACATACACGTAGTGTACCTAAGGCTAATTGGCTAGAATGCTAATGAGCATTCCAAACATGAGACCTGAGTTTGAATCTCACTATGCTCAATTTGTTAAAGAGGTGACTTCTTGATAATGTCCGTCTGGAAGACAGTCCCAGCATGTGGCATCATTGGGGGAGCGACTGAAAAACATATCATAATTTGACCCTAAGTGATATTGGCTGAACAAAACTATTCATAAGCTGTCTATGATAATTTTCTAAGCATAGTTTAAATGTGGCACAAAGCTGAAAGTGTGGAGCATTCAGTGAGGATTGAACTCGCTATTCAGTCATAAATGATTTAGCAAGACAAGCTTGCTAACCATTGCATCATGTCTAAGATGTCTATGGTTGTGCTTGCATAAGTTAACAAGTCATTGTGATCAAGGGTTTTTACTTGCACTGTTCATCATACATTCTTTCCCAGAAACTGTAACTACAGTTCACTCAGCACTGTTTCACTATAAACTACAGAGTGGCTCTCTTAAAGAAACACAAATATGCTTGATCAGGTGTCTACAGCAGGGATTATTTATCCTACCCTTGTAGAATGTTATACTTGGAAATGAGCAACTAGTAATTTATTTTACTTTTTATATAATTTAGTGTTGAAAGAGTAAAGTACTTTGGAAATGTTACTCATAATTCTACTCTCTTAAGTGGGTATATTTAGTAGACTTACAAATTTTGAAGTGCTGAAAAGCAGTGTCACTCTGTAATTGTCACAAATTAGTCAGGAGAGATTACTGTCAAATGAAGAAATTTTTTGTTTTGAAACATGTGTGATAAAGAATAAATGGATATATATATATATATATGCTTTTTAATTAAAGAACAAAAATTAACATAAATTCATAAAAATTATATATCTGTTTATTCTTCATTTAAGATAAATATTACCCCCCAATATCTGTGCATATACCTCTGGAAAAATCCTACTCCTAAAATGTTTAAAAAAAAAAAAAAAAAAAATTAAAATATGTAGTTATCAATGATTGTTTAGTGTGATTGATATCTACTGGCCTGGGAATTTGAAAATCTTGAAGAAATTATACCTTTTAATGTTGTCTTCCTTATATTGGGAAACTCACCTTTAAGCTAGATGTGCTTTAGTCCACTCAGCCATGAAAGACTTCACAGTAAAACAATGTTCAGTTACCTTTTTTAAGAAATGCACATATACAGGAAATATTACCAGTGATCCATCTTGTTTTTCTACAAAGAAATCTTTGTTCAGTTTTATCTACCTTGTCTCACCTGGATTTTATCTTATGATCATTTCATTTGCTCAATAGTCTAAGGAAGTTTAATTGCATCCTTGACATAATTCTCTCTCCTTTTTTTTTTTTTTAAGCATCTCAGATGATATCCAAACATCTGGCTTCTTTTTTGTCAGCTCCTTAAGTTCAAGTTTCAATTTCTACCAGATTTTTAGTTCAAAATGGTGAATTCTACTTTTAAGTAAAAAAAAAAACCAAAAAACACAGACACCAGATCACTTGTGATATAATAGTAAAATCCAAATTACCAAGCTTTACTACTTAGGTTTTTCGCAACTTATATTAATTGCAATTTCAACCAACTCCCACTTGTACAATCTACATCAGTAACTTTGCTATCCTCCTAATTTTCATGATTTAAATTAAATGTAAAGACTTCCACTTTCTTCTGCAAATTTATAGTATGGCTGTCCAGGGTTAAAATAAAGTATTTCCATGATATGAGTTGAATCAAAGATTGTTCAATTGAAATAATGCTTATTAATCAAGACAACTAATTGTTTGCTCCTCTCTCTTAATTAACTGCATTGTCCTTTTCTCTTGATTGTTATAATTATCATGTTTACCTTACTCAGCTAGTCTGCTTACCTGTGTTTTTGGCAGCAAATGGGTGTGGCGATGAAGGGTCATCCTTGATAATCATCTGGTTACAATGCCAAAAGAACTTCTGTACATCTGCTATCCACCCTCTGTCAAATTAGAAAGCACACTCGAGACAGAGGAGTGATAAAAAGAAAATACAAATATGGTATTATGGTGTGACGATGAATTATCATGCAGAGAATTAATTGAAGAATTTTCTGATAAAGTTTTATATATGTCTATATTTCTGAGATGAGGTATTTAACTATTTACACTATTTTAATATTAATCTTTATTGTCATATCCACAATGTTTCGGCTGTTGTATGCTCTGGCCTTCTTCAGGTGATATACATTGGAATTTCAAACCAAAATCTTTATTTGTCACTTAGGGACACATCATGGCCCAGTGGATAAAAGCATTGTAATCCAGTGACTTGACCCAAAGAGTTGTGTGTTCAATACCTGGCCAAGTAGAGGCGAACAGAAATGTCTTAAATAAAGATGAGGACAACTGTTTGAACAACATAAATCTATATAATAAATGTGAATGTCAGCTTGTCACACTTTTTCAACTTTACTCCTAGAGGTCATAGCCCACATAGCTACAGCCTCTAGCAGTAAAGTACAATCCCTTTACTAGCACTTTAGAGTAACTGGGCTTCATTTTCATCATGGTGACCTATTAATAAAATGTAAACACTCTTAGCCTCAAAGTAAGACAAACATATATATGTGTGTGTCTGTGTACAAAAGAACGAAGAATAAAATTTCAATGTTCAAAATATTAATTTAAAACAAGGCTTGTTACAAAAGTAGAGAAATATTTATTTATTTATTTATTATGCACTGTTACATTAGAATATGTAAATATTCACTACAAAATGGTACATTTTGTTTCAATGTTAAAATTTCATTGTTTGCTACCTGAAGAAATGTTAATTTTAACATTGAAATGAAATGTACAATTTTGTAGTGGATATTTACATGTTCTAATGTAACAGTGCATAATATATATATATATAATATACAAATATAAAATTTGTCACTTAGCAGATTGATGTTATGTTTAACACCCCAATTCCAGAGTTTCATAGACAAACCTTTTTGTAATCATTCAGTCCACTCATCAAAAGGTTTCACCAATTGACTGACAATTTTCTCATTTTTGTTATTTTTATTAAGTTAATGAATAAATTACAGACATTATGTCTGTTAATTTTTAACAAAATCCATTCATACTCATGAATAACCTTCCGTGTATTGATGTTAAAGGATGAGAGAAATGTGCTATAGCTGTTTAAATTTCTTTTATTTTCATTTCCCAAGTACTTTCGATCTTCTTCCAAGATAATCTTCATTGGTGCAAGTAGTACAAAACTATATATTGTTCATTACTACAAGTATTTGTATAAAGATATACGTTGTTATCTATTACCGTCATTTTTTTCATTATGCTTTTAAATGCAAAATGGTTGACAATGTGCTGAGCGTTCATTAGAACATGAAAAAATTATCCATTATGGAATTTTTCCATGTTATAATGTCATGATCATTCACGCAGTGGATAACAACTTTGTATAAATACTTGTACTAATGAACAACATATAGTTTTGTACTACTTGCACCTCTGAAGATGATCTTGGAAGAAGATCGAAAATACTTGTGAAATGAAGATAAAAGAAATTTAAACAGTTATAGCACATTTCTCTCATCCTTTAACATTAATACATAGGTTATTCATGAGTATGAATGGATTTTGTTAAAAATTAGCAGACATAATATCTGTAATTTATTCAATCAGACATGCCTAAAGGAAAGTTTTCTGCCTAAATACACAAACGTGCACGTACACGTGTGTGTGTGTGTGTGACCCAAGCCTTGTGAGTGAAATTGGGTAGACAGAAATCTTGGGGACCTTCGATAGCTGTGCTAGCACGGTTACAGGTCATCGTGACCAAGGGCTTGAGCGTGTTGGCATTGTTAAAGCAATAGCAAGCATCTGCAATAGGGATTGGCTGGCTGCTCTAGTAGACAGGTATCCTCAAATACGAGTGGCCAGCTATATATATATATATATATATATTCTCTTTTCTGGACATAGAATGGGTGATCACTTGGGAATGTCAGGTACTGTAAGCTTGGATATGCAGTTTTGTAATGGATAATGGTTCAGTATTGTTAATTGGAGAGCTGATTTCCAGTTCCAATTGGATTTGTTATATTCACTTACACCCTTGGGAAAGATATGAAGCCACTGCTTCTCCTCTCAGTTATGGGTTAATTAGTAAGACTTGTATTACTAAATCATTATCTCTCTCAAAAAAAAGAATACTCTTACAATCTAAAAGTATTATCTGATTTTAAATAAGAATAAAGCAGAAAAAAAATCATATATATATGTGTGTTTGTGTGTGTGTTTCCAAAAGGATAGAATCCAGGTAGAGCTCAACGTAAAATACAGAGCAAGAATATAAAAGGCTCAAACACTAATATTCCATGGTTATAATTATTTACATTGGAATCATACTTATTTTCTTTTAAAAAATATGATTCCATTGGGACACAGAATATTTCTATGTTTCAAAATTGAAACTAAATTCATAAATTATAGAAATTAAATTTAAAATCCATAATTTTGTTCCATTGTCAAGCAATGTTAGGAAAAACTTTTTAAGAAATTTACTTATAAGCGCAGACAATATTAATATTATAAGTTGTTATGGTTAAGGAAAATTCAATTTATTTTAATCTAGGGGTGGTTGAGTTTTAATTTCTCTAATCAACTTGTGTATCCAATATATGTTACTTAAAATTTCAGGTTAAGTTTAGGTGAGGTGGGGTGCCTGCTAACAAATGTATACATCTGTTATCCAGCAAGTTGGCTGGGTTTTCAATGATAAAAAAATTTTGGTATTTTTATTCATCCACTTAATTCATATTTTTATACACAAAGATTTTTAAAAGTTTCATTATAAACCCAGACAACTCACTGAATAACAGATGTATACATTTGTTAGCAGGTGCCCCAACACCACTTAAACTTAACCTGACTTTTTAAGTAACACATATTGAATACATAAGCTGCCTAGGGAAATTAAAACCCAACCACCCCTACATTAAAATAGATTGAATTTTTCTTAACCTTAACAACTCATAATATTAATATTGTCTGTGCTTATAAATTAAGTAAATTTCTTAGAAAATTATTCCTAACATCGCTTGACAATGGAACAAGACTATGGATGGATTTTAAGTTTAAATTTTATAATTAAATTTATAAATCTAGTTTCAGTTTTGAAATATGGAAATTTTCTGTGTCATGATGGAATCATTTTTAAAAAGAAAATAATTATATTTTGCTCTACAGTTTGTATTGAACACTGTTTTTTTTTTGTTTTTTTTTTTAAATAAAGATAATTGGTAAGAACACCAGATTATAAATCTTACTATTCTTTCTTATTATTTTAATATATATAATATGATAATAAAAAATTCTCACTTAGCTGATTAGCACTTTAACTGTACTCTGATTCTGATCTTTAGTGAATATTTGTGTGGAGAATACTACAATTTATAGGTGCACCTCCCAAAATCTGAATGATGAGAATCTAGCAGCTCATCTCTCTTCTAACCTAAGCCCAGGTGGCTCAATGGGTTACGGTCTGGCTTCGATTCAATACATCCAAAAACAAACCACCAAGCAGACCCTGAATGTTCACCCATCACAATGGATTGGTGTTCTCTCAAGAAGGCTCTTTGCCTTGAATGTCTATTGGGACTCCAGCTCTCCCTAGATCTCAAGTGGAACTCATGCATACGATCTATTGTGAAAGATACTAGAAAAATGGTTGGTTCATTGTACCCCTCCAGTAAGTATCTGGCTTCTCCTGCTATGCTCTATCTTTACAAGAGCCAGATCATTCTAAAAATGGAGTATTGCTGCCATATCTTAGCTGGAGACATCCAATCCTCACTTGCCTCTCTTGATACACTTCAAAAGTATCTATGCAGTCTTGTGGAGGATGTATTATTTCCCACCTAAAACTTCTTTCTCACAGATGAAATGTTGTGAAACTGTCACTACTCTAACGCTATTTCCTTGGCATGTATCCTGACCAGCTACATTCCTTTATCCCACCAGCCCTTACCTTTACAATTGTGATTAGGCATGCCACATACACAAGGATGAATTCTCCCCTTTCCCTTTGTATTTCATTAGTAAGAAGTAAGTTCCATTCAGACAGCTCCTTCCCAAGAACTGTTGCTTTGTGGAACAGACTCTCAAGAGGACATTTTTCCTATATAACTCCATGAACTTCACTTACCTTTTCTTACATTCATACAACACTATACAGTAACCTTCTACTTTAAGAAGCTATTAGGTGAACATTAATATAATTTTGTTTCTATTTTAGTGTTTATTATTATTTTTATTTAAATATTTCTTTATTATTTAATATTTATAACTTCAATATTTAGTATACAGATAAGATACTTATGATTTGGGGACCAGCATGTTACATTTGTTTATTTGGAAATTCAAGATGGAGTTATTTTTGATCCATTGTCTACTGCTTTTAGTTTCCAGTTGATTTGATTATTTATGTACATTTTGATTCCTATAATCTTCAGTTTCAATCAATGTGATTTTCATCCAATAATCTTAATACAAACTAATAAGACCCCTGAAAATTCCACTTGCAGTTTGTAAACTGTCGGTATTCATTGAAAATTAGGTGCTTTCAAAAGATTTTTATTTATTTATTTTTTTGTTGTAATTTGATCATGAATGAAAATGAATTACCCTAACATCAAGTCTTGACCACATCTTTCAAGCTATTATATATTATAAGAGACATGGAATGCAGGCATTAGTTTTGTTTATAAAGGTTAGCATTAAATATATTCAGTTTCTATGCACTAGTCAAATTCCTCTATTGTTTGGATAACACTTTGTATATTTTTTCTGGATTACTTAGTATCTATTGTTTACTATGAAAATATTTAATAATGCAAGATTTTATTATACAGTACCTTTGTGTCCATTCCTAATCCTCATCAATGTATTGTAGAATTTCCAATTTGGGTGATACTTGAATATTTAATTTACTTTAAAGAAAAAAAAATTGATAGGTGTACCTATCCAAACATTACAATCTCATATAGATTTCATTTGCTGAAAAATCATGTGATCCAATCCCAAAAATGTATTTATTGCATTTCTGAATGATGTTCAAACTTCTTACAGACAGTGATAATATTACTTAAATGGTATTATTATAGTATATTAAATAAAGACTACATTTTTTTTTTGTCTTATTCCATATATATTTATTTTTAATGTTGAGAATTTTCTGATCCCATATACCACATACTTTAGTGATGCATTCTGGTAGATCAGACTCGGAAAATTGATTACATACTTAGGTAACACTAGTAATTCGTATATTTTGATTTTTACAGAAGTGAGTGAGAATTTAAAGTTTCTAAACTTAAATTGTAATTTATCTGTTAAAACAATAAAAAAATATAACCTATCCACATAAAAAAAAAAATATGTATATCCCTATTTTTAATGTACTTAATTTTTCTCTGTAAATTTTTTGTGTTCAATGAATATATAATTCTTAATAATTTTTTGGGTTTTTTTTTTTTTTGTCAGAGTTAATATAAATTGTGTAATATTTTGTAACATTTTGTGTATTAAATTTTTAAAAAAATTTTGAAATTTTAATTTTAGAAATATATTCTGTTTTTTTATTGTATCCCTTCAGCACCTATTTTAGTGATTACTTGTATGTATAAAAGGGTGGATTAATAAGTCTGTGCAGTTTGGTGTGATGATAGCAACTCAGAATAAGAAATCGGAGAGCCGAGTTCAAATGGCTGTCAAGTTTGTTACATTCACTTATGTGCAAATATCCTTGGGAAAGGTATGAAACTATCTCTCTTCTCCTCCCAGCTATGGGTTAAAAAGTAGAACAGACTCGACTCTTCAGCCTTGGTTGGCAACTAGTCTAGGAGAAGAGCAACTCTAAATTAAAAAAAAAAAAAAAAAGAAAGAAAGAAAAAACATGTCAATAGCTCATGCACAGCATATACAATTCAGCTAATGACAGGATTGTGGAGTTCAAGTTTGATCAAGTCATATTGCTGACGTATTCCCATAGTTGGGCAATAAGTCGGCAAAATGACTTGATCTGAAATTTTAACTGTATAGTATTTGATCTATCTGATTAATATTAAGCTTTGATGAGGAAGTGTATCACATTGAAAATATATGTTGCTTCAAGAAATTTATTTTCTTTACTACTGATCACACAATACAAGACCCAAGAGTCACTCAAAATAGAGAATTACTGTGTGGTATCATATGAGTGTAAGAAAGGGCAAAAAGTGAAAGTTCATGAGGTTATGCAGGAAAGCTAAGTATTAACTCTAGACTTGAAGTAGTCAAAATTATTATGATTGGAAAATCACATGAGAATGAGAAGCCCAATCCTAAACAAGGAACAAGGGATAAACGTCTACTCCTGTTCAAAAGACTGTGGAGGAGTGTGAACTGGATGATAGGCAAAACTATCTGTGCATGTGAAGGATGCTGAAAAGTTCTTTGTTTGACCCACTTCCCAAAATATGACCAAACATTAGAATATTCTTCTTGGTTAGGCTGAGAACTTTTCAGTTTTCTTTCATATATAAAATTGACAAGAAAGTAGGATAAATAGGTTGGCCAAGTTTGAAATGTTTCTCTTTACTTTCCAGACATAATTCTGTGTGTGCAATACTAAAAATATGTAAATGATTTGTCTGTCATTGTCATGTGAGTATGAAGATCATTTACTTGGTGAAAATAGGAGCACATTACCAACTTTTTTATAACACCCCGAAGAACACAATCACCCTTAAGCACTTGTAGTAAACTTGGACACATGGCACAGTGGATAAAGGCGTTAGTTAGATCCAGTGACGGACCCAAAGAGTGTGAGTTCAATACCCGGTTAAGGCAGTGGAGAACTTTCAGAGGGAAAATTAGCAGGAGATAACTGATAATTGACATTCATCAAACATGGCACGTGGAACTAGAACAGTCTACCCCAGTGAGCAAAATAAAGGGTTCAGTTCGAAATTCCAGCCACCTGAAGAAGGCCAGAGCATACAACGGCCGGAACGTTGTGACAAATATGGTGACAAAGATGAGGACAATAGTCCGACTAATGTAAATACTGTAGATTGACTTCTGTTCATATCAAAAAACAGATCTTAGAAAAAAGAATTGATTTTAACAAGCATAAATTGCTTTCTCTTTGTGTTCAGTTAGACACTTGTACATTTCTGTCTATATTTCTGAGATGAGATATTGTAATTATTTACACTATTTACATTCTTTGAACTGCTGTCCTCATCTTTGTTGTCATATTCACAACATTTTGTCTGTTGTACATTCTGGCCTTCTTCAGGTGACTGGAATTTCAAACTAAACCCTTTATTTCATCCACTAGGGTAGATTGTCCTCAAGGCCACATGGCCCAGTGGATAAAAGCCTTGGTTGAAATAATCCAGTAACTTGACCCAAAATGTTGTGGGTTCAATACCTGGCCACAGGAGTAGTGAACAAAAACTTGGAGAGTTGCATTAAAGAGAAATAACTGAAACTGAGATATCTGGAAGCAGCACAGCACATTGAACTAGAACAATCTACCTTAGTGGATTAAATAAAGGGTTTGGTTCAAAATTCCAATCAGCTGAAAAAGGCCAGAGCACACAACAGCCGAAACATCATGAATATGACAACAAAAATGAGGGCAACAATGTAAATAGTGTAAATAACTTGTACATTTGCATATATATATCTTTGTCTTAATTTGAGGCTAAATGTGTTTACATTTTATTAATGGTTCACCATGATGACATTGAAGTTCAATAGTTCTAAAGTGCTAGTAGGAGGTTTGTAGAGAGCTTGAACCTAAGTGCCTTACACTTGTGGCCTTATGCCACAAACATATTAAAAATTCAGCACACTTTAGTAAATACTAAAGACGTTTCACAATATGGTAGTAGGGTGTTATGTAGTATGCTGAGTAATATGTTGTATGGCGGTAAGGTTGAAGATGTAGGACTAGACTGAACACTACCAACTCCTGAAAACCCCAGCGTTGGAATAGGCAAAGATTTATATGATCTCAATGGCCAAATCGGCAGAAGAGAGCAGTGCCCGTCAGGCTGGTAACCAAGGCAGACCTTGACAGACCAAGTATCCAACTGCCCAATGCAAAGGTTTGCCAGATCTCACCTGTCTCAGTCCCCTTTGAGCTGTAAGGGAGGTGCTTCTGGTCAAGTGTGTGAGCTTCTTTGTTGTGCAGAGTTGTCCACCAAAGTCAAATTCATGCGAATGGCTTCAACAAACTCTCTTTGATTCACAGCCATCTCTGCCACCAGTTGTTATACTAAGTAAATTTTAAGTTACCTTGCCCAAGGGATGTATTAGGTTGGTGCAAAAGTAATGATGTAATAATGTTGTTTTTTGACGTATTTTTTGACCTCAAAAAACGACATTATTACGTCATTATTTTTGCACCAACCTAATACTTAGAGGTAGTGCAACATGTTTACAACATTATATATGGTTGGTTATGTGGTCCAAGAGGATGTTTGGCAACCACTGTCAATAATCCATAGTTGACCAGGATTCTTGTATTGCTTTGTTAGATCCTACAGTTTTCTTGAACCAATATACCAAAGTTGGATCATCTTTGCCTCTTATTGAAAATCCAGTTAGACATCATTTCACCAGTAGAAAGTTTGGTGTCAAATAGTACAGCACATATGGCATGTATTGACTGATCTTATTGTCCCTTTAGTAGGGAAATGTTATTGACTACTTATCAATGAAGGAGAGAGAGCAAGTGAATGATAGTCTTCCAATTCCTAGCAGATTCATGACCCCCATGAATTTTATGAGGCAAAAATTCTTACTGAAAAATTTGGGAGAGAGAAACGCATTTTACCAGTAATTTCTCACCATCTCACTAATTGATAATTTGTTAATTCAAAGTCATATGAAAAGGCACTCATATTTGCCACACCCTTCCTTTTTAAAACTTAGTCTCATCCATATGTGACCAAGTATAAAATATGTTTACAACATAATCCATTTGGCTCTAAATGACTCACAAGAGGTTGAGGGCCCATTAAACACAATAATAAATCTATGCTTTAAAGCAGTGTTTCTGGTTTACAGCCACATCATGTTGAAACACCTATTCCCATATAATCACTGAAGTTAAGCAATGTCAAGCCTTGTCAGTATGTAGATGGGTGACCACTTGGGAAAACCAGTTGCTGTAAGCTTGGATGTGCCAGTGGTGTAATAGATAATGGCTCGGAATTTTTAATCAGAGAGACATGTTCCTCTTCCACTCAGGTTCATTATATTCACTTACACACAAATATCCTTGGGAAAGGTATGAATCCACCTTTTCTCCCCCATGTATTGGTTAATTAGTAAGACTTGTAACACTAAATCATTATTATTTCAAAAAGAAAAAATTCTTATGATCTAAAAATATTTTCTGGCTTTAAATAACCTGTTGATAAACTGTAGAAAATAAATCCATTAAAAAACAATGTTTTTTCAACTGGTGCACCATTCTTTTGTGACTTGAATTTAACAATGGAAATTCCACCTTTCATTAGCACAAATGAAAATTAATTACCCTAACATCAAGTTTTCATCATCAAGTTACTATATTGAAAGCAATATAGAATGTAGGTGTTAGCCTTTCTTACAAAGGTTAGCAGTAGTATTTTGTATTGATTGTTTTTATAGCTTTTTCAGTCCTTTGTAGGTTATTTAAAGCCAAGACATATTTTGGATTCTAAGGGTAATTTTTCACAAGTGTATATTTCAATAAGAATTTCTTGTGGATAACATGATTTTTCCAGAGACTAGTCCTACATTTTTAATTCATAGCTGTTGGGAGGAAATGGATTCTTACCTTTCCCATGGGCATATGCATGTAAGTGAATGTAAATTGAACTCGGCTCTCCAATTTCTTATTCCAAGCCACTATCCATTACACCACCCACACATCTGAAAGGTCATTGGCAAGGAACCTTTAGTATATTCAGTTTGTTATACTTCAGGAACGACAGGACATCCAGTAAAAAAAGCAGCAAATTTATTATCACTGTTTTATCTTTAGGAATAATTGACCTTGAATAAATTTCTTGAATAATTATTCAACTCTCGCGTAATTACTTAACTTTGATTGGTTCTTTTATGAGTGATTAATTGCTGCTCGATCTTGTAACTTTAAAGATTATATGCAGACAACTTTTGTCTTTCACTCTGCCCTTCTCGTATGGCTAAACAACTCACTGATTTTGAGCATCAAGTTATTGTATTTTTTAAAGAAGAAAATCCAACATGGGGCTTGACAAAATGTGCTGAAATTCTTCCTGAATTTTTCAGTCACATCAGTGGTTACCAGTTTTCAATGGTTGTCCCACATTTTTTCTGAATTTACTGTTTTTTCACTGGGCACTCTGTAGTAAAATGAGCTGACATTTCCTTTTGGTAGTTTTCTTTTTCTCTTGACAAATTTCATTTGAACAGTGATAATTTCTCTTGAAGTGTGAATGTTTCTAATTCAATCATACTTGAAAGTTACTGATAACATCATCCTATATAATTCTTTGTTATCATTTTGAAGTCCATTTGATAATAGAGAGTGTATGCTTATGATAGATAAGGGAGGAGAGAATACCAACATTTAATAATAGACTTATTACATTATTTTTCCTCCTCTTCTGGTTTAGGATTGGTTACTTTTTGAGTCTTATTGCATTTTTAAATAAAACAGCACATCAAATGTTTTATTTTTCTTTCAATATTAATAAAGAAAGAAAATCTATCCTGTTTTTATCTATACAACAACATAGCTGCTCTCATATCTCATACCGTTATAACACTACAGCTTTCTCTGGATTTTTGATCAATTTCTATAATAAGGGATTCTTTCAGATTCTTGGTTTTTCACAGTATTTTATTTGATATACCTTTCAGCCTTCATTTCTGATACAAGGTAATTTTTACTATTATACATGGATTCTTTTGGGCTATTTTCACCATTTTTGTTGACTGTATAACCATATTTTATCTGCTGCCTCATCTGACTTTGTGATAGTAACAATTACCTTTTACAACTTTGGTGTAAGGCTAGAGTTTTTCTTAATGTCTGAACAAAAAACAATTTTTCGCACAAGATGTATATTTTTTTCCTTCATTGGAAACTTACCAAGAACAAATGAAATCCATTTTGTTTTTCTTTTACTAAACTGTACATGAATAATAATTTTTTTTTTTTTTTTTTTTTTTTTTTTTTTTAACTGTGAGTAAAGATTGTAAAATAGATGTTATTTTATTTTATATTTATTATTTTTTTGAAAAATTATGAATATACCTTGACTTATTCAATATTGTTCCAATCTTTGATTGTTATAGACATGGTACTTCAGTCAAATATCCTCTGGCTGTTTTGGGGTGTTCATTATATTGGGTATCTTATGTATTAATTGCATTATTTAGTTTTTATGATGATGCTGCTTATTCATTCCAGCGAAACCAGAGTATATTCTTTAACTACCTGATCCATGGATTGAACTCATGACCACTAGAGGCCAACTACACTTGACTAAATAATGCTTATATCTACTACGCTATTATCTCAATCACTGGTATATTTTTAGAACCTTTACATATAATGTTCAACATTTGGTGGCATCATGGACATCTGTTGATTAGTCAAGTGTTGCTGTCAAGTGATCAGGAGTTCAATCCCCGGATCAGGTACTGGGACAGTATGCTCTAGTTTAGCAGGAAAAAACAAACTAGTATCATAGAGACAAAATAATGAACAGATGAAAGATATCCCATCCATATAGTCAAGATAATGGACACCTGAAGATGGCCAGAGGGTACTTGGCTGAAACATTAGTATAGATATTGTTAGTGATACAAATATGAAAATAAAAGTTCAATTGAACAAAATTCAGTTGACTTCAAATTAATGTTGTGAATTTAAATAACTTCTGATACAACAATTATTGCTCTAGATTACAATTTAGCATTTTATCAGCAGAAATTCTGTTTGCCTTGAGCAAGACAACCTGATGAAGCCCAACCTTCTCCAGGCTGGTTTTGAATTTAGTGTTTTTCCTTTTCCTAGAGTGGTTGCTGCCCAAGACTATAGGATCCAGTCTATCTTGCTATTTACCCATAATTGGTGGGAAGAGATGGATCCATATCTTTCTCAAGGGTATTAGCATACAAGTGAATGTAATGAACCTAACAGGAATTGAAACTCAACACTAATTTCTTAGTCCAAGCCGTTATCTATTACTCTACTGTGCCACCAGATGGCATTACTATTTATCATTATTCTGCTTGTTCTTTTGTTAGTGAATTAGTTTTCACGTACTTTGCACCTTATGAATACTTTGTAAATCATGACTATTTTGTTTTGATTGTGAGGAAAGAAGGAAAAGACATATTGGAGATCCTGTTTGGTTTCAGTGACAGAGAGAAATAGAGAGCTCTCATGTTTTCTGCTGGAGTGAAATATAGAAACATGTCAGTTTCAAATCTTTTCATCTGCTCCCTTGTATTTTTTTTATTTTTTTTAAGATAATTACCTGCATGCATAACATGATTGTCATTGCAATATTTTGTTAAACTTGTTGAAATCAAATATTTAAAAATTTATACAGGTATTTTATAGTCATAGAACTCACAAGGGGCTTATTCCATCATTAACTTAAGAATTAAGATTAATCAGAAAATTCAAATAGCAAAACTGTAAAATTTTCATGGGTATTACTAGTAACTATTGTTATTTTTAAAGCTTTATGTTTTTTTTAACAATGATGTTCACCCTGTACAAGGCTCAAGAGCCACTCCAGGTAGAGGGTTACAGAGTAAGAGACACCAGCTCTAGGTAGGTGATAATGCCATCAAGTCACAAGGAGCCACTTGAAGTGGAAGAGAAGGAAAAGACATTAAAAGAAACTGGAAACCCAATTTACTTCAACTCTATACTTGTAATGTTTCCACCTTCACTCTGAAATTGTATTTACTTTTTTTTTTTTTTTTTTTTTTTTTTTTCCTTCAATAGGAGTAGATAGGTTCACTTGTTTTCTGGTTCACACTCCTCCCCAGTTTTTTGAACAGGAGTAATGGTTTATCCCTTGTTTTCTGTTTAGGATTGGGTTTCTGGTTCTTTCTAAAGTTTACTCATTCTCTTTCACTCCCAAGAGCCTTTTGTGTCTTAATGGCACTATTGCCTTGCTTAGAGTGAATTGATTTAAAAAAAAATTTAAATGATCTTTTCCTTGTCAGTTACACTTTAACCAGTCATATAATCATCTGAACTATTTTTTAAAAATGTATTTCTCAAGATAACCTCATTAATTTATCTCCTGACAATCATTTTTATTGATTGTATTTGATTTGATTTCTTTTTTTTTTCCTCTGGCTATTATCTTAGGCTATGGCTTCCAAGAATCCTGCTCTCCAAAACATGGTAAGACTTTCTCAAAAAATAATTAATAGAAACTGTTGTCAACTGGCCAATTTTAAAATTATTTGTTATCTAAGTAGATAAAAATAATAACTGCTGATTTATTTATTGATGTTTTAAAGCCACTAACATTTTTTTTTAAACCGTTGATAATTTTGTCTTGTTTAAAAAGTTTGATTATTAGCTAAATTGTTTGCACTGCATGTAAACCTCATTTTTTAGCATGTAAAATAATAACTAAAATTTTAAAAATTAATTTCTGTCTAAATTTCTTAGATGAGGAGTTATCATTATTTACACTATTTGCATTTGGACTATTATCTTCATCTTTTTTTTTTTGTTGCCCTCCAGCCTCCATCAGGTGTATATTGATCTGGGTAACCTATAAGGAATTCTGAACTGTACACTCTTTATAGGGGTAGACTGTTCTTGTTCCACTGCACATATCTAGGGATATTGTCTAGTTCTTTTAATATTGCTCAGTTATTGTTCATCCTGTTTCCACTGAGTCCAAGTACATACTACTCAACCCAATTAAAAAGTTAAATTTATATTATTAAAGTTTTAAAAAGAAACTGCCATTTGAAAATATGAAATATAAAAAAAAATAAACTTTATTTATTATTGAATTTCTGGGATGAGTTTTCATGTACATTTGGAATAATGGTTTCGTCTTTGTTGTTATCTCAATGTTCCAGCTGATGTGCCATCTGGCCTTTATCAGGTACTTGCTGATCTGGATAACTTTCAGAGAATTTCTACCCCTGTAAATTAAATAAAGGGTTCAATTCAAAATTCCCTGAAGATTACCAAAATCAACAAGTACCTGATGAAGGCTGGATGACACAAAGGCCGAAACATGGTAACAATAACAAAAATAAGGACAATTGTCTGTGTGTTGCTAAAAGGTAGATAATTATTTTATTTAGTTTTATATTATGAATGTATATTTTAATATACATTCATAATATAAAACTCAGAATTATTTGATAATGTTTGGCATATATTTATTTGAGAATCATAATTGAATTTAATATTTTGTCATTTGTTTTTCCGAATCTGAAATAACATCAAGAAAACCTGTTTATTGTTGATATTACCATTAGCATAGACAAAGCTACAAGTATTGAGTATCAAATGATGCTCAAATTTACTAAAATAATTGCTTAAGCCATGTATGGGCAAACTGCTGGCTGTAAGTGGGCCACCTGATGATTTATGTGACCCACAAGAACTCAACAAACATTATTTTTTTTTTTTTTAAAAATACCTATTAATATATTTGAATATTTTTTGGTCACAGGTTGTATAATAACAATCATATATGTACATGTTATATACAAAAATAACATGTGTATATGATTGTTATTTATATTGTTGTGAAACTCAAGAATATGGTTCACTTTATACAGGGCCAACAATGATGAAACCCTGCATGAAAAGATATTTGTGCATCCCTGGCTATGGTGAGGTACACTGGTATCTACTAAACTTAAGTTTAGTTTGGCATAAGATCACACAAGTGTAAGGGGAACCCAATGGTATTCAAACTCATTACACAAGTGATGGCCTTTAAGTCAGAAAACATTTCCCAGATGTCTATAAAGCTTAGCTTCAGACAAGGTTTAAGCTAGGATGGAATACAAAGTTGATTTTTATTTAGTGAGACTTGTTTAGTCTAGTACAGTGTTTCTCAACCAACATTCTGTAAGAGGTTCCATGAGAAACGGTGATAGACTAATGCATTTTTTGGTAATTTTTGTTTCATTTTATATTTGTAATTTTACTATACACATACGTCATATTGTTATTATAATAAAGGCTTCAACCTCTTAAATTATTTAAAATCTTAGTAGACAGGACCTGTACATGGCGGATTCATGTATCATTGAAGGATTCACTTTAGTGCAGGATGCATGTACAGTGTCTATATATTATGTTTATCACATGAACTACAATAAAAATATAAGAGATAGATGTTAATAATGGTATATAATCATTTTTATGCAGGGATTCCCTGAGACATGAAAACTGTTTCAATGGTTTTACATTTGAGAAATGCTGGTGTAGCACAAGGCTAGTCATGTGGAGCACCCAGAGATACATGAAATTGACAAGGATAAGTTAGTAATCATAACTCAGATCTTTGCTAAACTTAGCTTCAATCGGCATGAGGCCATAAATTTAAAGCCGACACTTTAGAATGTGGTGGAAGGATCTTTGAAGTGGTGATCATGGCTTTTTATAACCCTCTATCCCTGGTAACCCTTGGCAACGTTTGTCTCTTTGCCAAGATTAACTCCCCCCCCTCCACCATTATACCATTTATTCATACAAATTTGTCAAGTAGGTGATCTGCTGCCTTCTGTTATGCCTCTTGCCATTTGAGTGTCAAATTCTCCCAGCCCAGTGTCCAAGAAATGTAAAATCTTCCTTTATGATTTAGAAAGAGAGAGTTTAAACCACAACTAAATTTTACAATGATATTGTGCAATGGTCATAATTGACAATCAGGTGGCAGCCATCATGTATATATATCATACATTTTCAAACTACAGTTATAAGACTCCTATCTATGCGATGATGGTTGATATTGAAGTGCAGCAATCTTATAGTAGTTTTTGAAAATATAAAAAAACAATTTAAATGCCTTCAAAGTCTGAGTCATCAGTTGGCAATTGTATCAGGTTGGTGCAAAAATAATGACGTAATAATGTCGTTTTTTGACGTTAAAAAATACGTCAAAAACGACATTATTACGTCATTATTTTTGCACCAACTTAATATAAATCTAAGAGAGACATTAACAGAAAACTTGTTTCAGTTGATGGTGACATGTTGTGTGAAAAAGTGTAAAGAAAATTCTAATTGTTTTTAAAATAGATATCTATTTCCTTGGTTAAAAAAACAACTTTTATGCATACTTAAATTGTCTATTATCCACAGATTTCCACATCTATGGTGAAATCTATTTACCTTTGATTTGGTTGTTTTTTTTTTTTGTTTTTTTTTTTCCATGTCATATCAACCTTGTACGGATTATTTAATCTCAAAATTTAAATATGAAAAACCAAACTTTCTAATTAATTCAAGAGAATAATATTATTTCATAATTCAATTATAATTACTTAGTGGCATATTTTATTTATTTATTTTTTTTTTTTTAAACCAAATATTATAAAATCAAATGAGTGTAAACTTTGTTCACCTTTGGGGTCCTGGGTCCTCCTATGGATGAAATAGAGCATCCTACTATACTGGAGCCTACTAATACTATATATGAAATAGAGTATCTTACAGGGTTTACAAAACCTTAGTTATTTTGATTTTCAAGTATCTAGTTTATTGATTATGGTGTATACTGGATATTGTTGGTTGTAATGTATACTGAATAGGAAGCAATACTATTTTTGTTGATTTTTCTCCAGGATTTTAACCTTCATTAATGAATATTAGTGGAGTTTGTGCTCGGTAGTATTCTGTAATTATCTTTAAGAATATGTTTAAAAAAAATATAAGAAAAATTAAATAAAATTATTGTGAGGTTTGTGTGCCAGATTAATGATCTTTAGTGGTTATCATTGCAATATTTTAAAATCCTTCAAATTGCATGAAGTGTTGATTTTTCACAGTTTGTTTATGACCTAGAAATAGATCAAGTTAGAATGAATGAAGTAGAAAGGAAAGTAATCCCATTTCACTTGAGGCCCTCTCTACCTTGGAAATAGTGCTACATGGTTTTATGAATCCTAGAGTTATATATGACCAAGAGTGAATTTATTTATTTATTAGGTGTTTGCATAATTTTTTTTTTTAATTTAAAAAAAAAATTGGTTTTCTATTGAGTATTCATTTTCCAGCTTCCAAAAAGACTGTTGCTTGAAATGTTTTGCACACCTCTGATGGAATTCATAAAACATTGGATGCTTAATTTTTTTTTTTTTTTTTTTTTTTTTTTTTTTTTGTTAATGTTTCACTCCTTCAAGCAGACAGACAATTATATCTGTTGCAATACCGGTTCTCACACAATCACTAAAATTAAACTAAATCAAGCCTAGTCAGTATCTAAATAGGTGACTGCTAGGAAATATCAGTTACTGCAAGATTGGATATGTGGGTGTTGTGATGGGTAACAGCTTGGAATTGAAAAGTGGAGAGCTGAGTTCCAATTCCAGTTGGATTCGTTATATTCACTTACCCTCAAATACCCTTGGGAAAATGTTATATCCACCTCTTCTCCCTCCTTGACTTGTATCACTAAATCATTATTTAAAAAAATATGATTACAGATGCTTATAATAAATTTATCATAGGATATAAAGGAATTGAACATAGAATTGGCTGCAGTTGAAATCTAACCAGTATCTATTTTAATATTAATTTTTAAGTATTATCTTAAATTGAAGTATTTAATTAAAGTATTATCTTATGAATTGGTGAAGCAGCTAATGACTTCTCTATTTGTTGACCATTAAGAGTTGGCAACTTCTTATTTAAAACTTTCAAAATGTCACCAATTGCATATATAACTATCAATAAGATTACATCATTCCACATTAAAAAGATTTTGAAGATTATGGAAAACCTACAACACTTTTATAAGTTAGCACAAGAAAGAAAGGTTTGAAGAGGGATGATATTTATAAAGTTGCTGAAGATGAGAAATCGCACTGATTTGCAGTGTGCCTTCAGGTCAAAACAGCTTTCGTGATGATTATATTAGCCAGAAAAAATGTTATGGGTTATGACAATGCATTCATTATTGCTGGAAAATGCTTGGGAAAATGATGACTTGTTTACTGTTTGTTGTTGTTTTTTTGTTTTTTTCTTGTTTGTCTTCTTTTTTTTTTTTCTTGTTTGTCTTCTTTTTTTTCTTGTTTGTCTTTTTTTTTGTCTTTTGTTTGTCTTTTTTTTTGTCTTTTGTTTGTCTTTTTTTTTGTCTTTTGTTTGTCTTTTTTTTTTGTCTTTTGTTTGTCTTTTTTTTTGTCTTTTTTTTGTCTTTTGTTTGTCTTTTTTTTGTCTTTTGTTTGTCTTTTTTTTGTCTTTTGTTTGGCTTTTTTTTTGTCTTTTGTTTGGCTTTTTTTTTGTCTTTTGTTTGTCTTTTTTTTTTTGTCTTTTGTTTGTCTTTTTTTTTTGTCTTTTGTTTGTCTTTTTTTTTTGTCTTTTGTTTGTCTTTTTTTTTGTCTTTTGTTTGTCTTTTTTTTTTGTCTTTTGTTTGTCTTTTTTTTTGTCTTTTGTTTGTCTTTTTTTTTGTCTTTTTTTTTGTCTTTTGTTTGTCTTTTTTTTGTCTTTTGTTTGTCTTTTGTTTGTCTTTTGTTTGTCTTTTTTTTTGTCTTTTGTTTGTCTTTTTTTTTGTTTTTTTGTTTGTCTTTTTTTTTGTTTTTTTGTCTTTTGTTTGTCTTCTTTTTTTCTTGTTTGTCTTTTTGTTTGTCTTCTTTTTATGTCAAGCTAAGCCGCTAATTCTTTCCACTATGCACAGATTTCAAATGACAAATTGTTGTTTGCCATAAGCCAATCCTTGTTTTTCAGTCTTAAAAACAGGCTAAAAAAATCCGGTAGTCAAAGGATGTATCTTATTTGATAACATAAATTCCACTTCAGTAAAATAAATTGTTAGATATAATGTTACTGTAACTTTGTTCATGTTTCCATATTCTCTCTCTTGTCCAGTATTTTTTGCCTTTTGAAATATGTTCCTTCAGGATGTTAGTGATCATGACTCTCCACAATTTCCTGTCCTTTGTAGCTCTTAATAAATTTTGTCTTTTTATTATCTCTCCTAAAAGTTGCTCCACCATCCACTTACACAAAATCTCTAGGTAAGTCATGCATTCTTTTCCTCTTGCCTTCAATCTGTCATGTGAGTATCAAATTTTCCAAACCCTCTTTCCTCATATGTCCTAGAAATTTAACTATCTTTTCTTCATGTTAAGTATAAGTGCCCTTTTTGTTTCCATTTTCTCTAAAATTTTGTTGTTGCTCACATGTTCAATTTATGGTATTCTCAGCATCCTTCTGTAGAACCCCATTTCTTCAAGTTTCTACTTAATCTGTGATGAGATTCTCCAGCATTCACTGCTATATAGGAAGACTGATATATTACATAACTGTTCAGTACTCTTTTTCTTTGTTTCTAACAAAATTTTTCTGTTTCTTAATACTTTGATTAGCTTCTGGAAAGCATATTTCATTACCCCAATGCACCTTCAGATTTCAGAGTTGGAAAAGCAAAAGTAGATTTTTCATTGTATTTTAATGAAAAGAACAAAAGATAGAATTTAAATTTATAAAAAAAATATAACCTCCAATAAAAAAAACTGTTTATTCAATATTGTAAGAACATTTCAGTTCCAATATTTCATAACAATCATCTTTCCTCTTAAAGGTGTCCACAAAATGCTCTGGCTGGCTGTTGCTTCTATGGTGGCAAGAGGCAATTTTTATGCGCTTTACCACAAACATTTTACAAAGCCCCTTGAATTCTTTTGATGTAAATTGGGTGCCGTTATCCAAAGCAATAGAATCTGGTACCATGAACCTCGCGAACAGTTCACGTAGAAACCCAATTACTACTTGTGTGGTTGGTTTCTTACATCTCACTATCTCTGGCCACTTGGAAAAACTGTCTACAATGATAAAATCATATGAACCATTAAGTGGACCAGCAAAGTCTATATGTAGATATGACCATGGGCGGTCAGTTTCTTCCCATGGGTTGAACTTTATTGGTGGTGCTTTAGCTGCCAAAGCACAGCCTTTGCATGACTTTACCAAACATTCAATGTCTCTATCCATACTATGCCAGTACATATAACTTCTCATTAAATTTCAGGATTCATTTCTGTAGTGATAAAGGTACCACCACACTTTCGCTGTACATGAGAACATCATTGCAAATTGAATATACCTTGGATTCTGTTTTACTCCTGTCTTTTAGTTTTTTCTTCATTTCCACAATAAAATTGTCATCCAATGCTTTATTTTTTATTTCTTCCAAAATCACAGGCAGTTCCCGCGCAGTATTGCATAGAACATTTTTTTTATCTCAACTTCCGATTGTAGAGAAGCAGTGACTGTGTCTTCCAAAGGTTCACTATCTTTTGGGATAAGTGTGGACAACCTGTCTGTGTGACTCAATTTACTTGATGGCAAGAATTCCATCCTGAAATCCTAATTCAATAAGATGTTTCCCCATCATTGTAACCTATTAGCGATATGAGTCAGTAGGACTTTTTTGGGCCCATAAATAGCTAGCAATGGTCTGTGATTGATTTGTAAAGTAAACCTTCTTCCATAGATAAATCTATGAAATTTCATAAGGGCAAACAATCCCTAAACTGTCTTTTTCTATCATGGAATAATTCTTTTCGGCTGGAAGAAGCATCCTGGATGAGAGTGCAATAGGTTTAATCGAGCAGTCTGAGTCTATACATAATGCAGGCTCCTATTCTGTATGAACTAGCATTGCTTGCTACAAGTCTTTCTTTCTTTTTTTTTTTTTTTTTTTTTTTTTCTTTGGATCATAATTCATCAAAAACAAGTCCGATGTTAGCATTCCTTTAATTTTTTTTTAAATGCTTCCTGGCACTCCATCATCCAAAACTATTTAGAGTCATTTTTTAATAGTTTGTTTAACGAGGCTCGCAAACAATGCATGTTTGGCACAAATATGTTGTAATAATTTGCCAAACCCAGGAAACTTTGTAGGGAGCTGACATTTTCAGGAGCAGGCATGTCTTTTATGGCACTGGCTTGTGCTGGATTTGGTCTCCTACCATTTTTGTCAGTTATTTGTCCCAAATATTTGATTTTATTCATAAAAAATTCACATTTTTCATCTTCCAGCTTGAATTCCTAGTTCTGAATCCTTCAGAAAACCTTGAAATCATTTTTCTTGTGTTCTTCTGGGTTTCCACTTTTCAGCAAAATATAGTCAAGTCCACTAAGTATCGTATCCATTACTTGCTGAAAATAGCTGGGGTGATCTTTATTCCAAAAGCCAAATGACTGAATTTATACATTCCTCAATGTGTGTTTATTGTAAGTAATTTGGAACATTCGCCGTCCATCTCAATCTGCAGATACACATTACTTAGGTTGATTTTCAAAAATATCCGACCCCTAAGTTGCGCAAAAACCTTTCGGCCCCAGAAGTGGGTGATGATAACTTTTAAGGGCATCATTTAAGCTTGTGGAGAAATCTGTACAGACATGTATCTCTTTAGATTTTTTCTTTATATATACTGTTGGTGAAGTACAATCACTATAGTCAATTTTATATAAACTAAAATTGACTATAGTGATTGTACTTTTTTTTTTTTTTTTTTTTTTTTTTTTTAATCTGTCAAGCTTGTCATTGATCTGTTTTAACAATGCAAAGTGTATATTACTTTTCTTTTTGAAAACCGGTTGTACATTTTCCTTTAGCTCAAATTTAGCTTTCATTTTATTGCACCTGCCTAACCGACCAGAAAATACCTCTGAGAATTTAATTTTCAACTCTTTCTTTAAACTTTCTGCTTTGTTTGTAAAAACCATTAACTACTTGGCAAAATGAACTGATCAGACTGTTTCAGAACTTAAATGGTGCAATCCAGTTTGTTCCAAAAAGGTTATTTGTATTTTTCATTACAAACAGTCTTAATTTCAATGTTTTCCCATTCAAAGTCACATTTGTTATAAATTCCCCTTCAAATTTTATTTTCTGTCCTGTAACACTACAAGCAATTTTCTTGGTAACCATTCTTGTTGGTTTTCCTATTTCTTCCATGTATATACATTTATGCTTAAGACAAATCTGCTATTCAATTGTAACTTAATATTTTTGTTAAGAATTTTTACCTGTACAAATTTCCTTATATTCTGTCTGGCAGATTCATCCACATTAGTAACTTATACGTAATTATTCAGTGTTGTTTTTTTTTTGGGTGGAGGGGGGGTAATTTTACCTTACAATGAGTTTTTTTTTTTTTTTTAATGGACAGTCATTATAAGAATGTAGTTCTCCACATGCTTAACTGGGGTTAGGAGTAATGTTTATTTTTCTTCATTTTATTTTCTTGACCCACTTTTTTAATGTGCAGGATACCACTTACTTCAATATCTTTAGCATCCTGTTGAACATTTATAAACCTCTGATAATCTTCTAGGTTTTGTAAAGTCTGATTAGGTTTATTTTCAAGTTTATTCAAAACCCTTTTCGTGATTTCAGTGTCATTTGTCGACACCAAACCATGAACAAATATCAGTCATTTAAAATTGTCAGGGCTTAATTCTGCCAGTTTGAACACCTAACACTGATCATTCACAATGCTAGCAAATGTGAAATCTTTATCTTCCTTTTTTTTTTTTTTTTTTTTGACTAAGTTCATGCATTTCCATTTGTCTTTGGGGCAAACAGCAAAGTAACTGTTTCTTTGGATGTTAGTTTTTTTTTTTTTTTTTTTTTTTTTTTTTTTTTTTTGATAATATATAATTTACGAACTTTGTGTGTTCAACAGCACCTAGTTTTCCTAGCACTAGTCTGACTTTTTTTGTTGTTGGACCAATTTGCACAGTCTGTTTTGTAAAGGTCTTCATATCTACAGGAATACGATGGAAATAATATCTCGTCTTCTAGCATATAATTGAATTCAGTAATTGCATTTATGATAGTGTCCTGTGAAAAAAAACACCTCCTGAATCTTTGTTCTTGTTACTCATTGACATTTTTGATTGTTGATCTACAAACAATTATTTGAATTTTTCAAGTCTTTGTTTGTAATGTCTCTGTTGTTCGTCTTGTTTCAATATTTCCAGTAAAGCTGTTTTAAAATCTTCCATTTTGTACTGTTATGTGAACTAACTTTTCACAAAAGTGTATTTTTTTTTTTTTTTTTTACACAACTGTCCCTCAAAGACACATCTTTCTACTAAATTAACTTCCAACATAACACCTTTACATCGAGAAAACCCTCTCAACAATACGTGAATTTTGTAAATTGAAAAATACAATTTTTCAGTTTCATGTACCTTTCATTACATTTTCAGTCCTTTGTAGTTGGTTATAATATCTTATATCTTTCTGAATGTTGTATTTTGAACAACTTGGTTAATATCTAATTAATCCTTAGAAAATCCTTATAGCTTTGGTGAATTTTTACATGAGTTTTGCCAATGTCTTTATTCATAGAATATTATATTCATCAATGTTTACACGAGTTCTGTTCTGTCAAAATCTTTGTTCACCAAACATTGTACTGGTGAATGTCTACAGTCGAGTTTAGCCAAATCCTCATCGCCAAAATGCTGTAACCTAGAAAAGGTTACTAAATGAGGAATAACCAAAACAGAGGTTGGAAATTAAATAGTATAGACAGCGTATTACCCCCACTTACAACAGTGTACAACATATTTATGAGGATTGGGACATACCGATTAGTGTTCATAGGTATGGTATATAACAATATATAAGGTTTATTTGGGCAAAAATCTTTCTTTTAGACATGTTTCATTCAATGTGATGGACAAGGAAACTTTTATAAAGTTTTTTTTTCTCTCTCTTTTTTTTTTTTTTTTTTTTGTTTTTTGTTCCTAATGTTCTTACAGTATTTCTTTTGTGAGGATATAGAAATTGTCTATAGTCATTTTTTTCCCCCAACCATTATTATTCTGTAGAGATTAGATTAAGTGGCAACAAAACATTAAAAGAGCTGTTTGTAGATTTTGTCACACACTGCATCTTTTCTCTATGATCAGTTCCTTGAAAAAATGTAGCTGATTTTATACTAACCTTCACCACTCTAAACAAATCTGTATGGACCATTGATCCCATATACTTGGAATTTTTATGTAAGAAAATTTTATTGTAAATTTGGATGAAATCTTTCTTTTATGCGTTTCATTGACTGAGATAGACAAAGAAAATTTTACAAGTTTTTTTTATTCAAATTTTCTAGAGTTTTTCTCTTACAAGGGCAAAGAACATGTCAGAATTGTCTCTAATGATAATTGAGACAATAATCAATACAGAAAATTTCTATTCTCTCTTAGTCACCATAAAATAAAAACAGTAAGAACAGTAGAAAAACTGAATAAATAAAAAAAAAAGCAAGATTCTTTGTTCATCAGTCACACACACACAGCAGCTTTGAATAAGATGACACTGTGTTTCTAACTGCACCATGTAACGAGCATACGCGGAAACGTCCTTGAACTGCATGTGTGTATTGTCGCCGGGCACACCTTGGAGTACCATAATGGACTTGACCAAGGACTACAAGAAGAAGAAGAAGCGTGAGTCGTTTGGCGTCTTTTCTTGGGCGACAAAAGCCGTTGCGGCCGGTCGTTCGTCGGCAGCAGTCTTGGGTGCTGTTTTGCTCGTTTGCTGTCATAAAGTGTTGTGTCGCAAGAAGGCGCCCCCCCCCGTTTTATCGCACGCACCATTACAGTATAAAGTCATCATTCTGTAAATCATTGTAACCAGGATGATCTATCTACAAAACTCTAGACTCAAGAGACTGAAAATAACATCAATCAACTAAGTGACAAATTCAATATTTGTGTTAATCGTGTGTGTGTGTGTGTGTGTGTAGGATGTATAATAGTACCGAAAACACGAGATAAAGTGCAAAATTTATTAACTGTGTTTTGCTAGTGTCTGCTTTCTTTGGCTTCCTCAGGTTAGAATGAAACACACAATTGTGTGAGGGGGAAAATGCTATGTGATAATTAGTAATCGTAAATCAAATTTCATATATATATATAAATTTTATATTAGATCACTTAGTCTTAACAGACATTGACCACTTTTTATTTTATTTTTTACAATAAGGCATAATTATTTTACAACTACTGGTCAAATTGATATTATATGCAAGGGTGTGCTGAAAAGTCTTCCACCCAATCCTCCAAAATCAGAATTACAATGACCAAACATTATCAGAATACTGAATTTGGGAAGCATATTTTTAGATAGAAAATGACAGAAACATGAAGATCAGGTGACTAGTGAAATTTTATCAAAATGGTATGATTTTCCACTCCCACTGGCTTATCAGGTTACCAGTGAGGAAGAGGTTGGTTGTATTTAGTATGATGTCAAAACTCAAAGTTCTACTCTCTTCCTGTCCTCAAATTGAAAGATATTATTTACTGAAGCATTGCCACTTTTGCATTACCAATTTCATTTGAATGGATCACCTGATCAGGTAGTACTTGATTGTTTGGGCTTCAGCAGGTGACAAAATTGAGTTACAGATTGGAAGGAGGTCAAGAACAAAAAGTGAGTTGGAGACAGCATCTCGACATATTCTTTCTCAATTTACTTATTACAGAGAAAGAGAGGGATATAAGTATATATAATGTAAAATGTATGTTTATATATTGGTATCTCTTTTTTTTCTTTTTTCATTTTTTCTTTTTTTTCTTTTTTTTTTTTTTTTTTTTTAAGGAAAGAAAAGGTGATATCTAAGGTTTAAAATGGATTTTAAAAGTGAAAGATCTTTCTTGGAGCTTTTGTTTTAGTTTTAATTCCAATTAAATTTAATATTTCCAATAAGCAAAATACTGTATTTCAAAGTGAATTTAAATTTATTGGAATGATTTTTTTTTTTTTTTTTTTTTTTTTATTGCTAAAATCTGTCACATTGACAAATTTGTCAATGCAACATAATTCTCTTTATTAAATAATCTTTCAAAAATAAAATATACTTTTCTGAAACTTACCTTGAGTAAGATTAACTGATTTAAAGTTCAATTATTCTGAATTAAAACAAATATTACTTTTAGTTTAAAATATCACAGTAAAATTTTTTAACACAGAGGTGGTGTTTTTAAATACCCAGTAATCTTTAAAATTTAGGAAAATAGTTTACTTAGATGCTTGGGAGGAAATGTTAAATAATTACCAATAAATTTGAAATTTATTATAGTTATTGCTCTTATTTTCTGATAATATCTTTAAAAAATTAAAATATACCTCATTGATCTAGCTCGGGGTTTTTCAAACTGTGGGTCCTGACCCTTCAGTGGGTCACAAGATAAATAAAATGGGTTGTGACAAAAAGAAAGGAAAAAATACACAAGTGAGAGAAACATGAGAACTCTTATGTAGCATGTTGGAATCATATTTTTAAATAAATAATTATATTTATGCTCTACTTTTGTATCGAGCACTATTTTTTAAAAATAATAACAAAAATACTACAGAACTTTGGATTATTTACCTAACGAGTTCTTTCCTATTTTCTATATATTTTTCACACACACACATATATATATATATATATATATATATATATAGATAAGTTTATGGATCTTCATCAAACTCACTGCAGACTGAGTGACGTCAGGTTCTCTCTCACAAAGAGACCTTGCACCAAAACTTAGGAACAAAGGTGTGCAGTGAGTCATTCATGGCCAGTGAAAGCCATTAAGACTGAATAATTCAATTGTATCTGAAGTTTCTTTGATTAATATTTATTTTTTTTTATTTTTTTTTTCAAATATTATTTATGTTACCTTTGTGTCAGAATTTCCTTTTAAATTTGTTTTACTAAAAGCAATAATTTCATACTAATACATGCAATTCCAATATGTGTGGACCATAAAAAATATACATATAAATTGTCAATGCTAAATAAATGAACCTAGTGAACAGTTTGTCTTTGATTTATTACCTGTAGGTATAATGTGTTCTTGATGTGGGTCGCATTAAAAAAAAAGTTTGAAAAACACTGATCTAGCTGATAATATTCTTGAATTTAGATTAAATTTATGTGAATTAATGCAAAAAGAAAACTATGTGTGAATTTCTGGGCTGAGGAGTTATCATTATATGCACTATTTATATTTGGACTATTGTCCTCATCACTATGTTTTGGATGTTGTGCTCTCTGGTCTTTCTCAGGGGTATACCAATCTGGGTAACCTATTGAGAATTCATAACTGAAACCTTTATTTAATTTAGAAGGGCAGACTGTTCATGTCTAGAGATATTGTCTAGTTTTTATTTTTATTTAGTACTGCTCAATTATTGCTCGCCCATTTCACCTGCCCGATCCAGAGATTGAACTCACAATCACTATGTCACCAAATTCACAAACCAACACTTTTATCCTCTATACCATTGTCAATTTGCTGTAGTGAACTTGGAGCCTTAAACCTAACCTGTCTGCTGCTATCAGTCATATTTTTTATTGCTGAATATGCTATAGCTGAAGACTTACTGTCATTTGTTTTTCTTTCTTCATTAGTGGCTCCCATATTGTATTTATTTCTATGCTTGGCCTACTAAGAAGGTCCTTATAGCCTAGCCTCATAGTGTAAAAAAAAAAAAGTAAGAAAGGAAACAAACCTATAAATAAGCTTTAGGCAAAATTCAGGTTCACATCCCTTACCACAAGGGTTTATGTAGCAATGTCTGAACTGTCTTGGCCACAAAGCAATCGGCAGAAATCTCATTTCCATGATTCTTTTGCAGTGATAAATAGGATTATTTTTTTTTTTTTTTCTATGTACTTTTGTTCATTTTCCCGGTAGGATGAAGGCCATAGAGCACAACAGCCAAAATGTTGTGATTATAACAAAGATGAGGATAATAATCGACATGTCAATTAAATGCAATATATGATACACATTTGGGTGATAACGTCTCTTTCGATTCATGACTCACTAAGCAGAAGATTTTCCCACAATAGGCTATTTTTTTTCTGCAGTAAATTAGTTCCCAACCCTGTCAGTCCGGTTATTCAACCCATAAATTGGGGAGGGGGAGATGGATTCATACTTTTCCCAAAGGTATTTGAACATAAGTGAATGTAATGAACCTGACTGGAATTCAAACTCAGGTCCATTACATTTGCTTAAGTGAATGTAATACTCTTATTGCAAATACTCTTGAATAATGTAAATAATAATAACTCCTCATCCTAAAAATTCAGACAGAAATCCAGCTAATAATTCTTTAAGTTTACTATCATAGTCATTTTTCTAATATCTTAACAAAGAGTAAAAAATATCCTTACAGAGAATATATTCTTTTCCAAAATTAAAGCTGTGTTAGAAACACATGTCCCAGTATCAAAAGATCAAAAATAATTTCTCAAGGTTTTTACAACTTAGTTAAATAGAATCTCTGACAATCAACTCTAAATAAAATTACCTTACATAACATAATCAATGTTGTCATCAATGTAGTAATAGTAATAATGTAGTAATAGCATTGATTCATGTTCACTCAAGTGTTTCTTGTTTTTTTGCCCACTGATCTTTGTTGGGTCATTGCAACTTGGCAGACACGGAAACAGATTATAATTGACTTGTATATTGAAAATTACAGGTTTTTTGACTTGGTAATTGTTTGGCATCTGTTATCGTAGAGTTGAAAGCTCTTTTTCCCCACAGATTTTAGGGACGTTGATTCTCTTAGAACTTTACAGCATTCTCTCTCACTCACACAACGAATGATTGATATGAAATATCCAAAGTATATAAAATGGAATCTGTGAAAATCATTGAGATGCTTAATTTTTTTTCTTAACATTTCATTCTACTGAGCATTTTCTTATACATCAAAATATGTAATTAAAATATTAAAATTGTCCTAACCACATTTTCCATAAAAAAACAGAATAAGTCAAAGATTGAAATACAATGATGTTTAAAAAAACAAAAGAAAAAAAAAATCATATGAACACAAGAGCTATAACAATTGGGGGATACATTAATGGGTGGCTGCTTGGGAGTAGCAGGTGCTGTAAACTGGGATGTGCGGGTGTTGCATTGGATAATGGCTCAAAATTGTTAATTGGAGAGCTAGGTTTCAATTCCAGTGAGGTTTGGTTTATTCACTTACACAAAAATACCCTTGGGAAAGGTATGAATCGATTCTTCCACTCACTCCAGCTATTATCTTAAAAAAATCTTTTTCAGTCCAAAAATATTTTCTGACTTTAAATAATCTGCAAATGTTGATAAGCTATAGAAAATCAATCAATCAATCAAAAAATTGAAGCTGTGTTAGAAATGTGTGGCCCTGTATCAAAAGAACAATAACCATTTCTCAAAGTTTTTACAACTTTGTTAAATGGAAACTCTGACAATCAACTGTAAATAAAATTTCCTACATTGCGTTGTCAATGTTGTCATCAATGTAGTAATAGCATTGATTCTTGTTCACTCATGTGTTTTTTCTTTTTGCCCAATAATCTTTGGTCATTGTGACTTGGCAAACATGGAAACACAGATTAAAATTGACTTGTGTGTTGAAAATTACAGGTTTTAGACATGGTAATTGTTTGGCATATGTTAGTGTAGAGTTGAAAGCTTGGCTGCATATCGTACAATAACTGTTTACTGCACTGAAGATGTTGATAGGAATTCCTAGGTAACGTTTAATGAAGATCCAAGATTTACCAATCATCTAAGAAATTCTTGACAAAACTCAGAATGCCATGGATAATATTGTTAGATAAAAGAATGTCCAATGTTTGAATGTTATAGTCATAACAAGCAAATCTATAGTATGAAAAATTTTTTTGCTTGGCACAGAACAGGATGTGGGGAAATATCTGCATTCAGAAATGAATTGTTTAAATTATTTAAAAAAAAAAAAAAAAATTATACATATTGGACATTGGCATCTTTTGCATATGTGTCATAGAGACATATGCACATGATATATTCATCTATAATTTTGTATCAGATTCAAAAACCAAAAAGGAATTTTAGCATTAGACACAGGTGCAATATTTTAACAAATATTATTTACTTCTATCAAGTTATTGTTATATGCAACCATTCCACTTTAAAATGTCTCCTTTTATAAATAGCCAATCTGAATAGAAATTCCTTTGCTTAAATAGAAATGTTTAACTTATTTCTCATGAATAGCTACCCCTATGCCTTTAGCTAGTGGCTACATTTTTTTTCATAGCTGAAACCCTTTCTGTTGCTTTAACAGCCAAATTTCAGAACTTTTAAAATCATTTTAATAAAACAATGCATTATACAACAGCAAAATATTTCACTTACATACATGAAACCAAATTTATATTCTCTAGTTTTAACCCATGAAAATTTCAGTTTTCCTATTTTGATATTCTGATTAATCTTAATTTAATGATTAGGCCTATGACGAGTTCTACGACAAAATATCTAGAAATTCTCCTATTGCATTGTTAAATATTTGAACAACTTTAACAAAATATTGCAGTAACAATCATGAATATGAATGATAGTCATTATTTTAAGAAGTGAGTGCAAAGAAAAAGATTTTAAATTGACAATGTTTCCCATTTCACTGAAACAGCCATTAAACACTTTTATCTTCTCTTCCTTATTTCATTCATTTTCTCACTGAAACCAAGTAATGTCTTTCCTCATTTTTCCACGTGATCAAAATAGAATATTTCATTATCTATGAGGAATTGGTAGGGCGTAATGGTCGTGCAAAATAATGAAGGGAGATACAAGCATAATTATAACAGGATGTATGTCTGCTTTATACATATAAAAATGTGTTTTTATATATATATATATATATATTTTATATATATATATATATATAAACAGTATGAATAAAGACAAAAGGAAAACTTTTCTTTACCATTGTGTTTCATTGCCTAAGGGACTTTATCAAGGTAAACTTTACTTACACAGCTTTAAGAATATTTTAAAGTGTTTTTAAATTTAATAATTTTGAAAATTTAACAATATTATAACTGTTTATAAATACGTGATGCAGAGTAAAATCTTTACATTCATCATGATGGAACGCTTATGTAAAGAAAAGTTTTCTGACTACTTTATCTCACCCCCCCATCCTTTCCTTGGTGTTTTAATCCATTTCCATCAAATATTTATGTGTTACTAGCAGTAGAGCCCGGCGTTGCCCGGGGATGTAACAGTAAGAGATAGATCAAGTATCGACCATCATAAAGACTGAAAAATAAAATTGACAAAGATTATTGTTTAAGGTTGACGGACACGCATGTCTTAATTAGTAGTTTTTTGGGGTTTTTTTACGAATTGGTCAAACTCAAACTCAAACAAAAACATTGTTTTCAATTGTTATGAGACTACCGATCGAATAGAATTTTATTATAAACAATTGTCTTGAAAAGCATTCTGAATGTAAAAATAAAGAAAAAAGTGTGCAAGACAATAAGAAACACTACCTGCCAAAAAAAAGTGAAGATTTGTTGAAATCGGTTGAAAAATGTAGGAAATCCGATCCCGTATATAAACGAACACACACACACACACACACACACACAAACAACCTGGGTTTTATAATAAGTATAACTCGATATGAGTTGTCCCCCTTTCATTCTCACAATGTCTTTTAATTGTGTTTTCAAATTGATTTCATGCAAAAACAATTGTTTTTCCAATTTTTGGCACTGTCAGAACCACCGCAAGGTAATTTTACGTAGTCCTGTGAAGTTTTGTTGAAATCGGTTGAAAAATGTAAGAAATCCGATCCAATATATAAATGTACAAACACACACACAACCTGGGTTTTATAATAAGTATGATCTCTATCTATAAAAGGCAGGATGTGTGTGTGTAATGAATACATGGTCGCAATTTTCGACGGATTTGCACCAAAATTTATATGCATATGCTCCAAGTTAGCAGGAAGGCCAAGACTGACTTTGCATTTCTCACCTCCCATCGATAGTTGAAATAATCAATTTTTTTCATGCTTCTATGGCAGTTTTTATGTAGTTTGCGGCCATTTTCTACTGGCCAGAGTGAGAGCCTATAGCTGGCTGCCACGAATAGGCAGGAAGATTCTATTGGCCAGCGTGAGAGCCAACAGCTGACTGACATGAATGTTAAATAGCATGCAAAAAAAATCAATAGCTGCATTTGTCACAAGTGGGAAAAATTTAAATCTGCATGGCACTTTACTCCAATTGGCTCATTCGCTTGCTTAAACTCAACGTTGATTATGATTCCACAGAACTGGGTTGGGTGTGAAAAAGTATTTGTTGTTAACATTCTTTTTTCATTCGGTTTTTCCAGTTACAAGTCCTTTTTTAAAGTTGATCGTTTTGTGTTCATTTTGTTTAGTTCTTTTTTCGTAACAGATTTAATGTTTAGTATAGAGCTTAGAAAAAATTTGCAGTGTGAGATAGGCAAGAGGTAAGGCATGTAGCAACATCAGGCACTCCTTTAAAGGCAAGGAAGGACAAAAATATTTTAAGTCAAGTGATAGCGATTGCTGTATGAGTCATACGATTTTTGAATCAAGCCCGGGCAATGCCAGGCCATGCTGCTAGTTTTAAATATAATAGATTTATTTTATCAGCAGTACTTACAATCTTTGGTCTTGTTTTAGGTTAACATTATTGTTACAAAAGTAAATCTATAATTTTTTTTTCAAAAATTAAGGAAAAAATGTATGCATAAAAACTAGCTGGCGGGCACATTCTTTTTACTAAGTCTCTCAAATGCACAGCATTTGCTCAAACACATGTATCCACTGAAAATACAACATTTAAAATAATAAGAAATATTATCAGATTAAAAATTTATTAATTTCTGAGAAAATCTGTAAAGAATTATATTTTCATATATGATTCCCCCCCCCCTTTAACATTTCATGAAAAAAATATTGGCAACCGTGGATAAACGTGCCCACAATAAAATGGTGCCAAAAGGGCAGTTTTCCATCACATCATTTTTTTTTTTTAAAGACCTTCACTCTTCAGCAATTTTTGTTTTTAAAAAGGGTAATTAGAATTGGAATAAAACCTAAAGATATGAAAATGAATTTTCTTTGTTCTTGAAAATTGGCAACAAAAATAAACACTATTTATTTATTAGTTTGTTTATTTACACTATTTATTGGAATGGTTTGAATGTTTCTTTATAAATTGGGAAATGATAAATATTGCAATTGCATTAGTTTTAATTTTATTAGTTTTTAGAATGTTGTAAAAAAACTATTCTTGTAAATAAACAATAAATAAATAGTTTTTAATATTTTTGTTATAGATTCATGAGAACAAAAAAAAAATGTATAAATTCACTTTTATTTTCTGTTTAGGTTTCATTCCAATTCTAATTACTTTTTAAAGCAAACATTGCCAAAGAGTGAAGGTAGTTAAAAAAAAAAAAATAAAAGCAGTGTCATGGGAAAAGCTGTCCTTTTGATACTATGGCACATTTATCCATGTTTGCCAAAGTATTCAATTTTCATTGTTCTCAAATTCTCTTTTGTAAGCATAAATATATTCAAAACCAAAATTGAATTATTTTAATGAAGATTTCTCTTGTAAATTACATCTGGAAAGGAAATTGTAATCTTTCAGAAATAAAGCAATAAAAAAGCATTACACTTGTAAGCTTTAAAGTAAGTCTAGAAATTTCCACTTGTGGTTAATAATATACCTCTGGTGTTAGTGACGTATATCAAATACCCTTTTGTGGGCATTTGACACTAGCATAAGCTTAGAATGCATTTTGACATGCAACTTTAATCAAAAGGCTGGAATGACTCAACTTAATAAGAGTCAACATAATTGCCTGTTATGCCTCCCACTTAAAGAAAGAAGAAAGAAAAAAGGAAGTTTAAAAAATAAATAATGGACAGACTTTATTATATGTCAATTAATTAAAGATATCATTTTTTTAGAGGGGCTTACAGGCATATCATCAACATTAAAACAGCACTGATTCTCACACAATCACTGAAGTTAAGCAACATCAAGCCAGGTCAACACTGAGACCTCTTGAGAATACCAGGTGCTGTAAGCTTGGGTGTACAGTTGGTGTAATGGATTATGGCTCTAAATTAGAATTCCGAGAGTCCAGTTCCATTTCCAGCCAGGTTCATTATATTCCCTTCTGTGGAAATACCCTTTGGGAAAGGTATGAATCAACCTCTTCTCTGCCTTCCTTCACCATCTATGAGTTAATTAGTAGGACTTGTATCAGTCAGTTATGTGCCATGTGTGATACATACTTAGGCGATCATGTTTCGTTCGATACATGACTGATGAGGTAGATTTTTTTCCTGCAGTAGACCAATTGCCATCCAAGGCTATAGAACATGGTCTGTCCTGCTATTTACCCATAGCTGGGGGCAGGAGAAGAGGATTCGCATCTTTCCTAAGGGTATTAGCATGTAAGTGAATGTAATGGATTTAACTGGAATTCAAAATCGGATCTCCAATTCCTCAATCTGAGCGGCTATCCATTACTCCACCATGCCTCCTGTATCAGTAAACTATTATGTCCCAAAATTCTTACAATCTAAAAATATTTCCTGACTTTAGATAACCTGCAAGAGATGTATATTGGGACTCTGTAGGTTACCCAGATTGATATACACCTAATAAAGGCTGGAGGGCACAACTGCCAAAATGTTGTGATAACAACAACAAAGATGAGGACAATAGTCTGAATGTAAATAGTGTTTTTTCATTACAGTTTTCTTTTATGAGAACCAAGTTATTATTTAAATGCCATTTTTGTGGATACCCATATTTATGTAGACACAACAATTATTTAATAAACAGTATATTTATTTATTTTCATCTACTGGCCTGCATATTTGAGAAATCCGCTAATAATGTTAAGTAATAAATTCTGTTAGAATAATAAAATAAAAATCCATCACTTCTTTAGAAGTAGCTTTGTTTATATTAGGCTGGTAGGCAAGAATAAATATGCTGTTTAATAAGTAAATGGAGTGTCTGCTCAAATCTGAGTATCTACTAAAAATAATGCTTAAAGTGTTAAAATCTGTCAGATTAATCATTAAAAATCTATTACTTCTCATATATATATATATATATATATATATATATATATAGCGAACCCCCCTCCTTTCTTCCTTTTCTCCAACCTTATCGACAGTGAAGGTAGAGGAGGGTCATAATTTCTGTTATTTTGTTTAACATTTTACATTATTTTTTTGTGTAATATATTTCTTTCCCAAGGGTCTCTTTCCGATTGATCAGACACGGCCGAGCAGAATCGATTAAGGAACAAACACTGTAGGCAACAAACAACAATGGAGACAGGAAATATAAATTTATTAACAAACATGGAATTGTGCAAAAGATAAAAATAAAAAAAACGGCCAAAACAAAAAGACGATATGTCAAGACTAAACATTTAAACATTGAGGACAAAATAGTGGGAGGAGAGCGTCCTTTAAGAAAGGTAAAAATAAAAATCAGCGTATGGCCTTGTGCCATACTGCCACGAATTTACAGAGCATGTGCTATACCTGCACGGATTCACAAAACATCAACATTTAAGACAATGGGGAAAGAAACGTCTAATAAAAGGTTTCATGCTAAATTTGCATGAAAGTACAAATACGAAAAAGAGGCACATTTAAACAAAACGGGGTACAAGAAAAATGGACTTAACTCAGGATAAAGTCCTTTTTCACTAATAATGTCTCTTAGTCTTATCTACTTTTCTTTTTCTTTTTCTATTTCTTTTTATAAGGGTCTATTTTTGAAGACTTTTCTTACTTCTTCTCTTTCTCTTTTCGTTGTCTAGGAGCTCGGCTGACAATTAAACAGAAGATATGTTCTCTCTCTCTTTCGTCTCGGTATGACAGCATTCTCACTCGAGATGATCTCTTCTTTCTTTCTTTCTTTCTTTCTTTTCCCTTTCGTTCTTCGTTTAAGGGCTTGATGCCGGTTGAAACTGCTTTCTTTCTCCGCAATATATCAGCATTCCGTGTACGTCGTCAAGCCAGAGACCAATTTTCCTCGCACTTTTTGCAAACATATCTTCTCAGTCTGTATACTAAGACATTTGCCAAATGTCTGGCCAGCCCACAGGCCTGGCGAAGACTTTACGAACACATGCTATCGGCCCGCAGGCCTGCACAGATACTAACTTTTCCGTTTCACTATATTTCTGTTTTCTTCTTATCACATGGTCAATTTTCAAAATACTAACTTTTCCCCATTATGGGTGGAATGGGGTCATCAACTCCCTCTCTTATCTTCAGGGTCAGAGAAAGTTTAGTTTAAAAAATGTTTCAACCTATCCCAACCAGAACCTATCCATGTAGATCATGCCGTCAACACCTTGACCAAAAGAGAAGGAAAGGGGACACTCTGGTCAATCATTGCCGCCACGAAGTCTATCTATCTATAACAATGAGATTACTATCTTTACATTTTCTGCAAGTACTGGGCTCTTCATTTTAGAAAGCTTCTAAAATATATGCAGTGGTATAGTTTTTAATAAAAACTTTTTATAATACATTTAGATCGGGGTTCGTAACAATAAATATATATATATATATATATATATATATATATATATATATATATATATAGCCAACTTGTTCATGGTAAGTATAACATAGGCTGCCCTTGGTTATGCTTCAAGGATAAACTTAAATACAATTTAATTGCTGCAAACATCCCTATAGAGGAGTTCAAACTTGCTGCTGAAAACAAAGCAAACTGGAGAAACACCTGCTATCGAGATATAACTAAGTTTGAAAAGAATCGTCTCAACCATCTGAGAGAATTAAGAATTAAGACTAAATCTTGTGCTAATACATCAGCCCATATGACAGTCAACTCTTCAGTATGCCCTTTGTGTGAATTTGTACGCAAATCCCATGCAGGATTGTTGTCTCATACAAAATATAAACATAAAAACTGAAGTGAAAGACTTTCATACATCAAAAATGACAGGAGAGTCCTTCATCATTATCATATATATATATATATATATATATATATATATGGTGCATTTAGGCAGCAATCCTTCATTAATTCATGTTTCATAAAAAAACACAGACAAGACACTACGATTAGGCTTTTTACCAATTTTTCTTGTGTTCAAACAAGTGCCTTCTTTTTGGGGCACATAGTGTGTAGAAACTGTTCAAATGTTCTATAGATCCAAGTGCTTTTGGCTATACTTTTAGCCATTATCAAGGATGATTTTATTTTTTCTTCAGTTTAATTGAGTGTGTGTGTTCTTTGTATGTTTTTAGCATTGTTTTATTTTATGAACACAGCACATTGTGGCCACGTTCTTAGTTAATATTATTAAGTGTTGGCTTTTTCTTTTTTTATTATTAGGGCTTTCATTATTTTTAATCTTTTTTTACAGGTGGATGAGCTTATGTTTGTGTTTTCTACTAGTATATTTCGGATGAAAAATAAAACCTCTATAACACTAAAAACATACACATAATGCACACACACACACTGAAAAAAAAAAAATCATCCTTGATATTGGCTAAAAGTATAGCTGAAATGTGCTCAGAATTATAGAACATTTGGACAGTTTCTATAAACCCTGTGTCCAAAAAAAGAAAAATTGGATAAAAAGCTTAATTGAAGTACTTGTCTGTCATTTTTAATGAAACATGCATGCATATATATATATATATATATATATAATATATATATATATATACACCCGAAGTCAAACCACCCTCCATCCACAATTAAACATATACCCTCATCAATAGAAAATAGAATTAGCAGTAACTCCGCTAACAATGGTTAGTATTAAACTAGGACAGAAGTTCTTAGCTCTAATCGATAAACACTTCCCCACCAAAAGTAGGCTTAGTAATATATTCAATAAGAACACACTAAAATTGAGTTACAGCTACACTGAAAATCTAGAAGGTATAATAAGAAGACACAATAATAAAATCCTGAACAAACCCCCTTACCTGAATAGTTTAAATAACTCTACATTTAAACCAGATAATGATAGGGTAAAATTATGCGATTGTAGAAACCCGGTAGACTGCCCATTAGAAAATAAGTGCTGCATCAAATCTGTGGTATACCAATGCACTATATCATCCACAGAGAACTCTAACAATAATATGATATACATTGGGTCCACGAAAAATACCTTTAAAACCAGATGGAGGCAGCATAAATGCTCCTTCAACAACATAAACTTAAGACATCAGACCTCTCTATCTAAATATTTTTGGCACCTGAAAGAAAAAAATAGGACACCTAAAGTAAAATGGAAAATCATTAACAGGACTAGAACTTGCAAAACTTGGGATGACCCATGCCCTTTGTGCCTCCATGAGAAACTACACATTATTAAGCTTCTAAACAATAAAAATCTATTAAATAACAGGCAAGAATTAATGGTTTTCTGCCGACACAACCGAACTTACGCTCTGAATAACTAGCTAAAAACACGCATACAATAAAATAAATTTTAAAATCCATAGCCCATATACATAGTTTTAATACCCTACAAAAACTGACAACCCTTTATGAAGTCGTCAAATAACAAACGTTACGGCTTTTTTATATACACAAATCCCTTTCATAAAGAGATATAATAAAAGAATAAAATTAAAATAAATAAATAAATCTCCATAGACGCTCAAGCCAGACTATGCGAAAACTTCCCCCCCCCGTCGTAAATTTAGCCACCCCCACCTTACCCTGACCCGGCATCTATGAAAATAACTCTATACTGATACAAATTAACACCCCTCCCCTGCCGATTCTAAACAATCCGCCCTTGATGTTACCATGGAAATTTTTGATTTCAATTCTGACCATACTATTAAAACTCGTAAATTTCAGAAATAAGTCATTCCCAAAAAAATTTCGGTTGAAGATGGAACAGAGCCTACTTTAACTCAAGTTAATTCAAATATTATTTTGAAGTTTTCGGCTCTTATTTTGAAACACGAGACCTCTTATGTAGCGAGTTGGAATCATTTTTAAATAAATAATTATATATATATATATATATATATATATATATATATATTGTTCACTCAGTTAAGAGGATAACCATCTCTGCAGCATAACTATGCATCTAGTGCCACTGCCTGCCCATGGACTCTGCAATGACTTTCAAATGATTTATTATACAAATTTATTTTGGATATTTGTTTGTCCCATGTTTTAATGATTGATATTATTACCTCCACATACCAGGTGAGGCCAGATTTGTTTTTACATTGCTTATGACACAAGGTACAAATCTCATCCTCCTATTACTAGTAACATTGATATTCAATCTGATGTTCTTGCACCTGACTCCTAATATGACTTTTCATCCCAGCTTGTGATAAGCAGACAGGGCCGCATTCTTCACAGGCCCATTGAGTCACAGTTAGTCAATATAAGTCCTCTTTCTACTCACATGTTTTACTTTTTGCTCACTTGATTCATTTTTCAGTATGGAGAACAATTCCCAAAAGCCCCAATTCCTGTCATCAACCTTTACATTTAAAGGGCTCACATGATTCCCTATATAGGTCATAGAAATTGAGTCCAATAATGAATTTTTTAAACATTTCCTTGACTTGTAGTCAGTGAATGTACAGATGGCATAATGAAATGAGAAATCAAAGCTACAAGTTCAAACTCCAGTCAGGTTCATTATGTTCACTTAAATACAAATACCCTTAGGAAAGTTATGAATTTATATCTTCTCCCCCAGCTATGGATTAAATAGTAAGATTTGTATTTGGAAAAATAATTGCTATTCTCAAAAACTTGTTAATGCAATATGCAAAAAAAAAAAAAAAAACAAACAAAGAATTCTCAGTCTTAGAATCCAAAATATGATTTTGCTTTAAATAATTCGCAAAGTGTTGATAATTTTTGTCTGAATTTCTAGGATGAGTTATTATTTACACTGTTCATATAAAGGGCTATTGCCTTATCTTTATTGTTGTAAATAAATGATTGATTAATTTTTTTTCAACTTCAATGTGTTGCAGTAAATTACCACTTTTAACACTATTTACATTATTCAGACTATTGTCCTCATCTTTGTTGCCATGTTTATCACAATGCTTCATCCGTTGTATGCTCCAGCCTTCTTCAGGTGGTTGGAGTGTCGAACTGAACCCTTTATTTTGCTCACTGGGGTAGACTGTTCTAGTTCCACTTGCCATATCTAATGAATGCCATTTATCCCCTAATTCCCCTCTCAAATATTCTCCACCACCTTAAGGACACATGGCACAGTGGATAAAGGCGTTAGTTGGAAGAAGGCCGGAGTGTACAACAGCCGAAACGTTGTGATAAACATGGCGACAAAGATGAGGACAATAGTCCAAATAATGTAAATAGTGTACATAATACCTCATCTCAAAAATATAGACAGATACCACTTTTAAGTTCTATAATATTTTTTCTTAGCCAATATAATGTACACACACACACACACACATTAATTAAGGGCAAGTTTTGAATTCCTATCTTATTTCCGTTTGAGCTTACTATTTCTTGGAGTAATATGTGGTAATCTTTCACTTAAGCAGTATAAAATAAACTGCTATACTCTGAACAACATAAAATCAAGGGTATATACATTTATTACAATTAAACATTACTAGCCAAATCCCAATCTTACAAATGTTTCTCTTAATAATAATTTTAAAATAATTCTGCAGACAATGTTATTTTATTTATGGTAACTGGATTTTTGGTGATTGCATTAATCTGTTTCCATTGTTTGATACTGTGCCTCTGAAAAATGATGTTTTTATCACAGTCGCCATAGCTTCTCAGCCTTTTGACCATGATGTGACAACTAAGAGTAATGTTATGGTGAAAGAAAAATTATAAGTATGAATGTGTCAACGAGTGAGATTAGATATTTTTGAGAGGTAAGGCTAAAGATCAGCACCCCACATTTTCGCCCTCATGACACATTTTGTACTTTCCTATAAATAAATAAGCTCAAAGTGTAGTATCTGTTCTTATCAGCTTAATATGATTCTCTCTCTCTCTCTCTCTCTCTCCTTCTCCTTCTCCTTCTCCTTCCTATCTTTCATTTTCTTACTGAAACCAAATACAGACCAACCTCGGTTCTCAAACATTTCATATGTTGAGCAGATCAGTTTTCAAACAGAAAATTCAAGAGGAAAATGCCTTGGTTATCAAACAAAATTTTGTTTCTCAAACAACATTGCCAAACTGAGTTATTCGAAATGGAATTATTTCTGAGTCGACCACTGTGCTGTATACATTTGTGTGTTGTGCTGTGCTTTTCTTTTCAAATTTTATTGTACTGTGATATTTTTCTCTATGCTGATTCCTACAGGAAAAATAGTTTCAGTTTGTGAATGGCCTTCAGGAACAAATTAAATTCATGAACCGAGGTTCCACTGTAGTGTCTTTCCTCTCATTCCATGCAATCAAAATAGAATACAATATGTTATTAGCAGGGCGTTATAGTTGTGTGAACTAAAGAAGGGAAGGACAAGCACAATTATAATAGTATTATAATTGGTAATACTATTATGGTGGGCTACAAAGCAAATGAAAACATTGGACAGTTCTTGTACCACAGGATCTGCAAAATGCTACTGATTAATAACAACATTATGAGAGTGTATCCTGTGGTTGATTTCCTCAATTCCAATATAAGCAGCCCAGCCATCTGAAACAATATGGTTTCCAGGCTGATTATACCACACAATCACCTCTTTCAGTGTCTCTGCTTGCTGATCCAGCACCTCAACTAAGAAACCCTTTTCCAAATGCTGCTCACAGTGAACTTTATGATAATAAAACTTTTAAAAATATAAAATTTCAAATGAAGCAGAACTTTGACAGATTATTTTATGCCACTTATGTAGGTACCCACACAGATTCACAATACCTCTGGTTTGAGATGAATTTTTAAAAATGAAAAAACTTTCAAGCTTTTATTTTAGTTCTAATTTCAAACTAATAGATTAAATTGAATATTTTCAATAAGCAAAATACTTTGACTTTCCTAATTTAAATTGTCTGGAAGGAGTCCCCCCCCCTAAAAATTCTGATTTCGGTACCGTTTTTGGCCCTCGTCTATTGCAATATAATTCACTTTATTAAAAAAAATCTTCTAAAATAAAATATACTTTTTTGAAACTTTGAAAAATATTAACTGATTTAAAGTATAATTAACCTGATTGGAAACAAATATTATTTACTTTAGGTATAAAATATCTCAGAAATGCATTTTTTAACACAGCTGTAGCTGTTTATTTAAGCTGTTGACAACTTGATGACAGGTGGATGTAAAAAGAAAAACAAAACATTTTTACCAAGATTTTCTAAACAGTTTTAAAATAATTTCATTCATTTGTGAATAAGTCCTGAAAGTTTCATTAAAATCCAACAATTATTTGATTTTTGCAAGAAATTTTGAATCAGTTTTTTATGGCAAAATAGATGCTAAAATTTCCTATACTAAACTTTGGTAAACCCCTGCTGACAAGAAAAACAAGATTTTTAACCAAAATTTTGCACCTGTTAAAAAGGATGTAAAAACTTAATAATCAAAAAATATTTTGCTCTTTCCTCTTTTGACAATAAAACTTTATTTTTATCAAGTTTGGGCATTTTTTTTTTTTTTTTTTTAAATGGTATGCTCTTTTATTCATCAAATTAGTGAGGGTACCTGTGCTTATGTGAAAGATTACCAGAATTAGTATGCTCTCTCAACTATAGAAGCCATAACATGATAGTAAAATTAGTTCAGATGATGATACTACCAAAAAAAAAAAAAAAACACAACTTCAGTGACTAACAGGAAATATCTATAATGAATAGAAGAGTTCTAGGCTATTTATGAATATAGGCTCTATGAGTACAGGTAGACTAATATTTCTATTTCACTATCAGTCCTAGGTATGACGAATAAATACATTCTGCAGCAAGGCCTCTGATCAAGATATTGGAGGTTTTGAGGTGTGTGGAACCACTTAATTGCTGTTGTTCCCAGTCCAAGAAAAGAAAAGTGTGAGCATAGAACTTATGGTTACATCTAGCCAATTCAATTATGAATTGATGAAACCTTGCCACCAATCTAATACTGTACTTAAATTCATAACATCTAGGTACCATAGTGAAGAGTTCATGAGCACATTGACTGCCAACCATAAGATAGCTTGTGTTTGGAAGTTTTATTATGATGCCAGCTGCAGTTGTCTGACACATTTTTATCTGCAGGCAACTACAAGTTTATTGAGTTTATTTGCAGTGATAGTTTTAGTGTGAAAACAATGTTAAGACTTCAGTTGAAGCTACAAACAACTCCTAAAAATTGTCTATTATAAAATTGATGTCTGAAGTCAGATTTCATAATTGATCTCTGGCAGTCAACAGGTTAATGCTACTAATTTTCAAAATGTTCTTGAGTTCTTCCAAAGATACCTATTTTTGTTTGCAAATAATTACAGTGTGGAAATTAGCAGGCTTCAGTAAATCTGTCTTTTCCAAAGTATAATCTTTAAAATTTTTAACATTTGTACAATTTGGGTATGACAGATTATTCAATACTTGACTATTGACAAGGAAGTCTCTCTCTTTATTTTTTATTTTCAGTTTGAACTTTGCTTCTTCTAGGTGAGTTCTGTCAATGAGTCTTTTATCCAGCAAATTTTAACCTTCACTTTTTGTCTATTACTCTAACAGATTTACAAGACTGGTCACTCAATAGGTGTCTTCATTTTTTTAATCTCCTTTATTTTCAAATCCTGTTTTGTTTTTTTTTGTTTTTTTTTTCATTTTAACTATTTGCTTTCCTGAGTTGCTGTAATTGAATGCTTAAAAATTATGTCTCAGACCTGAAGCTGTAATCACAAAAGCACTGTACTCACAACAATTGTTTGAGAAAGATATTTTAATTCTGTAATAACACTGATAATACTTACCTATTGAAAAGCATTCTCTTGATTTTATTCTCACTGAGTCATGTTAAGATAAATACAGGGTGTGGCAGAAATACTTCCCACATAATGGCAAGACATTAGTGGCAATGGTGTCTTCATCTAGCTAATGTCTTATACCATTATATTTCTTGTTGGGACTTCTATGAATCTATGTATATATCAGTTTCATACTTGAAATGTAAACAATATTGACAGCAATTCAAACATGTGTACCCACTAAAAATATCATTTATAGTAATAAGAAATAATGTCAGATAAAAAATATGTACATATATATATATATATATATATATATATATATATATATATAAGAGAGTCGGGATCAAATGTGGATCAGAATTCAAGAGAATGTTGAGATAAAGAATAAATAGGAAATGTTTAATCTAACATGTTTCATACATATTAGATTGATAAGTGTTTCCTATTTGTTCTTTATCTTATATATATATATATATATATATATATATATATATATATATATATACTCACCAGGGGGAATAAGGGTGGTTTGCTACACTATGTGATGTATGGTTAGGATTGGTGGAACTAAGGAGTGTAGTTCGTCCAAACACACTCTATGAAAATAGTGATATAGCAGTGAGAGGCTTGTTATATCTTGTCTGTGTGAAAGAGGATGTGGAGAAACTTTTGGACTATATTGATTTTGGGAAAACTAGGCAGCTCTTGCCCATTTAAGGCAGCAGTATTTCATTTTGGCATGACCCAGCTCTTGTGAAGGTAGAAGATAGCAGCAGGAATGAGGTACTTGCTGGAGTGGTACAGGGAACCAACCAATTTTCTATCATCCTTAGCAATGGATTGTATGAGTTCCACTTGAGGTCTGGGTTGAATTTAAGTCCCAATAAATGCTGAAGGCATGGAGCCTCCATGAGGGATCATCCATTTATCATGATTGGTGAAAGTTTCAGGTTCAATCTCTGCTGGTGGGAGGTCAGTAGTTTGGTCTTTGAGGCATTGAATGCAACCAACCAGTTTTTACCACACTGCTATATTGGAAAGTCAGGTGCTATAGTCTGAATATAGTGTAAACAATTAATTTTCTTTTTTTTTTTTTTTTTTTTTTTTTTTTTATTAGTGTACAGGTCTTCTCCACAAGCCAAAAAGTTACAGTGTCTCTGGATACACTTTTGAACTGATCCAGTCTTTCTTATCAAATTGTGAAATGAAAATTATCCTGAATGCTCACTTGTCTAGATCCTTTTGTCAGGGCTCCATCTTGGTCCTTTGTTTTTAATTTTCATTAATGACCTTCCCAGTGACATCAGCTCTCAACATCTACACTGATGACACTCTTGTCTTGATAGTAAGGCTGATCAGTTAGATGAGAGCAAAAATGCCAGCCGATGTCCAAAACAATCTCAAGTCAAAAGATGGCTTGTTAATTTTAATGCCTCCAAATTTAAACTCCTCTTCATTAATCATCTGAGAGACCCCTCTTTATCTTTCATCAGCATGGCTGATCCTCCCTTCTGGCTCCTTGCTTTGCAGGCATCTTTAATCTTCAAAAATTTACATGCAATATCAATCACTGTCTACTGTCCTCCTGATTACTCTTTTCTTTTCCTGCTCATTAATAATTTTTCTGTTTTCTAATTCTTCCACATCCAGTAACCTCTTGTCTTAGTGGCTTTACTGCCTTGCTTGATGCAAAATCAATTACAATATATATATATATATATATATATATATATATATATCTCACACACGCGCACACACACACACACACACAAAAGATTCAAATTCTTATTTCTGTTGGAATTTCTTAATACAGGCATTTCTTTGAGCAGTATCTTTGCTATAAAATTTCAATATAATAGTGAATGAGTTCAAATAAAAAATTTTATTTTTTAAATCACTTCACCCTAAGCAAGGCAATAAATGCACTAAGATACAGGAGCTTACTGAGTGTGAAAGAATGAGGAAAAGAAAAACATTTAAGGAACGAGAACAATAAAAACAGGAATTAAGACACAAAATAAGGATTGACACTGTTTTTTTTTTTGTTTTTTTTTAAATAACTGACAGTCACATAAACGTATTTCATAGGAATTATAAAAACTAAGATATTAGGCTGAAATTACATTGTGACAGTGATCATGCATGTCTCTGTCAATCGTTTTATAAAAACCTGTAAAGTGAGTGGTCATGGTTAAATGTAAAATGGCAGAACTGCCCAACAAACAATTGACAAAGTTTGCAATAAACAACAAGGAAAAGAAAAGAACAGAGCAAAAAAAAATATATATATATATAAAGCAAGCAAACAATATATGCAAGACAAAGCAACAACAATATAGTAAAAAGTTCAAAAACTAAAAATTGGGTTTGACGCACAAAAGCAAATTCAGATAAGCAAATATAGTCCCAGTCTGTCTTGAAGTCGGGACAGTGAATCATATGAAACTGAGAGCTAAGCCTATTTTATTGGTGAGGAAGAAATCCCAGCATGCATTTGTGTGTTTCTACCTACAAATCGAAGAGGAGAAAGTGTTTTGTAGTCATTCCAAACAGGATTTTATGAAAACTTTTATGGCACGGGTGTTTTTGAAGGATCCCAGTGAATATGTGGTATTGTGGTATATGTCAGATTGAATGGTGATGAATGAGTTCTTGTTGTGAATAGGTAAATTGTTAGGAATGAATGTGTCATGAATTTGATTAGCTAGGTTTAGGATAGTTAGTGTAGACTAGTCTCACCTCACTTCCCGTTTGGCACCATGCCAAAATTGTTATTTTTATAACAATAAATATACATTCTAAACATGAGTGGAACCAACATATAAGAAAATAGATGTTCATCCCAAGTTATATTTTGGTTAGCTTATTATTTACTAAACTTCAGTTTTGTACAAGGTACAAAGTATGGAACACTCAGTGAGGATTGAATTTACTACAGAGTAGTAATGGTGAGCAAGGTTAGACTAGCTTGCTAACCATTACTTCACCCTGAGGCGATTAAGTTTAATGTTACTTGTATGACAATAGCTGAACATGAAAATATATTTAAATTTATAATTTAGATATGATAGTATTGCAAATATACAAGACAGTTTAGGAAAAAGAAACACTTTTGTTTTTGACATATTTTGCCTGTCAAACAGCATTATCATAACATTATTTTAACTAAATCCGCATTTAGCTAGACACATGAATAAATGAATTAAGTAGTAAATGAATGCTTTAAAATACATCAGTGAAACACCTTTGAATTCAAGAAAAGAATAATCAAATATAAAATGAACTTGAAATATAAATATTGACCTAATTAAAATTAATAAAATTTAATTTAAAAAACAATACAGTAGAAGTAAAAACAACAACAAAACAAGTGTTCAAATAATTAACATAAGTTAGTTTTTTTTTTTTTTTAATTGTCTTGTCTATTTGCCATTCTGTTGGATTCTCATCCAAATTGAAATCTGGCTTTATGGGCCACATTATTTTGAAACACTTGTTCCTGTACGATCAATGAAGTTAAGCAATGTTGAGCCTGGTCAGTACCTTGAGAGGTGACAGCTTGGGAATACCAGGTGCTGTAAGGTTCTATGTGTGAGTAGTAATGGCTGAGAATTTTTAATCGGAGAGCTGAGTTCCAATTCCTGTTGGGTTTGTTATATTCACTTACACACAAAATACCCTTGGGAAAGGTATGAATCCACCTCTTCTACCCCAGCTATGGGTTTACTAAAGACTTGTGTCAATAAAGCATTATCTCAATAAAAAATATTCTAAAATATTTTCCTGCAAATGTTTGATAAGCTGTAGAAAACAAACAAATCAATCAAATTTAAATCAGTGTCATATTTACTACAAAAATCTATTTATAAGGATGGAACAATAAGTCTGTAGCCTAATACTGTTATTAGTTGAATTTTGATCTAAGATTTTCACTGTATAATACTTGAGCTTTGTGATTAATAAAGAAACATGAGGTTATGCTGAAAAATAAATATCTGTTTTGTAAAATAAATGTTTGTTTTCATCAAGAATTTTAGTCACTCAGAGCAGTTTCTTAGGTGCTAATTATACAATATAAGGAAGTCTGAAGTTCTGTTTTGTAAAATATTAAATTTAAAATAGTATCAGCATGCATTACTTGAATTTGAACTTGATTTACCAAATATTTTCAGAAATTTGAAGATGAATCTTTATTATTTCAAGAGTTGTTTTGGACACATATTGAGCAAAAATAAACGGAATAATTAAAACCATAAAATTGATACAAAATTAGTCACATATGCTTATATTTCTGAGATGAGGTATTGTAACTATTTTTGGACTGTTACTGTCACAACATTTTGATTGCTGTATGCTTTGATCTTCTTCAAATGATATTTCTTTGAATTTTGAACCAAACACTTTATTTAGTCCACAGGAGTAAATTGTTCTAATTCCACATACCATATCTCAGTTTTAGTTAATTAGCCTTGATAACTCTCCACTGAAGCTGGGGATTGAACTCAAAAGTCTTTTGTTCAAGTCACTTTTAAGATCAATCTACCAACACTTTTATCCTCTGGACCATGTGGCTGGAGGTCACATATTAATTATAAAAAAAATATATAAGGAAAACGTAAAAAAAACAATGTAAGATATAAGGTTGTCCCAAAAGTTTGTAAATACTTGTGAAAAATTGAATTTTTATGCAACATAATCCAGCACAATTGAGACAAGCGATGGGTTCAGAAAAGGCAAGAGACACCGTCAGTTCCAAAACAAGATCAATTCGGCAAGAAAGTCATGTTGTGCGTCTGGAACTTTGAAGGAATCGTGCATTTTGAGTTGGTTCCGAATGGTCGTGCCATCAGTGCCAAACTGTCAAGCAACTGGAGCGGGTCTACAAAAAGTTGAAGCAAAAGTACCCGGCTCTGATCAACCGAAAGCGCGCTTTGATGCAGCAGGATAATACCAAGCCACACACCACCAGGAAGACCAAAGACAAGTTTGAAGAGCTGGATGGCGTTGAGGTTCTGCCACATCCAGTCTACAGTCCTGACTGTGCTCCATCAGATTAAGGCCTTTTCCGCTCAATGCAACAATTTCTGAAGGGCTGCCGATTCGACTCGTTTGATGAAGTCGAGGAAGCGTGTCAAGAATTCTTTGATTCGAAACCAGCTGAATGGTACTTTCACCAGATCCAAAAGCTTGCAGATTGATGGCAGAAAGTCTTGGAAAATGATGGTCTTTATTTTGAGGAATAATTTTTGTTGTTTTTGTTATTACTTGGCAAGTAAAATTTCAATTTTTTGCAAGTGTTTACAAACTTTTTGGGACAACCTAATATAACAAACAAATGTCCTCAGATATGATATATTTCCTGGTGCAAATTTCTTGATATACTTGCATTTATTTTAAATCAACATAATACAATTGAGTCACACTCTAAATTTTGAGTTCCCACTAAACAAACTTCTCTAATTTAATGTTAGGTATTTCAGATTTTACTAGTACACAGTTAAGAAAATGTATCTTATAATGAGATTTTGTATTTTTATAAACATTACTAACTCTGAGTTTGAACCTTTGTTCTTTTGTGATTTAATGTTATAACTGCTGTCCTATCCTTAAGCTTTTTATACCACAATTTCTTATAATTGAAAATTCTTTTTAACCATACCTCACCAATTTTTGGCAACAAACCTCTTGTTTTGCTTTATATTTAAAAAGTTACACCTAATTGTCCAATATGGTAATTGCTGCTATTCTTAACCTTGGAATTTAAATGCTTGTTGAGATTTGAACCAAATTTCCCTCTTTTGTGTTTCCTATCTAATTGATTTGATTATCAAGTATTTTTTTCTATTTTTTAATGTATATGTTTTTCTCTCTATTTTTCTTGTTTTGTTTTTTCCACTTTTTTTCTCTTCTCATTTTTCTCGTTTTTTTTCTCTTCTCATTTTTCTCGTTTTTTTTCTCTTCTCACTTTTCTCTTTTTTCTCTTCTCACTTTTCTCTTTTTTCTCTTCTCACTTTTCTCACATTTCTCTTCTCACTTTTCTCGCTATTCTCTTCTCACTTTTCTTGCTTTTCTCGTTTTTCTCTCCTCACTTTTCTCGTTTCTCTCTTTTCTCTCTTCTCTCCTCACTTTTCTCATTTTTCTCTTTTTTCACTCCTCACTTTTCCTCTTTTTCTTTTTTTCTCTTCTCACTTTACTCGTTTTTCTCAATTTTTTTCTCTTTTTCCTCTCCTCTCTTTCTCTTTTTCCTCTCCTCTCTTTCTCTTTTTCCTCTCCTCTCTTTCTCTTTTTCCTCTCCTCACTTTCCTCATTTTTCTCATTTTTTCTCTTGTTTTTCTCTCGTTTTTCTCATTTTTTTTCTCTTCTCAAATTTTTTCGTTTTTCTCATTTTTTTTCACATCTTACCCATTTTTTTCTCGTTTTTCTCTTCTCACTTTTCTCGTTTTTCTCTTCTCACTTTTCTCGTTTTTCTCTTCTCACTTTTCTCGTTTTTCTCTTCTCACTTTTCTCGTTTTTCTCTTCTCACTTTTCTCGTTTTTCTCTTCTCACTTTTCTCGTTTTTTCTCTTCTCACTTTTCTCGTTTTTCTCTTCTCACTTTTCTCGTTTTTCTCTTCTCACTTTTCTCGTTTTTCTCTTCTCACTTTTCTCGTTTTTCTCTTCTCACTTTTCTCGTTTTTCTCTTCTCACTTTTCTCGTTTTTCTCTTCTCACTTTTCTCGTTTTTCTCTTCTCACTTTTCTCGTTTTTCTCTTCTCACTTTTCTCGTTTTTCTCTTCTCACTTTTCTCGTTTTTCTCTTGCCTTTTATTCTCCTTTCGTTTTTCTCCTGTTTTTTCTCTCCTGTTTTTTTTGTTTTTTGTTTTTTCTCTCCTGTTTCTTTTTTGTTTTTTCTCTCCTCTTTTTTGTTTTTTTGTTTTTTCTCTCCTTTTTGTTTGTTTTGTTTTTTTCTCTCCTCTTTTTTTTTGTTTTTTTTTTTTTCTCTCCTCTTTTTTTTTGTTTTGTTTTGTTCTCTCCTCTTTTTTTTTGTTTTGTTTTGTTCTCTCCTCTTTTTTTTTGTTTTGTTTTTTCTCTCCTGTTTTTTTGGTTTTTTGTTTTTTCTCTCATGTTTCTTTTTTGTTTTTTCTCTCCTCTTTTTTGTTTTGTTTTTTTCTTTCCTCTTTTTTTTTTGTTTTGTTTTTTTCTCTCCTCTTTTTTTTTTGTTTTGTTTTTTTCTTTCCTCTTTTTTTTTGTTTTGTTTTTTTCTCTCCTCTTTTTTTTTGTTTTGTTTTTTTCTCTCCTCTTTTTTTTTGTTTTGTTTTTTTCTCTCCTCTTTTTTTTTGTTTTGTTTTTTTCTCTCCTCTTTTTTTTTGTTTTGTTTTTTTCTCTCCTCTTTTTTTTTGTTTTGTTATTTTCTCTCCTCTTGTTTTTTGTTTTGTTTTTTCTCTCCTGTTTTTTTTTTTTTTTCCTCGTTTTTGTCTTCTGGTTTTCTCTACTTTTTTTTTCTCGTTTTTAACTCGTTTTTGTTTTTTTCTTTCTTTTTCTTCTCTTCTCACTCTTTCTTAACTTTTTTCTCTTAACTTTTTTCTCTTTCTTAACTTTTTTTTTTCTCTTTCTTAACTTTTTTTTTTCTCTTTCTTAACTTTTTTTTCTCTTTAACTTTTTTTTCTCTTTCTTAACTTTTTTTTTCTCTTTCTTAACTTTTTTTTTCTCTTTCTTAACTTTTTTTTTTCTCTTTCTTAACTTTTTTTTTTCTCTTTCTTAACTTTTTTTTTCTCTTTCTTAACTTTTTTTTTCTCTTTCTTAACTTTTTTTTTCTCTTTCTTAACTTTTTTTTTCTCTTTCTTAACTTTTTTTTTCTCTTTCTTAACTTTTTTTTTCTCTTTCTTAACTTTTTTTTTCTCTTTCTTAACTTTTTTTTTCTCTTTCTTAACTTTTTTTTTCTCTTTCTTAACTTTTTTTTTCTCTTTCTTAACTTTTTTTTTCTCTTTTTAACTTTTTTTTTTTTGTTATTTTTAACTCTTTTTTTTTTTTTATTTTTAACTCTTTTTTTTTTTTTGTTATTTTTAACTCTTTTTTTTTTTCTTGTTATTTTTAACTCTTTTTTTTTTTCTTGTTATTTTTAACTCTTTTTTTTTTTTCTTGTTATTTTTAACTCTTTTTTTTTTTCTTGTTATTTTTAACTCTTTTTTTTTTTCTTGTTATTTTTAACTCTTTTTTTTTTCTTGTTATTTTTAACTCTTTTTTTTTTTCTTGTTATTTTTAACTCTTTTTTTTTTTCTTGTTATTTTTAACTCTTTTTTTTTTTCTTGTTATTTTTAACTCTTTTTTTTTTTCTTGTTATTTTTAACTCTTTTTTTTTTTCTTGTTATTTTTAACTCTTTTTTTTTTTCTTGTTATTTTTAACTCTTTTTTTTTTTCTTGTTATTTTTAACTCTTTTTTTTTTTCTTGTTATTTTTAACTCTTTTTTTTTTTCTTGTTATTTTTAACTCTTTTTTTTTTTCTTGTTATTTTTAACTCTTTTTTTTTTCTTGTTATTTTTAATCCTTTTTTATTTTGTTATTTTTAACTCTTTTTCTTATTTTTAACTTTTTCTTTCTTATTTTTAACTCTTTTTTTTCTTATTTTTAACACTTTTTTTCTTATTTTTAACACTTTTTTTCTTATTTTTAACACTTTTTTTCTTATTTTTAACACTTTTTTCTTATTTTTAACACTTTTTTTCTTATTTTTAACTCTTTTTTTTATTTTCTTGTTATTTTTAACTCTTTTTTTATTTTCTTGTTATTTTTAACTCTTTTTTTTTTTTTTTGTTATTTTTAACACTTTTTTTCTTGTTATTTTTAACTCTTTTTTTTTCTTGTTATTTTTAACTCTTTTTTTTTTCTTGTTATTTTTAACTGTTTTTTTTTTCTTGTTATTTTTAACTTTTTTTTTTTTTTCTTGTTATTTTTAACTCTTTTTTTTTTTTCCTTATTTTTAACTCTTTTTTTTTTTTTTCCTTATTTTTAACTCTTTTTTTTTTTTTCCTTATTTTTAACTCTTTTTTTTTTTTTCCTTATTTTTAACTCTTTTTTTTTTTTTTTTTCCTTATTTTTAACTCTTTTTTTTTTTTTTCCTTATTTTTAACTCTTTTTTTTTTTTTTCCTTATTTTTAACTCTTTTTTTTTTTTTTTTTCTTGTTACTTTTAACTCTTTTTTTTTTTTTTTTTCCTATCGTTTTTTTTATCTCTTTTTTTATCTCTTTTTTTTTTTTTTTTTCCTAATCGTTTTTTATCTCTTTTTTTTTTTTTTTTTCCTATCGTTTCTTAAATGTTTTTCTCCATATTTTTTTATTTTTTATTTTTTTTTATAAATGTTACCTGTAATTTTTCAATATTTTAATTTTTGTCATTCTTACCCTTGGAATTTAAATGCTTTTTGAGTAATTGAATGACATTTCCATCTTCTGTGTTGCCTGTTATTAATAAGTGACGTTTCTTATTTTTTCTCATTTTTGTTTCATTTCCTCTCCCATCCTTTTCCGCTTTCTCTCTAGCACTCTCTACAGTCACAGAATCTCGGATGGAATCACAAAATAGTTAATCTTAAATGGAATCTGGGTTTTTAATATAATTTTCAATAATAAATAACAAATTAATTATTTGATTTTTTTTTTTTTTTTTTTTTTTTTTTTTTAATTTCTTCAAACTTTAATAATTGTCTCTCAAATTTTGTTAAACATTTTAATATAACAATAACATAATGTAGTTACTTTTACAAATCTTTGTAGACTTTTTCCTTATAAAAGCCGAAAAATAATGAAGAACAAAGATGTTTGCATAAAAAAAAGAAAAGTGGTTTGTTGATCTTTTGAGAATATGCTGACTAGTCTATTTTTAAATATTTTATAACTTTTCTAAGAAACGATATATTGCAAACTAGATGAAAGGCAGAAGGTCACAGCCCAATCATGGCCACTGAAATCCATTGCTAAAGTGGAAATGGAAGACAGACAAATGATGTCAAAATTGGAGGAGAGAGAGACGGACACAGACAGACAAAGATCAAACCAATAAGTTTATGAAATTCATTTCTTTTAGGACTCACACAATTTACAAGTAAAAGATTCTAAACAATTTATAAGCTTGTTATATAAATATGAAAAAGTAAATGCTATCACGTACCTACCATACAATTTAGAAATAAAGAAAAAAACAATTCTTTAATAACATTAACTGTCAATGATTATTTTTTAATATTTTATTTATATTTTGTAATCTAAACCAGTTTTATGAATAAACAACAAATTGCTAAGATGACTAAATCAAGTCAATAGTGAATCAACCTGAAAAGTTGGGCCTGCTCCTCAAAAAAAAAAAAAATTAGAGCAATTTCCTGATAACTTTTATGCAGAAGAAAATGTTATTTTGCAAATTCTGTCTCCATAGTATTGGCACAATCAAAGATCTCATTTGACAAAAAAGTCTTCAAAAAAGTCAGCTCAGCTGAAACAGAAGATAATCACAACTTTGTTGAAGAGTAAAGAGGTACGAGATGATTTTGCCCTTTATTTTTTGAAAATGTGCACTTTGTCTATTTCCTTACACAAAATTGACAAAATTAGGCCATTCATATTAAAACATTGTAAAGAAGGTGGTACTATTCCAAGTGTCAATTGTGTTAGGCAACTTCAGCTACCAAAATTGTTTGCTTGTCACTTTGCTGCCCTGAAAGCCAAGCTTTCTAATCAGTCAGTATCATAACAAATGAAACAACTGTCATGACCACAGCATTTTGAATGTAATTTCAATTGTTCATGGGAGTCATTTCTCATTTATGTTGTAACCTTGGGAGAATGTGATCATCAAACTGTAAGTTATACATGTATCTGAGCTGTAACTCTAACTCATGTGGATATTGCATTTGAGGATATTATTGCCTTTGTAACAGATTTTGCAGCCTATTGCAAAAAAAAAAGCTGATAAGGAAGTATTGTCAAATGACTTTGTTAACAGTTGCCATGTGTTGTGCTTAGCATATATTTTAAATCTTGTTGGTGAAGTATTTTCACACTGGCCAGCATTTGATAATGTTACCCAGCTCACTACTTTCATCCAGTCAGCCTTTTTTAAAAAGCCGAGTAGGAAAAGCAATACTTAAAATGGCTTGAAGGTTCCTTGCCTAAGGAACAAGTGAATCTAACCCCTGTACCAGTGGCAACCAGATGGGATTCCTGGTTTAATGCAATCAAATATCACTCATCCTTTATACAGATTTATGAAGGATTCTTTAAGCAAGAAAAGTTCCATGGTCTTGCAGTAGATAGGATTCTAGAATTAGTAGATGATGGTTGACTACATCATGCCTCTTATCATAATTTGCACCTAAATTTGCATTTTATAAATGAGAACTGTACTTGTTTAATAACAGCTTTGACAAACTTAGAAGAAACTAAGTCTCCGCTTGCATGTGTATATATAAATTGGAGAATGTACAAGAGTATTTGCATGCTGGTACATCAAAATCAACATTTGGACTAGAAATTGATTGTCTTCTCTCTGAACTAGAAAACACAGAGAGGGAGAGAGAGTTCTCAAATTTCCAAGATTTTTTCAGCACATCTTTTTCAAAACTGAATAAATACCTGGATATCCACTTTGTGCATAATTTTTACAAGGTAGCTCACCTGTTTGATCCTAGACAGCTAACCTGTATAGACCATGATTTAGACAGTTTTGCAGCCATCAAGGACTTGCAATATCCTTCTACTGATCTTCTTGAAGAATTCCAAGTAAATGTGAATTACCAAGATGATTTACCAAATCTTTTTAATATCCCATCATTTTCTTATCTGCAAATAAGAGCAGATTTCCTCTTCTGGAACAAATTGCCAATAAGGTCATATGGATACCTGTTACCAGCATAGATGCTGATTTTTTTTTTCTTCTCACTATAAGCATTTACTCAATGAACAAAGTGAAAGTCTTACCCCTGAGAACACCAAACAACTCACAGTGTATTACAATGGAGATTTAGAGAAGAGATGTAAACATTAAATATTTCTCAAATTAAGAAATTAGCAACTTTAAATTTGAGCAGTATTACAACTTGGGATAAGTTGTTTTATTTAAATTTTCAATTAATATGTCTAATTTGTTTTTTGATATTTTGTTACAAAGATTCATTTATTATGGTTTAATTACTGTTTTTGTGAAATTTTAGTCAAAATGTTTGACTTTATTCAGTTATTTATTATTGAGATTCAAGTTATTTGTTTGATACTTTAAATGTGATTTTTATATTATGAATCAATAATTAATCTAAATACTTTTACTTAAACAAAAACAATTTGAATGTGTTTTGAATGTGCTCTTAAAGAAGGAAGCTCTGATTAAAAGTTCTTCCTCCTCAAAGATAATTATGCACTGTAACATTCCATTGTTTCATTGTCTAGTCATGTTACTTTTTTTTCTTTTTTTTTTTTTTTTTTACATATAATTTATTTTTTGACTTGGATTTTAACTTTTAAAAGATTTGTAGTTACTATTTCTTTATATGCAATAAAACTTTGAATTATGTTTTTGTTTTCAGCTCTAATAATAAATTATAGCATATTGTATTGCAATTTTCTCACAAAATACTATAAAATGGAAAAAATGAAATTTCCCAAAAGTAAAAACGGACAAAAATGGAATTTATCAAAAGTGGAAATGAAATCAAGGAAAATTTGAAACAGAAAATCGAGGGCCCTACTCTCTCTCTCATCTATATATATATATATGTGTGTGTGTGTGTGTGAACCATAAGAAAGAATTAATGAATTCTAGAATTCCCTCTTACACCAAAACTGATGGGTGTAATAATGAAAAACACACTAGATAAAAATAAAACTTCATTCAACATTCCTTGAAGGTCATCAGCTGTGAGACACCTGAGAAAGGCTGGATGATATATAGTAAGAATCTCATTTCAAAAATTGAGAATATAATAATGCAGTTTTTTTTTTTTGTTTTTTTTTGAAGTCATGTAATAAAAGGCTTCAATTTATTCTTCATGCCATGGAGCATAAAAAAGTATTAAAAACAAAAAAATTCTTTTGTAATGTCTCTGGTTCAAAACTTACCTGAAGAGGTGTCCTGATATTGATTATCATTCTTGTGAGTACCTCAAAAAAAGATATTTAAGATAGCATCATCTTGTACAAAACCATAAGTGTGAGGCACCAAACAATGATTGAATTTACTGTTGTATTAATGGCCTTTGACACTTACTAACCACTGCTTTATAGTAAATTGCCCACAAAGAAAATTATAAAAATGTTTGTAGTGGCAGTTAGTGAGGTGTAAAA